>JAQMCX010000032.1:1508752-1609533 GCA_029814765.1 Acanthurus leucopareius
AAAAAATGGCTATTAACTTCCTGCATGCAAAATATCACCTGCTAACAATGTCAAACAGGGTTAACGTGAAATAGTCATGTTTTGGGTTGGTTTATTTGTGAAATAGTCACGTTTTGGTTTGGTTTATTTGTGAAATAGTCACGTTTTGGTTTGGTTTATTTGTGAAATAGTCATGTTTTGGTTTGGTTTATTTGACAAAGCTATTTTTGTTCAGGTTCAGGAAAACATCATGATGCTGGAGAAAAAAATGGCTATTAACTTCCTGCATGCAAAATATCACCTGCTAACAATGTCAAACAGGGTTAACGTGAAATAGTCACGTTTTGGTTTGGTTTATTTGACAAAGCTATTCGTGTTCAGGTTTAGGAAAACAACTATGTTTAAATTAGTTTAATACACTCTTTATGCTAACTTTGAGAAGTGAATTATAAAAGGTCAACGATTAATTTCAGTAATTGTTCGTGTCCCTTGTTTGTTTGACCCTTCCATCTACTTTAACCTCCTACATATGCAGACTTTCTCTCTCTGTCTTTTTTTTTCTTTGACATCGGTGCCAATGATGACACAGTGAATAAAAAAATGCACTGTGATAAATTAAATTACTCCAAACATTGGCCTGGTTTTCATATAACCTTTTGTTAAAATCAGGCTAAAATGTGCAGGCGAGCCTTGGCAAAGGGAAGCATGTGAATTTAAAAACAAAGAAGAAGAAAAAAAAAAGGTTATTGAAGAAAATTGAAAAGGCTGGCAAAGTTATTGCACACAGTGTGACCCTTATCTTTGCTCAAGAAAAAAATAATAATTTCAGGTGTCTTATCAACATCCTTTCATTCATTCATCACGTCCTTTGTATGCTGCGCTGCACTTGAAATATAACAGTTCAAGAGACCATTAGTTTACCGGGAGTCTGGATGTAGGAGGTCAGAGAATCTATAACAAAGCTGTTATGTTGAAAGGTGTGAAAATGAAAAATAATAAATAAAAACATATTATATTTCCATTTTTTTCCTAACAGCCTGGACTTTACAGACCGCCACACCGGTTACTGTGGGAAATGAGTTTGTTGAGCCTGACAGCAGAGATCACTAATGAGGATTTGGCTTTGTTCTGTCTGAAGCGCCCCCGTTCTGATTCAAACAACTGCAGATCAAATGGATGATGTTGTTTCTGTTTGTCACTTCCCTTGATGAGGGGGCAGGAAAACAACCGAATCTGTTTCGTGCTCAAATCGTTTAACAACAAATTAGTCATAATGCCTGAGCTTTAAGCACAACTCAAATGGACGAAATGAGAGCTCACCGTCCTCCCCGCCGCCGTGCATTAAAGAGCTGTCTAACTACTGAGGCTCTAATTTTTTGTAAACGAAAATAAGATTTCCATCAGGTATTAAAAAAGACTTCCAAGTCCTCTCACGGGAGCAAAGTGGTCATTATATATATTTTAACCAGCATGGCTGTCAGTTCCCCTGCAGAACAGGTTGTTATTCTGCATGCGAGATCCTCATCAGGAAGCCTCTGATTCACTTTCTATTTCAGTGTCAATGTGACACGACTTACACTCCCTCGTCATCCCCGTGCAAGGATTACGTGTTACGGCTGTCACACCAAATTGCAACTTTGTAGTGAGAAAAGGAGCACGGCGGCCACGCTTAGGTGATGGAGAGAAATAAATCAGTTCAGCTCCGACTCGTGGAAGACGTGGCCTCTGTGCAACTCGAGAAAATGTTGCTGAAACAGCCGGATCTGTGAACCGGGCCGTCTGTCATGACCTTAGAGTCAGCATAAGCAATAATCAGAGACTTCTAGGACTTAAAACAAGACATTTTAATGAAAATAATTGAGAAAATTGTTGAAAAAGTGGCTTTGGAATTGGGAGAGAATACATTTGAATGTGACTTAGAAGATTAAATGACTTTTTTTTTGTTGATTTCTTTGTTTTTTTATTTCAAAGCAAATGTTGTTTGTTTCTGCCGCCTCGACAGAACGCATTGTACTATCTCGACTGTCTCTCCATCATCACTTTTCCTTCTCTTTCAACAGCACCTGACAGTTGTTTATCTGTGCCTGAGTAAAGAAGCAGCAACCACAGACAGAGTCTTAGTAATACCTTTGGAAGACTTGCAACAGCAGCCACAAAGAGCGTTTCCAAGCTGCCGCCGCGTTTATACAAACGGAAATGATGATAATTGTGATGATTTTTTATCATTAGTTCCTGCATTTTTTTTTTTTTTTTTTTGCCACACAAATGTTTTCAAGGGGTTCAAGAAAAGTGTCTAGATCCTTTTGTGAGTGATTCAAAGCCGCTCTATAATTGCAAGGCCAGGCGCAGGGTCATTTCAGGAGTAACCTTGGTGTAATGTGCTGTAATTTTACAGCCCCGACTCGATGACAACTTAGCACAAAGTTCCTGCTTTCATTAAAATAGCTGCCATTTTCATCACAGCAGATGCCCCTGCGCTCAGCATATGTGCAAGGTCATAAATCCAGATTACCTACTCCTTGTGTCTCTTCTTGAGCCATCTGGTGTGATTTAAGCAGTGGGCAACACTTTTTTTTTCGACACCAGCTCCTCGCAGACCAAGGAAAAAGGATCGCAACGACTCCGGCTCGGCCACAACTTTTAGAATATCGCTCCGAGCTCAATTTTACTGATTATAGTAGAGTTACTAGACTGACAGTGTCCTGAAAAAAAGGTGGCAGTGGAGTTAAAAAAAAAAAATGGTGCATTGCTTTTATGCACCTAATTACTCTACTGTGAATCAAGCAGGTGACATTTTATGTGTTGCCAGAGGAACAGTGGAGCATCCGTTGTTAAATGGCAAAAGGTACATTACAGTGAATATAGTTAAAAGATAGAATGGCACTTTTTGTGCAGTGAGTCCTTTGAGGAAAACTCGGATCCTGGTGCTGTTTTGCATCGATACTTATCATCTTAACACACCTTAGGGGTTTGCTTTTGCCCCCTGGGTCAAAGTTAAGTTTCAGTTTTTGATCTTCAAAGGCAAACATGTGGGCATCTCTGGTTGAAGCACTCAGCAGGGTTGAGATGAAATGTAACAGGGAATTTCAGCTGGGACATATTTGCTCCGATTGAATTTTTGGTGATTTTGTAATTTCGTTAAATGATGCTATTTGAAAAGATTAAACAATAGGGATTTGAAGCACAATAAGTCTTTGTTTGAGAAATAAAAATATACTGACAAAAAAACATGATATTACCATTTAAATGACCTAGTAATATACAGTTGTTGGAGTGTCTGTATTAAAATTTCCCCCCCTGGCTGCTGCATGCTGTGATGACGAGCCAGTTAAATCCCAAAGGAAAACAATGGCTCTGAATCAAACTGCCCCGTTCTGCTGGCTGGACACAAAATGGTATCTAATCTTCTTTTTCTCTCCTCTGTCTGGACAGATAACTACCGTCATGTTAGCAGGGACATTTTTTTCCAGTTGGCAAATCACAAGAGAGTGAGTGACAAACCTGTCACATCATAAAAGAGAATCAAAAAGTTTTTAAATGTCAGCTTGAACTTAAAAGCACCGAACCTCTCCAAGAGAAAAACCTAACTTGGCGGGTCCATTTCTCACCAGACAGAGCACATGCTCACTGCAATTCACCAGTTTTAGGAGAATTTGTATTTCACTCTGACAGGGACAGTTTCCCCCTGAAATAAATATATATATATATATTTCCTTTTAACCTAGTGGTGCTGTTGATACATCTGGATTGTTTTTTTGTGGGAGTTGCTGAGTCTTGGATATGTTTGATTTAATAAATCTGTCTTCGCTCAAAAATAATGGACCCAAATGGCACTTTGTGGGTGGGGGTTTTAAGGGAAACATTTGGAAAACTCAACAATAACAACGTCACATTTTGGAAATCAAAGCCTGGCTACCCCAAAAAAAATCTATAGACCTTCTTGTTTGAGGTTTAATGTTGGAAAAAGCCAACAGTTTACAGGTGTAGACTGAAGTATCAGACTTGAAAACTGTACATTATATTGTGACTGATTCAATTTTATCAAATGATTTGAAACATATCTGACTATATTTTGTAGACACACTTAAAACATTACATTTAAATTCACTCACAATCATTTAACGTGAGGACTGTTACTGTAATCGATGCTAAATATCACATACAGCACCTTCAGCATTGCCACCTTCAGACAAGGAAACTAACCACAGCGTCAGTTTAGTTGTAGACGTTGTATTTCCACCCACATTCAATCATTTCCTTATTGCATGATATTGTATTGCAGGAAATGAAAGGTTGCGTTAACACTTGTGCCACCAAAGAAATGAGGTTTACTTTATGCAATAAAACTGCGGTAAGTGGGAAATAAACATCACTCTGCTGCTTTAAAACATCTGATGTTACCTGTTTTGTCAGTTAAATCATGTTTCTTTGGCTCAACAACTTTTTAAGTATTTCTTTTCATTATTTACTCATTTTATTTGAACCTGACTGTCTGTGACATAATTTGGTTGTATACACAATACTATTCTACGTCACAATCACAAATACTATTCAGCTGTCACAAAAACTAATATGTATGTGATAATGTCTAGGGTTAGGTATAAAGTTTAAAGTTGGATTTTTATAATTATTCAGAGCATAAATATGCTCTTGTTTGTTTTGCTGTGGTGTCTATATCACCTTTTCAAACTAATATTTGCATTTCAGAGGACATAATCATGTCAAAAATCCTTTATTTAGAGGATTAGTAAAGTAAAATATGCAACCATAAACACATCTGCATAAACACTTACAAAAAAATGCAGTTAAAACATTTATTTCCTGTCTGTTATTTTGACCTCAATCTTTAGATGCTGCACACCGACACATTTACATTGGTCATCATACTGATGTTTCTGTTGGTGGTATATTTTTGGCCATTAACTGCTGATCCACACTTGTTATTTTCAAGCTGCTTGCACTGCAGCTATCTTGGGCCCAGCTTCAGGTGCTTCACATCATGACACCGCGTGTCCTTGCTACATAACGTTCTTGCTTAGTGCAGCTTTAATTTTGGACACTTGGTTTAGTTTAAAATCAGACATTGCAGTCAGCAAAGTCAGCGGCATTCACTGTGCCAGGAGGTCTTCTGTATCTGCCAGGGACCATTGAGGATATGGCACTACTTCAATGTAACGGACCAGGAGAGCTACTGACACCTGAGTAACCCTCGGCCCTGTGATGGAGCATCTCTCCTTGCCAGGTGGACATGCTCATTGTCCGGCTGCCTTATCTCCTCAGGGCCATTCCTCCTGAAGATCATTGGGACTGACAGAGCAGAAGAGTAGGCATTCCTACAGAAATTTCTGGAGCAGGCAGAGCCCTGGGGAGAGTGTTGGCGGTGCATGCGGGGAAAATCTACGGCATCTGGACTAAAAGCTGTCTGTGGTCTCCTATATAGTGCGAGATCCAAAATCTTGCCTGTTAATTACCATCGCAGGAGTATATTGGGGATGTTTCCCTGATAAGGATGGTGGATGGAGGCTCCCAGCTAGACTCATTCTCTCTTGCTGTTACTGCTATAATGTATAGTGGGAGTGGGACAATTTAAAGCACCCTCGGGAGTGGATCGATGACTTGGCCCGTTTGTGTCCCAATGCATTATATTTGACAAGTGATTCCATATCTCAGGATGAATTGTTGTTGTTGTGTGACTGATGCGAGGTTTTAGTTTGATACGACGGAAAAATCGCTCCGTTATGCAAGAAAAGAAGTGTCTGAAAATAAGTTCTGACATTGTGCGTCCGCAATGCATTTCAATATTCAATTACTGTTTTTTTTTTGATGATGATTCTCTGATGTTAGCAAAAGACAACCATCCACAAGATTAATGAACAGCCCTTTCACAGTAATCACCTCTGAAACATCTTCCTAATGTTTGAGAAGATGTGTAATTTGCATGTATGCATTTCTGATTGTAAATCATAGTAATTTGTAAAATCCGTTAAACCACCAGTATATCATCTGGTGAGAAAACATATTGTTTAGCACCACCACATTGAGCGAATACCCATTACCTACTAACCTAAAGAGTTAATTAGTTACTATTAATAGTCAGCAGGCTTCACTTTTGAGTCCGAATTTTGAGGATGTTGCACTGAGGCATCTTAAAGGTAAATTTAATTCTATTTCTAAAGGTAATTATTTATAGCCCAAATAAATTAGTAGTTGTGCCAAATTCCAATCCATTTATTTTTGTGATGTATTTTTTATTAATTTATGGTTTTAGTGATTTAGATAATAGCGCCACCAAGTGGTCAGAGAGACTGTCTAGTATCCAGCAGGTTACCTGATCCACAAAAGCTTAAACCCTGCATTCACGTTTAAAACACAAAAGAAATGTTTTGTATGTATGTATTTCTTGGAATATATCAAGGGTGAGAGGGTCCATACCATGAATACGTACAAATAATTTATGAATAGGCATTCTACTTATGTGTTTTTATCCCCAAATTGATAACAAAGGATTATCCAGGTATTAACACTAAGCCGTGGTAGAGGTGCATGGTCCTCCACATGCTGCATGTTGTTCACGCAGCAGGCTCTCACTGCTGCTGCTGCTGCTGCCCATGTGGGGTTTTTACCATGACTGCGACTGGCAGCAGCACTGGACTCCGGAGGTGACGCGCTCAGCTTCTGTGCCTGGAATGAGAATTTTATTGCACATTATACAGCTTAATGAGGTAAGAGATTAAGATGTTGCCCTCACATTGCAAAGGCTGTATTAGCACATTGGATTTAAAATGAGTGTGCTCGCCTGCTACCTCTCGCAGCATTGTTTGGGGTGAGAGTGATTGAGTGGTTGGTGATTACTCTCTACAAATCTCTAATTTGGGGGGGGGGGGGTGATTTATAGCCGTGGAGTTCGGAGTCAGTGGACGAGGATTTCCTTTGGCCTCGTAGGTCCGTCCGACAGTTTTCATTTCATTTGTGTCAGAGGTTACTGCATGATGTAATTATGCTATGAGTATGTGCTGGTGCTTAAAGAGTCTGTGTTTAGCCCTCATGAGTGCTGGAAGAGTTTTATTGCATTTACTTAAATATTCATTTTATTGTTTATAATTGTCTGTAACTAATGTTTGATAAATCTCTTTCTTGATACTATTATTGGTCATAATTTTAATCGTAATAGCCATTAAATATACTTACATCCTTGTTAAGTTGACGAAAACAAGACAGTAACTTAATTAAATTACATTACTTCTATTATTATTATACTTTTTAAATAATAATATTTAAATATGTTGACATTTTTGTCAACTGAGAAAACAAGATGTCAGTTTAAGGGAGGTTTATATGTTTTGACTTAAGAAAATGAAACATAAAAAATAAAAACTAGTTTTGATGACAAAAACTATGATGAAATCTGGTGACACATTTCGGAGCTCCCTCTTTCACATCTCTTTTTTTTTTTCCTTTGCCAAAAAGTGTGCCGAAAGATTTCATCACAGTTTTTTTTGGCTCATATATGTTAGTGCCAGAGTTTCATTGACAAAAAAAGTATAACAAATAATTGGCCAGAGCAGTAACATTGTGTAATTGCTTCTCTAAAGATTTCATTATTCATGGCAGCAACCACCTGTCTGCCCGGGACTCAAACAGTCCAGACGATGTCTACACCGCAGGTTTTTCTTTGTCTTTGGTTGCATTGTGAGCAGGTAGAACAGAGAGCTGCTTTTCTGTTACATTTCTAATAAAGTGGCTGCTTCGACGGTGTCGGCCGTAACAATACACCACGCTTACTGTTACTATGGTAGCCACGGCTGTTTCAAAACAATTAGAACTGAAATATAAAGATTTACTTCACTTTACTTTACTTCAGGGACCTTCTGTGACAACTTTCTCTGTGGTTATTTGTTTTCCAGAAGAAACAGAGAATAAAAGAGATGACAGTTGAATTTAAATGGAGGTATCACATGATGGTTCTGTCATTGTTTGTCCTACACGATGAAAAGGTGAAGCCGTGGAGCTCAGGGGTGTCGTGAGCAAAAAGCAAACTTTATCAAAGCTGCTGCTGCTCCTGCTGTGGAGTGAAGAGAGGGATTGTTTACAGCATCTATATTAACTTGGGAGGTAAAGTTCTCTGCCTCCTCAGGTCAGGATGCTGCCCAGTACCTGTGTTGCATCACAGGGTTGCAGTGTCCTTATGGGTGGGTAGTATTGATTGAGTTGGATGTAAGAGAACCTGGTATGGGAGTTCACAACCACGAAAGTATAAATCTCCCAAAAAATCTTGATCTGGGTGCTTTTCTGTAAGAGCCTCCAGTGTCAGAGGACGAAATCTGGAGGTCTGGATTTCTTGGGTAAGAGGGGGCAGTGTAGCACTTCCTCTTGATAATCAGGTGAGATGGAGATTGTGAACAACAGAGAGCAACTTTTTTTGAAATGCTGATTCAAGTCATTCATCATGCTGTCACAGACAGTGATAACCAGAGCGTGTGGCCTCATTAAGTCTCTCATTGACTGCATGTTAATAACAGTTGCAGTACTTTTGAGTAAAGCACTTATTTTTTAGATTTAAGGAATTCTAAGATAGGTTCAGCTGTAAATGTGAAGGTTTGCAGTGGGAAATGAACTCTGTGCACTTGCAGGAGATTCATAAATCCACTGGTGGACGACCAACAAGGCCAGTTCCAGCGACTTCTGGGTGCGAAGTGGGTGAGAGGCTTATCCCACCGGATTCCCGCTGCCATTGTGCGGCACGCCGGCTGGAGGCCATATTTAGCAGCAGACGCTGACATGCTTGACCTCTGCCAGCGAGACACACAAGCTGGATTACCTGATTCTCTAATCCCAGATCTGTCTTGCAAAGATTAGCACTGTGGAAATCAACCGCATGCACGGCTAAGAAGTGACACGCCTTAACTGCCCCGCTCGACAACCTCCAAAAGTTATTACAGTTTATGGACATTTCATCAGTTTTTTTAATTTACTTTTTGCTTTTTATCTCATCAGTTTAGTATCCTGAGTTTTCTTATGAGAGTTTAATTTTATTTTATTAAAAGAATGTTTAGTTTTCATTTATTCTGAGTTTTAATTTTAGATTTTTGAATTCTGATATGGCATTTGTCAGGGGGGAAACACAGTTTTTAGTGCAGATAACTGACTCACCACCAAGTAGACATGCTTGTCTCAAGCACCGAAGCCTCCTCATGCTCATCTTAACAAATACCAGAACTTTATAAAAGACAGTTTTGTAAGTGCACGTCATTTTTACAGCCTTTTTTCCCCCTTTGGAGATTGAAGAGGACGAACGATGTAGCACATGTCCAAGGGAGAGGCTTGTGATGGAGGGTTTTGTTGACAAAGTGTGTGACTTTGACACTAAAGATCACAGTTCATCTTCCATCTCCTACCAACAGTCAACAGTGTTACCTTTTAAACATGACCTTAATCTTTCCATAACCTTAAAATGTGTATTTCGAGTTGGCCTTTTGAGACGTTCTTAGGATATTATTGATGACGTTTTTTGTTTAAAAGATTTTTCATGGATAGAAAGCTGCATTCGCTGTAGAAACGAGCTCATCTGTTGCTCAGCTGTTGTGTTTAAATTGCAATTTAAGGTTATTCCAGGTGTCACTCAATCACAGCTGATGTGTTAGCAAAACTATTTTTTTTTATTATTTGCTTTGAGGGTTTTTTGCTTGAACGTGTGACACCTGTTCCATGAATTAAGGTGTGCTTGTTGTAGAACATAATGAGCGCTAACTCCCGAGAAACACACACTGACAAGAAACAAAGCTGGACTCGCATACAGATCGAGAAGCTTGAAGCGCTCGCTAACAGTCACACTTCTCAGCATCTTGGTGCTCCAAGAAGACGCTGTTTGTTGCCAAAGCAGCTTTGACTGTAAAAGACACCAGTTCTTTTAACATTTTAGATTAAATATGGCTTAAGTGTACAATGAATGTTGCATGATGACATTAAAAAAAAGGAAGACTCCCCCTGCTCAAAATGCTAATTTTTCTTCAACAGCTAAGGACAGTTTCCTGTTTAAAATTCTCTATGATCACTTTCTGTCACCGTTTCCTGTCTGACGCCCTCTTCTCTTAGAGTCTAAGTTGATTTCGGTGATGCAGGTGTCTCCACGTTACTTCACCGTGTTGCCTCCTCTTCATGTGAGTGACATGTGACAACGTCAATTTCCACCGAACTGTTCGGTTTCAGGCTCCAGGCGCCTCTTTGCTCCTCTCGTCTGCATCGATTCCCGTTTAGACATTTAGGTGGTTTTGCTGTAAAGAAAAAACAAAAAAAAAAACACGCTTGTCACGATATATTTTATCAAATGATCTTAACTCTGCATAATAAGAGAAGCTCTTAAAGCCACTACCAAAATCTTACTTGTATCCATTGCCAGTGATGCCTTTGAACTAACTGTGTTTAACCATCTGTGAGAGTATAAAGGAAGTAAAAAATGGTCCTCAGGCCTGAAAGCGTTTGTATAGGTTTGTTGCTGTGAGCCGACACAAGCTGAGACAGAGGCTGACTGAGGCTTCAGCGTTAAAAGGACATTATTCTAATTGGTCCCTTGAACGTTGCAGTCTCCATGTATCCCTGAAATTCTAAGAAAGGATTGCAACCCAACTATCCCTGAGCATTTTCTTCATTTTATGATGGTACAGTACACCCATTAAAAGCCTCAGAGTGCTTATTTAAAAAAGGCAATATTTTCTTACCAAGTACCCCATTTTATATCATGTGAAATAGTATTTTTTTTATCTTAATTTCTTTGCACCTAAAAAAGCAATAAATCCTGTTTTATTGTGACACAGGATCGTGGGTGTTAGGTAACTCCCTGTCCTGCTTTTCCTGCTTTGAACAGTTGAATAAAGAAAAAAAAAGAAAATAAGTGCTTTGAATTTAGCTGCCATATAACATCTAATTCACCAAGCTTTTTTACTATATATATATATATATGTATAGTGCAGTCTAGTAAAGCTGATCTGGAGACAGCCTTTGGCGAACACTGTCTGCAAGAGACTGAAACCTTTTGACCCCTGACTTTCTGCAAAGTCCATCCATAAATATTACTGGACCTTTTTCTCATCTGGGTCCCTGAAGATCATTCCTCCTCCCTGGTGAAAGTCTAAAAGATGTAGAGCAACATTTCTGCCTTGGGCCTTGCCTTGTGCCCAAACACTTATGGCCTGACATAAAATGTGGAATATGGAATATGGTGCACTTTGAGTTCACACACACACACACACACACACACACACACTCACACAGCAGCAGCAGCAGCAGATACAGTTGACAGGATTTAGCACCAGATGTTGCAGATGTGTCTCCTGCAAGGCTTGTCTTTGGTCATTATGACTCCACTTTAATAGAGTCAACTCCAAACTGACCACACTCAGCCTACAGCTGGTTCTCAAAATAAATTCATTTCATATATCTGAATAGTTCTGAGTTTATGTTGTGATGTTAAAGTCTGATTTAAAAGCTAACACATAGATGCTCTTTAGCTCATTAGCAAGAAAGTGTTGATCGTTTGTTTGGTCAGAAACTCCTACAGGGCTCATTATATAGCACTTACCCCGTGCTCTGATTCGTCATCAAAGTCCAGCATTCAAATGATCATTAAGTGAGCAATGACGGAGCTTTTGCATCTCATACAGTAATGCAGCCTGTGAAGTCTCCTCCCCTGCATGTGTACTTACAAACGTGGAGTCACTTAGTCAAACATATCTACTATTATTGGCTGTTTTACAAGGTTGTTGACCCACAAGATGAAATGAATCCACGTTTCCAGCCCTAACTTCTGCAGCATCCTTCTTAATGCACCAGATGCTAACCATCATCCGCCATGCAGTCTCTCATCCAGCTATTATTATGGATGATTCAGTGCTTGTGGTCGCTGCGCTCACCCTGATATTTAGGCTCCGTCTTGGATTTCATCCACAGCTGCAGTACTCGAACCCAGTATTGATCACATTAATGATTCAAAGGGCAAAGTGAGTTACAAGCAGCCATGAAATGCCAATAATAAACAAACATACTATTGTTAATAGTATTTAAATTTTACGGAGCCGTTTTATTTGTATTTAGAGCTGTCAGCGATGATAAAATACCTCTCATGCTTTTGTATAAAAGGATTAATTAAGTGTAGTGAAGTGGATCATTTCAAAAGGCTGAACGAGGTTTGGTGCTGTTTGCCGGCGCTCTGACTTCTCCGGGGTGGTGGGGGTGTGTGTGACTGCCTGAGCTCTTTGCACAAACTGCAAGTTTCTTCAATTCCATCATCCCTCAAATGGCACCGTGTCAACAGTCCTCAAGTAGCTCAAATAAGTTCTGTGTGTTTTTCGGAAGGCGACTGACCTAAAAAAAAAAAAGACACCGCCCACGCTATTTGAGTTGGAGGTGTAAGCCCCTTTATCCTGCTAAATGAGCTCTGTCTTCTAAACTGGTAGGAGCACGAGCAGTCTGCTGAAGCGTGCAATCAGTTATATCCCAAAATAAAACTTTATGTGGAGAAGAAAAACAATCATCTGTTCGCTATTATATGAAGAAACACACGAATAAGAACCTTACAAGAGGCTAAGTGTTTGTGTAGATTCTAATGGATCTACTGAAAATAGTTGATGGATTATTGCACATATAATCTCTCCGTTTTCATAATTAGTTATCCCATACATTTGGAAACTTTTAAAACATACTATTCTCTCAAATATTTTTTGGAAACAGTCAGACACTTTCTGTCAGCTGACAGATGTCTTATGTAATGAGAACATCTTGAGGCAGCAGTTTTTGCACAATTGGATGCTTATTTTGTGTAAAATTGTCTTTTATTCTATAGCTGTCACACAGTTTTCCTATCGTTGGGTACTTTTGACACTGACTGCATGCAGTTGTTAGTTTGTGCCTAACGATTTTCGTAATATCAAGTGGCACAAGAGTGAAAATACACATCTCTGTCCATCACTATGTTATAAAATCCTCCAAGTTGCTCAGTAGTCAAGTTTGAAGAGGTTCCCTGTTAATCTGCAGATGGAAGTCTTGCCTTCATTGCCACCTTATTTGCAGTTCACAGATTTAGTTGACACATTGATAACTGCGACGAGGTTTCGACTCTGAGTGCTGATTAGATTACCCATGAGCCCATTATCCTTTTTTTTTTTGTCGCCGTCTTCACATGTTTTTGGCAAAGAGAACATAAGGCACAAACTTTGCATGACTAACATGAACGAATATAACATTTGAATCCAGTTGAATGTAACTTTGCTTTTCAAATGCAACATATTTTTTTAACATTAAATCTTTGGGTTGAGCTGAATATACACGCTTCTCCATAAAAAGCCCTGTAAGAGTTTATAGTGACACAGAAACACATCAGAGAGTCATTAATTAAACAGAGGCAGACAAAAAATATGTTAGAAACTCAATGAAAGCATCACAGTCAGGGAGAAAAAAATAATGGGATTCAATTACAGAGAAAAGTAAGTTTATCTAATCGCAAAACATTTTTCAGAATGAAAAACAGGACATTTTGCAAATAAAAGATCATAAACTACCACCTCTCATCATAAAGATATATTGTCATTCTTTTACAGATAGGTGACACTTTCCTCCCTCGGCTGACTGTCTCAGTGTGAAACAAAACTACTTGAGCAAGGCCTGATTGGTTACTGCGGGTTTACAAATGAGATCTCTGTGCATGGGAGGACAGAAATCCTCGGGGCGCTGCCGACGGCAGGAGCACGCAGCGGTGCAGAGTCTCCAACATTAACCTGCAAAACATGTATACTTACCGACATACTGTTACGATTTTCAACATCTGGCTAAAAAAACGTAGCAATTATTCGCTCTCATGTGAGCGCGACTGTGAGGAAGAACGTCGTCCACCTGCAATGTCACACGAGCATGCTTCACATGACAACGCGTTCCTCACGGTGTAATTAAAATCACTCTGGAAGGAGGTGCTGCATCTGAGAAATGGCACCCTGTTGCATCCATACTCAACACTCCAAGCTAATTAGAGACAGAACATCAGCAGATGAATTGGGTGTGAAACTCTTTCATATTAAACGAGGAAATGCGCGGTCCTTGCTGTCGGTCTTTGGACCTGTCAATAACATACAATAAGCGACCTTTATAAGCTGTCGCTAAACAACCAGCATTAGCATTAACAGCTGGTTATTTAACCATCTTGAATCATTAAACTCCATCACTTTATCAACCAAGAGCTTTCTCCAACGGTGGAAAACAGCATCACTGTAGGTTTTTATCCTTTAATTCCTCTGTGTGTGTCACTTCCTTTCCTTGCCGACGAACTCGGTCTCATGATGGAGGCATGTTGCGGCGATAACAGACGCTCGCCGACAGCTTCAGCTCCATTATTGTCATATCTGTTCCTTTCACTGACTGCATGTTCTCATACGTTCCTACTGACAAGAGGTCGCCACATCCCAAAGGGCATAAAAACAGAAGATCTTCATCATGTCATGTTGAACACCATTGCGACCATCGCCTTTTGAAGTATAAGTGTTATTGTGAGACAGAAGGTGGTGGAGTGGCTGATAAGCACGCTAACACAAAACGAGATTTAATATCTTCTTTCACATTCTATTGATCATTTCAGCTTTTGAATGTTTAATACTAAAACTATTAGGTAGGATTCATATTATTGATCTATAAAACACCAGAATGAGAAATGACATCTGACCACTAGATCTGAATGAGACGCTTCAATGTTTCATTCTGAAACTTTGCGTTCACATGCTACTACAGAAGCTTTAATGCTTCCAGGAAGTCTTCCCACAAGATTTTGGAACTCGTGTGCAGGGATTTGCACCCATTCAGCTGTAATAGCATTAGAGAAGTTGGCCGCCGATGTAAGGTTTGGCTCGCGGTCACTTCATTCTAAACATGTCTCATGGAAAGTTTCTTCCTCACCAAAGAAAAACTGTTTCCTCCTGCGGCTTCAGTCTGGTTAAGGCCCAAACACAAAGCCCATAAAGGCCCATAAAACTGGAAGTGTATGATTTTCTTGGGTGTGATTTCATTATGTAACATTGGGATATTTCTGCTTTGGAGCAAAGATGAGACAGTTCTGAATCATTAAAAGAAAAAAGGATCAAATCAACAGCTGAAACTCACTTGTTTCCTGTTGTTTTTTCTTGTCAAACCATGTTCATAGTGCACAAGCAAAACACCACCCAGAACACGTCCTTGGTCAGCATCAGATTATTGTAGAAGAAAATGTCCTTTTTTTTAAAACAAAGTGTCTGCTGATTGAACCATAACAAGATGTGAAAAAGCTCCATCTGGAGGAGGTGGAGGGTGAAAAGACGGACAACCTTCTAGGGATATCTGCTGTTCTTTTTACAGCTGAAAGACATTGTCATCAAGGTTATCGCAGTACTTCTGCGGACAGAACAAGAGAATCCTACAGAGAGACCTTTCGCCCTTCGGTTTAAGCCTTCAGGTAGAATGGCAGCGAGAGCGCCGGAGTCTGACTTGTTCTCGTGCATTAGGGAGGCATTCTAGGTCACCGTAAAACATCAATAATCTCCTTTTCCTCTGCGTATCATGTGCATCTCACACTACAAGACTGAAGACTCGAGCGAACGCGCCATGTCTCACAAACTGAACATCATAATGAACCACTTATTTTTAATGTGATATCACTGGGCACAGCGCGCCGAAAACTGCAGACCTCCTACTATTTTAATGATCAATTATTTATTCAAGCCATCTGTAATGCAAAATTTCTAAATATTGCCAGCACCAGCCTCTGTAATATGAGGATTTTGCTGATTTATCACACAGATTGCAAGCAGTTGTTGGTGAATTAATGGTGGCCATGGACTCAGATTGCGGCCCAGTTTTTATTATAAGGCTTATCATTTTATTCAGCTTTTATGTTCATGGTTTTGTCAGCTGGTCTGCTGTATTTTGAATTAAAAGAGTTAACACCGTGTGTCAGACGTGGTTTGCAGGTTTTACCGCTCCCATCATGAGTACGAGCCGGATGTAAATAAGCTGCTGGTAAACTTCCCCCCCGTGTAAAACAGATTGACTCTTGACATTCTCTCCTCCTTCTCACTCAACAAGGCTCGTGTTTGTACTGTAAATCAGATCTTGTGAATTCATAATTAATGAGAGTGTAAAGTGTGGATTGGGATTGTGAGACCCTTGTGTATTTTAAAGACCAAAAATGGTTTTCCTCTGCTGTGCTGTTTTATCCGTTTACGAAAGATGAACACTTTTTCTGCTATTTCAAACTTACTTTTGACTAAACTGAACTTAATCTTTAAAAACATCTTTAAATCCTTCTTAATTTTTTGGAAATAATGTTGCTACTTCTTGGTAATCTAATAATCTGTAGACATACAGGTTTTTTCCACACCAATACCATTAAATTTCTACTGGCCAACATGCAGGCCTGTGCACCAATTTAATATCACATAAGTTTTTTAGCTCTGAAACTGGAACCTGCCACATCCCAGTGGTATTCAATACACCAGTGTGAAACTTTTTTTTTTTTTTTCCTCTGTGTATCTGTTGAGGACAGGGGAAATTTGCCCATCCTATAAAAAAAAAATCCACTGTAAAGTAGCTTCACTTGGATAAAAGAGTCTTTTTTTTCTTTCCTGGAAGTCAATTCTTCTTCGCTGCATTAACAATAGCCGACTCAGCAAGTGTACTTTGCTGCCACTGGCAACTACTGTTGTAGAGCTGCAAAAAAATATTCATTTCCCACCAGAAAAACAGCGAACATTGAGAGGATTTGGTTCTGAAGGTTTTTTTCTGGTTTCATATGTTGCTAATTTGAAGAATGAAAAAAGGTTAAACCAGATAAATAATGTAAAGTAATTGACAAAAAGAGTTCTATAGTGTTTATTTTTGGTAGTAAGTAACAAAAGGTTTCATCTGAGCTGAGTGATACAACGATAATAGTAGTGGTACAACTTTAATGCAGGATTAGTGTGTGTGTGTGTGTGTGTGTACATGTGTATCACTGTTATTTGGTTGGAATCTGAGATAACGCAAAGTTCAGGCATTGAAACTGATATTATGGCAGGTAAAGTTGTAACATTGATACATCGGACTTTAACTGCATGAACCATTGTGAATGGGAGACACTGCAGGCCTTCATCTCCCTCAGAAAGATGTGTTAGTGCATTAAAATAATAAGTTATTTGACTGTTTGTTTGATTTCTGAGCTGCAGTTTGTCCGGACCGGGCGAGTGCTCAGCAGTATCAGTATCACAGTATCTTTTACTTAACAAGGAGCGGTGTGTGGATCTGCAGCGGCTGGGTGCAGTGTGACCTTGCTGCTCGTCAACCACGTACAAATTAGATGCATTTTGGTTGGCGAACGTAATTCCCAGTCCGACCCATGTTCATATGTGTCTTCCAGCTCCGGCAGAACTCGCCGCCTCCACCATTTGTCAGCGTCCACAGCAGCTCCGGTGCAAACACCCTACTGTACCAGCGGCTCCAAATGAGATTCACTCAAGTGCATAATCCCTTAGTTCTGCTTAGCTGTGATTAATTGACCAAATGTTTCATATATGTTGGCTCCACAGAACCCAACAACAACAACAACAACAACAACAACAACAACAACAACAACAAAAAACAGATAAAAGTTAAAAAAAAAACACACCACAAAACTGTCCTCTTAAGCAAACGGCTTGCAAACTTGTCCGGAGAACACATTGTAATCTCAATGCATCGTTAAGGGCTCTTCAGCAATTAGCCCCCCTAGCAAAATGATTTACCGACCTGTCATTAAAAAGCCATCAGGGAAATAGACATCATGCAGAGAAATGGCTCTCTGGATCGATACCTGAGTTACCCTTACAGCACTATGCAGCTCGTCATTAGGGAGAAGCATTTGTGTTCACAGAGCTTCACACTCCCGCACTGTATATGTAAGGAAGTGCTCTTGGCCCCTCATTAATATGAGGCTCTACACTGCCGCTGCAATTCATGCACTTTGTAGCGGTGTCATATGGGTTTATAGCCTGTTTACTATCATTTTTACTGCTAGTTTCCCACAATCCCCCTCTCCCCCTTCGCTCGATGCTGTGAGAGCCCAAACACAACCACAGGAGTGTCATGATGCTGTGTTTAAATATAGACGGTGTTGGGTGAGTTACTTCCAAATGTAATTTATTAGATATCAGTTAGTTACTTAATGAGTTACTTAACAAAATTACTGTCTGTGAAAAATAACAAGTTACTTTCATTAGATTAACCGCCAAACTGTGTCTAAGCATTAAACATGAAGATGTGAAATACTCTTTCATGGTGAATAATCAAAGCACATTAGTTCAAGTTAACTGGATTTTATTACAAAAACAATGGGGGGGTGACACAGACATAATGGGGGGGCGGCATTGCGGAGCCTAATGAAGGCTCTTCTGGATTTACATGCACACTGGTTACCATTATGGAACCAGTTAGAGAACATGGAGTCTGACTCTGCTGCAGCCATTTTGCTATCTTGTCAAATAGATTTTTTCTTTTCGGGGGATTTTTTTCAGTCACATGGTCAGAAGTGACGTTTCATTGATAAACTCTTGAAAAAAACATCCATGAGCACTAAATTTCAGGGTTGTAATGCAGTACTAAACACAGTAACTGTAATAATACTACCAGAATTGTATCAATATTACAGTATATTACCTGCTTACTGCCTAAAATTAATATGTTATTGTAGTGCAACACTGTATTTAGATTGATTATCAAAACAAATTGACTGTATATAATATTTTTTTTCATACAGATGGTCATGGAGACAGGCTTGACATCATCGAAACTCACTAAACTCTATTTCTTTGTTGAATTTCGGGGTTGTAATGCAGTACTGGACACAGTAACTGTAATAATACTACCAGAATTGTATTAGTATTGCATTACATTATATTGTTACTGCCTAAAACTAATATATAACTGTATTTAGATTGATTATCAACACAAATTAATTGTATATATCATTTTTTTATACATATTAGAGGAGACAGGACTGACATCTTTTATGGAAGCTCACTAAACTCTCTTTCTTTGTCTCGGGGGGTTAAAAGGTCAGTGGTTAGATTCTGGCTCATCCGGTCTCCATGTTGAAGTTTCCCAGGACTCGATACTGAATCCCAAATGGCTCCAGATGGCTCTTCCATTGGTGTTTGAGTGTGTGTGTTATGGATTATCGCTCCTGATGAGCAGGTGGCACCTTACATGGTCGTCGCTTCTGCCACCACTGTGTGAATGTGTGTGTGTGTGTGTGTGTGTGTGTGTGTGTGTGTGTGCGGACGGGTGAACGCTGACTTGTGTTGTGAAGCGCTGCGAGCGGTCACTGAGCCAAGAAACACGCCATATTAAACGCAGCCCATTTACCATTCAAGCATTTACTGCAGACTTATCCAACTCACAGCGACCAGGCTGGGAATTTTTAAAGAGGAGGAGCAAAAAGAGATGATGGGAATAAAGAAGAGACACCAGTATGATGATCATTTAAAAACCAAGTGCTTATGTCACACTGGTTTTAAAGAAATCCACAAAAAATAAAACTTAACATTTTACAACATAAAATCCAATATTAGGAAGTATGAATCTGCGGTGCTTAGAATGAAAATACCTGTCTGCACTTTCAAGGAGAGTCTGAGCACATCCACTTTAGAGTGTTTTTGAAGCTGGATGCCAGCTCTGGATGTGGACCAGAGACAGTTTTGTTGGCAGGGAGAACTGGGCCTGGATGATAGATGAAGCTGGAGGCAGCGTGTGCTGAGGAGCCGGTGACGTCTCTGAGACCTCTGCCTTCACATGTCCACTTCCACTCTGACTCTCATCACGCCTCTCTCGTCTCTGATGCCTGATCTGTCTCCTCTGCAAACACGCTCTCCACTTTTATAGACCCTTCATCCGAACCCCCCCCCCACCCACCTCTTTCCTCGCTCACCCCCTCGTTCATGACGCATCACCCTCCATTCTCTTCATGTCTCCTCTGCGGCCTAATTGATGGGTGAACACTAACAAGTTGCCCTCCCTCCTTCTCTCCATCTTGTCCTGGTCCTGAAGGGCCTCTCTCTCCCTCTCTCCCTCTCTCACTCATGCTGCCCATCTCCTTATCCTGCTCCCCCCCGCCCCCTCCTCCTTCGCTCCTCCGTTCATTATTCATTATGTTTCCCTTTGGATCCAGAGAGAGCAAAAGCATGGCTGAATTCAGAGGCAGACTCAACAGTTTGCCCAAGGGTACCTGTGCAATATGAGTGCATGTGTGGAAGAGAGGGAGGGAGGAGAGAGGGAGGGAGGGAGGGAGTGACACACTGACTAATTGATTGACAGAAACAGAAAGGGAGAGAGAAACGAAAAGAAAGAGTTCAAAACAGTGTGCGATAATTGGGCATTGAAACCGGGACACTCGGTGCGGCTGAGCTGAAAAGACTCAGGTTCCTCAAGCTGATTGTGTTTTAATAAAAAAACCATGAAAAGGCGAGTTCTGCCGGGAAGCGGCACGCCAGGAGGACCGAGGGTAAATAGTGGCTTAGACGAAGAATTTGAAAGTGTTTAATGTCTTGTGGAAAGACTGGATAAGTGTCCCATTAGATAATACATTCAGACCAGACATTATGTAAGTGATTCTGAGCAGTTCTGTCCTCACACGACATTAGGACGCATTAAATGTGCATTATTGCTCATAATGTCATAATTTTTACATCAGTATAATTTTTGGATTAGTTGTCTGTTGAAATGATGGTGTCAGTCTCACTGTTTGGGTTAAACTTGTGAAAAGAAGAAGTATTAATCCAGTTTAGAATAAAGACAATGGATTCCTTATGAGGTGGACGCAAAATATCCAATCAGTATTTCCATAAACTGACCTCTGCTTTTATTTCAACTACTTCTCAGTTGTTGAAGAAAACTGATGATATTCAGTCACTGAATGCATTTTCAAAAAGTGCTTCTGCTTGTGTATTGTATTTTGGGAAGCATTCAGCTCAAATGATAACACATGTCAGTGGGTATTGCAGCAGCATCATGGGAGAAGCTTAAGTCCCCAGGAAGTGTGCCAGCCTTTGAAGACAATTTTCTATAGTGGCCAAACTCTGTAAGTGCATTTAACTCTGTCAGACTTTTTTGCCATAGATTTAGATTGTTAAAAGAATCGGTTGCAAAGTGGTGGATACACTTTTTTGAGCCTCACAGCTCCTGTGAAATGATTTGCTTCCCTATCAGACTTCGATCTGCTCGGTCTGATGACATTTGGAAAGATGGCGGCTGCTGAAGGTCTCCTCTGTGTGCATGTCATACCGGATCACTTCTTTACAGCATAAAGTTGCTGTTAAATTATAATGGTATGATAATACCAATGAACATATTTGATTACTAACACATCAAACGTATTTCATAGTCCAAGAATTCAATTGAAAAGACTTCAGTTAATTGTTTAACAAGCAGAAAGTAGGAATTTTCCATGTCAGCTATTCCTGCTATTTGCCCAAGAAGGCCCC
Source organism: Acanthurus leucopareius (assembly GCA_029814765.1). Taxonomy (NCBI): domain Eukaryota; kingdom Metazoa; phylum Chordata; class Actinopteri; order Acanthuriformes; family Acanthuridae; genus Acanthurus; species Acanthurus leucopareius. Next base: position 1,530,229 of record JAQMCX010000032.1, read on the forward strand.
ATATTTAATAAACACGTTATTGTGGATCGTATCTTTATCTTCATGCCTGCAGAAGAACACATGCTCGGTTACAAACAAGGTTTGGGAACTCTGGTTATTGCTTGTCCACGCTGTGATTGTGAGTCTGTGCATTCAATTCTCGGTCAGATTATGGCCAGACACCAAATATCATCGGAGAGTCCCGGAGGAAAAGACACTGCGAGAGAGCGAGAGTGAGAGTGACACCAGATGTGACGATGCTTGAAAAGGAAAGTATTTTTATAGAAGCAAACATGGTTGAAGACACAGTTTGGAGTTTCAGAGAGCAGTGCAAAGCATTTTTGCTACATGGCTCGAAACAAAAAGGCAGCACATCGACTTGTACACTTCACTTTAAAAGACTGACGCAGGCTGATGTCTTTAAACAGAAGGTGTAAATTCAATGGGATGAGTGGTAACAAGGATTACTTATTCCTGTGCACATCTTTGTTTTAGTAAACACTCATTTTCTATAGAGAGCTTTGCATAACATTGAATAGTACCAGAAGGTAAGAAACTAAAAAAAAACTCTTTAAATTAGATGCATATCGTCTAATTACAAGAAAATGCCCAAATGAAAAACTCTAACATCCACCTGAAGCCCTTTTCTTTAAGTCTCAAAAGCCCAAAATAGTCTTAACAATCAAAAGCTCCACATTGTTTTCTGAGGAGCAAATTAAACTTTCTCCATCAACAGTTAATCTAAAGTCAATACAAGAAAGAAATCAAGTACAATAGTCACTGCATCAACAGAAAAACCACTGAAAAACCATAGATAGTTGACTTCTTGGCCCATTTATGTTCTTACTTAGATGTGCTTACTATCATTTGCAGTGTCACTCCCAGCAGTCACTCCTCCCATGAGCGCCGTCTGGACATAAACCCATTTGTGAATCCATCAGTCAGTCGATGCATAACGTCAAGATCCTCATGAGCAATATGTTTTAATTGTCATATACAATTACACTCAGTACAACGACGTTAGATCAGTTCTCTGTGTTTTATGGTCATGTGGTGTCTGAGCTCAGCTCTGGTTCCATGGTGGTGCTGAAGTCAAAAGGCTCTGAGATGAGCTTCAACCCAACATACATGTTTCTAATGGTGAGGCAAACCGCAGAGTCTGAAGGAACCTGGTGAAGCATGTGGAGAACATGTGAACTTCACACAGGAAGAGACTGATCCAACCACAACAACATGGCTGTGAGGCCACTGTGTTAACCAATCAGCATCACTCAGTTGCATCCTGAAGTCCATGCAACATGACATAAAGAGTTTACTTCATAGTTGCCTGAGTGATTTTTATAATACTTTCCAAAAAAAACCACAAAAAAAGGAAAAAAGAAGATTTTCTTCAAAGAAAGAGAATGGAAGCAAGAAAATAAAAACAACTTTTGGCATGTGAGTTAGAGTATTTTAATAACTCATTCTTTGATTTGCTGCTAAAATGAAAAAAAAAAACATATCAGTGCATCATTTAGTGTGCAGTTTTCACAGCTCTGGAAGTCAATGTGATTTGCTGGCCGGAGATTGAGCCAGACTGTCATACTTTAAAAAGAAACAAGAAAAAATCCTCTGCAGTTTGAAGAAAAACAAAACCTTCCACAACTCAGAGAGTATTTTATATGATGATAATAGAGTTATGTGAGCTAAATGTAATATAAAGTATTTACATTTAATCTATAACAGTCATACTTTTATACATATATAGATTGAGTGACATAAATTGTCTTTGTTACTCGGGGCTCAGGAGCATAGGCTGAGTCTCGCGCTGTCTCTGTGATGTGTGTGTATAGGTGTGTGAGAGACAATGAGATCGGGATAACGTATCGCTTCCTGATCACTATCTTATGTAATCACGAGTTAACAGAGAAAGAGAGGAGCTGAGGAGGAGAGGGAGATAATGGAGAGAGAGAGAGAGAGAGGGAGAGAGAGAGAGAGAGAGAGGCAGGGGGAAGCACAGGGAGGCCGGTCCCAGCCGGATGGCCGTGGATTGATTTGAAAACCGACCAATCGGGCGCCTCCGTCGGCTCGAGCTGCCCGCAGTAGCCGGGCAGGATTGGAGGATGCTTCGGAGGAGAGATGCGCACACAACCACCGGCTCGGCACGCTCGTCCCGTCGCCCGCACACACACACACACACACGTACACACACAGAGATATACACACTCTGGGAGAAAGAGAGAGTATCGGCTCTCCGCAAGCCGCGCAGTCAGGCTCTGCCTCGGTGAGGATGTCAGCGGCAGGGGGAGGAAATTAAACGAGGGGACAAACTCGCGTGCGGGCATCCCTCTTTTTTACGTTTCCAGTCACCTGCCATGTGTGATCGGGAGAGTGCACGCGGACAGGTAAGAGGGAGAAATAAGTTTTGTCTGGTTTTTTTTGCGCTGTTTTGTGTGGAAGAATGTAAGTTTTCTATTTGCACCTGTGCGCGTGACAGTCTGTGGCGCCCCCGCCTATACTGTGTTGGAAAAGAGCTGGTAAATAAATAGGAGTCTTGTGCGCAAGAGCATGTGCGCGCACTCGCAAGCGGTGAGTTTGCCTTGAGTGCGCATTTGCAATTGCGCTCCATGAAATTAGGCACTTGGGGTGAAAAAAAAAGGAGCGTGAAAAGGAGAAAAAAAAAGAAAAGCGCGCACTTTCTCTCAGTAATGAGTGTACTTGGCTTTCACGCGCCTCCGTGGGTTTTTTTTTCCTCCTGGGGTGTTGTTGCACTCATCGCCTCGGTGTTAGTTATGAATGATAGACAGGTTACTATGACAGAGTTGGAGTTGAAGGCTATTCGATCTCTCTCTCGGATGCGCGTGCCTCACCAGACTAAAATTTACGCGCACTGCAGGAAACAGGAGTCCACTCATTGACTGCAGCCTCTCTGCAAGTCGAGCTCTCTCCCCCCGCACAAGATCACATCTCCCCTGTAAGCGGGTTAGAGGAACAGAGAGAAAGAAAGAAAAAGATGCGTTTTGAGCGGATGCCTCAGTCTTCTGACAGTCGTGTGTGTGTGTGTGTGTGTGTGCTGAAAAGAATCGTGAGCCAAGCGCGAGATGCTTAGCTGTCCCTGTTAATGTTGCATTGATTGGCTTCTGGTGAGCAAGGAGAATTGTATGACTGCCAATCCTCAGCACTGCTTCTCTTCTGAGGGGTGATCACCTCGCTGGTGTGTTTGCAAATGTTTGGATGGAAAGTGTTGTGTGTTGTGTGTGTGTTGTGTGTGTGTCTCACTGCTATAGAGGCTGTAGAGTGTTTAAAAAAACTGTGGATGCGTTTCTTTCCCTCTGATCACAGCTGCCTGCTGCACTGAGGGGTTCGTCTATAGGAACCATTTGGCTGCTGTGGGCTCTGACATCGATGCAGGCACATGCAAATATAATGTTCAGTTTAAAAAACTGCACTGAGGATACAGACTTTTGATTGTTTTTTTTAAAACCATATATATATCTTTATTTGTTTGTTGCATTAATTGGTGCCTTGGGACATTCTTAAAAGTTCATCTAGTAATTTACTGACATGATCTTATTTAGCCATAACTGGACACTAGCTACAGTAACTTATTTGCATAATCAGAAAATCTGTTTTTTTAAAAATTATTTCTTAATTGATTAATATATAACTTAAAATTCAGTAACAGTATGCCCATCACTATGTCCAGAATTCATTTACAATAAAAAAAAGAAGAAGAAAAACAGCAAATCTTCAGCTTTTCCTGCAAATATTTGCCATTTGTTTCTTGATTGATGTTGCACAATTATAAATTACTGGTCAGATTTGTTAATTGGACCAAACAGGGTATGATTGATGATGTTGCAAACACTGACATGCAATAAGTAAATAGTATCACATAGGCTTGCTTAGCATACCCAGAAGGCTTCAGCCTCAGACGGCCCCCTGCTGAACATCTGTCCATCTATTATGCCAATCCTGTCTTTAAGTGGTGATTTACTTCTGCGTACAAGCCATTATTTGACACTTTTTTCCACATTTGAAATGTGCAGGATTGGATGCTTTAACAGCAGCTTTTTACTCTGAGTTAACCATCACAAGTTCAGCACCGGCTGTGGCGAGGCGTGGTAACTGCAAGGCCTCGCTACAGTCTCTGTTGGCTTTGAAAGCAGCGGGACTGTCATCACTTCCACGGACGTTGGTTTAGCAGAACCAGTAAGCATAGTAGTGGGTGCTTGAATTTTGTACTGGTCATAAAATTGCTCAATGTAATCTGGCAAGTAAAACAGTCTGAGATGGCGTGACAACACATGAAAACACATGGCCCACCAGCTGCACTGGACTATCAATGTTTACACATGGAGGAGGAGTATTAGAAGCACACTTAACTGAGACTGCAAGTGATGCTTCTTTTCATCAGTGATTCAGCTGCTTAATAAATACGACAAAAATCCAACAACGAGTCAGCAGAGCCAGAAAAGAGGTCTTGAAAATTGCTGAGGCTGACCAAAAGAGAAAAAAAACCCCCAAAAAACATTACCATTTACAAATTATATGAACCTGATTAAATAGAATACCATCACTCAGCTGGTAATTATTTACTTGATAAACAGCTTAAGAGTCTAATTACAGAAATTGCGATTTATTTATTTATTTTCTAATCAAATTATCTCAGCTCTACATCCAGCTGGGGTTTATTCCACCCAAAAAAGTCAACAGAATAGATGATTTAACCGGTGAGAAGTTGTGATACTTGATTCCTTCTCGCAGCAGTGACGTGTAGGTTTTTTTTCTTCTTCCTTCAGGAAAAAAGATGGAGTATCTCAGTGTATTACACACAGGTCAGCACCAGCCTGAATGCAATCCAGTGTGAACTGCAAATGTTTTGAAAGGACAATCATGGCCTAACTACCCTTATTAGACACTCGTGGTTGATATAATAGCATTTTTTGTTTGTCCAGCCTGTGGATGTTCCTTTACTTGAAAAGGCCACTGTGCTAATTACACCATTACTAATCTCACTGAAGACAGCAGCTCCAGAAATGTGTCCGTTTCACTCACAAACAGCCTCCAGTGTTTCAGTATCACTCCCTGTGTGTGATTCCTTCATCATTTCAGCCGCACACAGGCTGACCTGTACATGGTAATCACCAAAATCCCCCCATTTGATCCTAGTTACACAAACCCTGATGTGTTGTGTCAACGTAAATGTGTGAACAACTGTGCAGTTATCAGTCGCTCATTACAGTGGGCCTTCCCTACAACAGACTTCTTAAACATTGTGTACTGCTCAGCATGGTGGCAAGTTAATAGCAGCCTCATAAAGTAATTGTCAAAGAAGGTTTAATTATATATTGCACATCATCAGTCATTGCAGCATCTTTAGTAATTTGTCACCACAGCTACTGTTTGGATCCTGAAAGGCCAATTTTGGACTGTTTTGTCCCAGAAAAGTTGGCTAAATTAAAGAAGATACAGGGGTTTGAATCAGTGCGAATTAAAACAGGCATTTTGATTAATTTTACATTCTAAGGGCATTAAGTGAGCTAGCTTGAGGAAACATCTATACCATGTTTTACTCAAAGTGACTACAAGAAACCCACTGTCAACTAGAGATGTGAAGCTTATGAGTGTTTAGCACTCGGGGAGGTTATCGAATTGCTTTTGGGATCTGTAGGACTATTTTTGGAGCCTGCTCATGTTAAGGATCAAATGTCAGAACATCTCTGCATCTGATGCTGATATTTGTCTCCAACTCTCCCCAAACTCATGGAAGTGGTACAATAAATTGTAGGTGTAACCCCTCTTTGGAAACCTACAAGTAACAATTTCTCTAAAACATGTCAATTGAATCTTAAAAGCGTGCAAGCTGCAAACATGAAGTAATGGTCCATGCAGAAACGGTTCAGCCCAGGTGGCAACTGTGTGATGGCTGCCATTGTGCCTTCAATCAAATCGCTAGGAGACTAGACAGGAAGAAAAGAACAGTGGATTATTGTTCCAACAGCACATTCAAAGGGCCATTCAAAAGATGAATCATGCTTTTCTCCGAACATTAACAGTCTCTTCACAGATAGTAAACAGAAAGTGGTCATTCACTGTCTCTGTCTGCCAACCCAAGACTGACAGTGCAGGGCTTTGCTGCGAGGAAGATCCATAGATCTGTAGAGCAAAGTGTTGATCGGCCGTGTCAGCGATGCCATCTTCTTCTAAATCCAGGAATGCGATGTGTTAAAAAAAAATAATCCCCTGCTTCTAATGCTGCAGAGATGCTGTGGTGCGTATTGCAAAGATAAATGATGGATGGATTTAATCATTAAAATTTCTTACCAGACATTTCACCCAGTGGGGAATGAAGACGCACTGCACACTCACAAAAAAAAAAAAAAAGAGTTCTCACATTGAGAATCAGACATGCAGGAAATGTTGCATTTTCAAATTTTTGGCAGCAGCAGCTGTTCATTTGGAAGGAGCTGATAGCTAGCATGGACAGGGTTGATTGTTAGCAAAAAAAAAAAAGAAAAAAGAACTGTACCTTGTAGAAGTTAATGCAAATTAAAAAGGAAAACTTTACTGTTTTATAGCAAAAAAAAGAGAAAAAAATCAGCTATATCACATTAAAATCTCCATGTGTTGATGGTTCAATCATCAACATCATACAGTGAAAATTATTCACAGACATTCACATTATTCGCATGTTGCTTCCAGTGTTAATGAGGCACTGAATCAGACACTTACCAATTGTGCTATTAAAGAAAAAGATGTTTTTCAACAGCATCTTAGGTATTACCGGATAAGAGCTGCTGTTTTTAGCCATTTAAAGAGCCTAAAGAATCATCGTTATTGTCATTCAAGTCCATTTTTTTCTGCCATCATTAGATATTCTCCAGCATGTTCCTCTTAAACGTTCCTCATCAAAAAGTAAAGATTTTCATTTACATTGTTTTTAGTGATCAAGCTGTGGCTCGTCTTGAACGCCGCCGCTAATATCTGTCATCCAAATATCAATAAAAAAGCACTTGTCACCATCAGTTTCTGTTTATCCTGATGGGAATAGTCCACAGATATTCTGGCTGTCAAACACCACAAACTGTTATGCTTGTGGACATTTTTCTCATTGGTCAAATTCCATCAAAATATTGAACGAGTCGTGAATTATTATTTTTTTTCTCTTTTGCTTTCTTCTGCCATATTTCCCAGTTGGGAATTTGCATTTTTTCCCCCCCTGTCAGTCTCATCATATAGACCAAACAAACAAATCCTGGCATTATTAAGCAGAACTTAAGGCTGCCAGACAAAAGAGACAATTGGCACTGATCATCCAGGAGACAAAAGGTGGATCGAAGGAGTTTTCAATGAATTTTATCGACCAGGTGGGCGTGGTCAAAGCCCCTAAATGGTGATCAATCAGAAAGTGAGAACACATTGGAGGAATCTGAGCTCTCCTGTTTTTCATTCATTTCTTGATCGACAGCAGACACACATGACTCATCAATGATCGCCATTTCTTTTTCTTCATTTGTTTTCCTCTCTCTCTTTTATTTTTTGATGCAGACTTTCATCTCTTGCAGTGTGAGACAGAGCAGTGTTCACCATGGTGACATTACTGCACTCTTGGTTTGTTCAGTATGAGTGAAAAGCAAAAAAAAAAAAATTAAATGATTCATCTCCTGCTCTCTCAGTCAGTGACGAACAGGCAGCGAAGCATTTCCTCCAAGAACACTCAGCACTGTGAGAGGAAGTTCAACTTAGATCATGACAGAACATTTTTAATTGGCCGCAGCATAAGAGCATTGTGTTTTTTGACATGAGGAAAGAATAAAAAAACACAATAAATGATAAAGTTAAGCCCTAGTTGCCCAGTGGCTTAAATAATTTGATACATAGTCCATCTCATATAAAAAAACCAAGAGCTTTTTACAAGCTTGTTATTTGCTTGAGGCTTTTTCATTCCAGTGTTTAAGACATGAGCATAGATTTATACGCTCATATATATGAAGTATGTCATCCATGCTAAGAAGATTCTGCAAATATAAATAAACTCAGACATGAATAATGCTCCTGTTCTTTCCAGAGGGGGGCAGTCACAGTTTTCCAGCCATTGCAAAAAAATAAAAAACACTAACATTTCAATGTCATACACATCTGTAACACATCCCTGTTTGAGACGTGTTGGTGGAAAAAGCTTCTCTGCTCTGCATGGCAGAGAAGGTTTGAGTCAAATCAGATCTAACAGCCAAATAATGGGAAAAAAAACCTCAATGAATTAACACCTATAATCATTGTTGCAAGATGTTTGACTTTGAAATGGATAATCAAATAATCCAGAGGCTTTAGAGTGTGATGTAGCAGAAAGAAAAAAAACGATGTAAAAAGGCAAAGAAGATGCAGCTGCAGTGGGATTGAGAGGAAAAAAAAAGAAAAAAGAAAAGAAAAAAAACTCAGTCTGCATATTTGTTCACTGTTTTATGGGAAGAGTGTCTTTGCAAACCATCAAAACAAAACCATTTGATTGCCAATATGCTGCATGAATAGTTAATATACTATTAGGCGGTTTGGTTCCCATCTCACATTTGCAAATGTTTGCTCAGAGACTCCCTTTTTTTTTTTTTTAAATAGCTTTTAAGGATGAACTGTCATTATGTAATTGCCGCACATTTCTGCCTGGAGTCCTCGAGGCTGCCTCCGAGTATTGTAGTTTGTTCTCTGCTTAAGAGCATCAGGGTGGCGGGTTTTTGCCTTTTGGTCACATTTGGGATGTTCTGCTCCTTTAAGGGGAAAAGCCTGCATCATATCCACCTGCGTGCATCCTCTTTCATACCTACCCCACCCTCTTGATTTACACTCTCAGCTTTAGGCATCGCACTAACACTTTTATACTCACTGGTGTACACAGAGCAAACTGGTATCTGCATCACGTTCAGGGAGAGTTCAGCAGAATACAAGCACAAGTGTACAAGTGTTCACAGGCAACATCGAGGTAGAACTTTTGTTTATGATGCAACTTATTTGGCAACTCTGTGGTGCATTATTTTTACCCCAAAATGTCACAAGCTTGGGCAGAATCTATTTCTTCATTCTTTCACCTATCTGACATTTCACCGGAGTTTCTTTGGTATCTAATGGTGCATTATTTGTGCAAAAGCAAAAACAAATACATGAAGCTGAGCTGGTGATGGAAATCATTGCAGCATGTATGACTCTGGCAAACCTACAATGCTTTGTGTCTCATATGTGTCTGATAATGAATAGAGGAAAACGAATGCCCTTTGCCCATTAATTCTTGCTGTGACTCAGTGAAACATGTTAAGGTTTGATGTTTTTCCTTCTTAGCCACAACTGATAAGGCAAAAAGGGACACCAGTGCAGTCCATAAATGCTTTGATTCATTAAAGTTATAAAACATTTTGAGAATGGAAATAAATTTATGCTAGCTGTCATGAAAATGAACAATTAGTTTTGAGCTCATACTATTAATCAAGAGTTTGTGGGATTATGTTGCTATTTGTGATGGTAATGAAGGAAAATGATTTCAGATATCTTTGTTTTCTGGGATACTTTGACACTTCCTTAGCCTAAAATGTGGCAAAAGATCTCAAAGTGACTCCCAGTGAATAATGTGCTTCAAAATATCAGTGATAAAAAGGTCACATTTCGCTTTATTTTGTAGAATTCGATGGGTCTTGTGAAAATAAATCACAGTATTTTTAGGTAAAATGACGTGAGAAGGAATTGTTTTCGTCACATTTTTTCTCCTCTGGTGTTAAGAGGCATTACATTTACTCCCTGACAATATAGCCTGAACTCTAATATGGACCCTAACTCAAAAGTCTTGTAGTATCCTGACAGGGAGAGGAGGTGAGTCACGTCAGCTAGTTGTCGGTGTCACAGTGCAAAGAGAAGCCCTGATGTGTGGCACTGATAAAACACTGGTGTGCTGTGTGCCTGTCAGACCTGCTCACCCTTCACGTGCAATGCCGGAGACGTGGAAATGTGAGAGAGAAGTTAATTGGACCGTGCCAGCGCTTTATGAAGGGGAAGAGGAGGGGTGGTGGAGGGAGATGGACAGAGCGTCCCTACTGATTCACAGATCTGAGGTGGATGAAAGGCGAGCCGCAGGGGGCTGTCCACTAGAGTTAAGACGACGAATGGAATTTTAATGCTGCCTGAATACCTCTGCTAAAGGTTGAGCTCAATGCCGAGTTTTTAGAAACAGCGATAGATAACCTTAATGTACCAACAAAGTCTAAATTTCAATTTAAATGTTTAACCGAGAGGGTAGGGCTGCAGGATCTGACCGAAATTCCTATAAAGCCAGAAAGACAGAAAGACAGAGAGTCAACTGATGGTGTTGACTCTCTGGAGACACACAACCAACTTATCAGTGAGACACCAACCTTCCTTTGTAACCCTCTCAGACAGGTTGATTGCCATCAGCTGAGGGAGAACATCACAGGTGCACCCAATGGCTCCTGATGAGCTAAGGTGAGTGAGACCTGTGTCCTGGATGTCAGGATCGTTTTGGCCTCGGCAACAGAACTGAACCTTGTCTATGCAACAACAAACGTAGCTCCGGGTTTTGTTTTGTCCGGTCGGAGTCCTTCTCCTGTTCCAAATTCTTATATTCTCTGCACATTTTCTTCTTCTTCCTCCGTGTTTGTTTGTGTAACCTATATGCAAATTTTCTGCCTGGCTGCATCTGTGTGGTGTGAAGGAATGGAAGAGTGTCATCCAAACGGGGAAACACATCGCCATAAGGACCGAGTTTCCACACACAACACAAACAATAAAGCATAACATGAAGCGAAAGATGATTTCCTGTTGTCACGCAATCTCTGTGTCCATATTGCAGAGCCCCACAGCCCGAGAAATGTATGTGCACTTAGAAACTGAGTATATGGGTTGGCACATGTTCTAGTTTTAGACAAGAACATCTCACTTTTGGTGTATTATTTGCTTCTGTGTTGAAACATTTACTCACATTTTTTAAAATTAGCAAAAAGTGTTGTCTATTTGATACTGTCAGCAAACACCAGTCATTTCCTTTCACAGCTGTAAATGTTTCTGACGAGTTCTGTGGCGTTCAGGCAGATTTTTTTTTTCTCCAGAACTGTGATTTAACCATTCATTTCGTAGCAACATCTGCCTGCTTTCTTGCCCCAAGGACTGTGCTTGTGAGCTATTGCGCTGTTGCCAAACTGTCAAAGAACGTGCCAAAGTGTCAAACGGTTCTCCCCGTATTGAAATTAATCTCAGTGTGCTTTAACGAGCTGACCATCCTGAGCCAGGAGCCTAATTTCACTTCTGACATGGAGCTCATAATAATAATAATAATAAAAAGGGCTCACATCTATTTAAGTTCATGTGTAAACACAATTTCACTCTCTCATGCTGACTGTATATTTGCAGCAGCAGAAAAACTCTTTTGCAACAAAACAAATCATCCTAATTTCCCCTGACACGCTGGATATCTTAAAACTGGAAGTTAAAGTGACAAGCCTCTAAAAACTACTTCTTTGTGTGGTTTGTTGTGAACAAAGCTGGCATCATCTCACAAAACTGTCATTATGTTATTTGACAAATGTGCTGAGCGTTGCTTGTTCGGTACAGTTCTGTCAATCTGTTGGCTGTGTGTTGGAGGCAGCTGCAACCGACACACACGCAACACTTACTACGAGATCACTCAGCGCTGGCTTTGACTGGTTGAAGCGAGACCTTATTGATTACCGATGGCCGAGAGAATAGTTTTGCACAGTAGTTAATTGCCTGCGTTTTGTGTAGGCGTTTATTATGAAATTTGCCATTGTGGGTTAAGAATGTGCACGACTGAGTTCTCCTTTCTTGGGTTTAATGTATATATGCATGTTTTTTTTTTTTAATGGCTAGCCTTATGGTGAAACCAAAGGCAAGTTTTCAAACAAAAAATGTGTTAAAATGCATAAGTTTATGCAATGCAAAGTAATTTGGCCCAGGTCTGTAGGCCTGATCCAAGTGATTTTATTAAAAAGAGTGATTCAACATTATCAGTAATGCACCAATTAAAAACATGGATTCAGTTTTATCCTCTGAGTTGGATCAACAAATGACAAACGGCGCTGCACCATATGTCTGCACGCAGGCACACGGACCAAAAAAACATGGAGCATATATTTCAAATCTCTCAAATCTATCTCTCAAAGTAACACAATGAAAGTAAAAAAAAAAAAAAAAAGGACTCGGAGGAACAATAAAAACAAGAACAAACTGAGTCAGAAGAAAGGAAAGCCCACTGGTGATTTAGAGAAAGAGGAAATAAGTTGTGAGAGAGTCAAACTCTCAAGTGGGAATGCTGCGATTCTCCTTTCCCTTTCAGAAATATGCTCTTTTAATTGATTATCTCCTTTGCTTTTTATTAAATATGCAGCAGTTTTAGCTGTTAACAGCGTTTGCAACGATGTCAAAAAGGAAAAAAAAGAAAAAAAAGAGTCAACTTTAAGAATCATTGTCCCTTCAGCCCACACAACATACTGCACACCCTCCTCACACTTCTATGACTATTCCTCCCCACCTCCGTCTCTGCGGTCTGCATCACCAGCTCATTCTTTATTTGGATGATGAGGTGGCATAGTTGTCTGTTGCTGCTCCTAACACCCGCCCCAACAAGTCTCTGTGGGCACTTGAAAAAAAGCTGTGTGGCGAGCATCTGCGAACCCCCCCCCTCCCAAAAGCTCTCACACTTCATCCTCTCATGAGGGAATCTACCTGGCAGCGAGAAAGCAAGCTTATCTGTGTATGCAATGCTAATGTGAATAGCCTCAGCTCCACTTTGTGGATGAGAGCACAGAGGCCCTGTGCTTGTTGTAAAACCCACCTGCTCTGTGTGTTTTAGCATGTGTGAAAGGGTGAAGCCTGCCAAACTGCAGTAGCCTCAACCTGAATTTAGACTCCTCAGACACGAAGAGAAGCGAGTGCTGTAGCTGATATGAATATATTTCCATCCTGGAGTCACCTTGTGTCTTTCCTCTTGTTCTGTTTGACAGAGGATGACTGTGATCTCCAAAGCATTGCAGACACATCCTAATAGCGCAGATACGATTAGCCGATCCAACAGTTAGCCCATAATGCATTATTTATTGTTTTAAAATTGATTAACCATTCAAGTCTTTTAGGTCTTTTGCCGGTGATTTGATGTTTCCAGTGCACATTTAAGGGTTTACTACTATTTTTGTTTCAAACAAGTGGGAACAGATTTAATGTCTTTAAAGGGACAGAGATGTTTTTTGGTAAAAATACAAAGCTTTGTTTGTCTTCTGCTCTTAATTGGTCAAACAGGACAACCGGATTTACAGAGTGATCAATAATTAATGACTATTCATGAATTTGAGCTCCACACGAGAGCATTGGCCGGACTTGTGTATCTTTTTGCACTCAGTTCTGGCAGATCTTACTGCAGCAGATCCTGTGCAACATCCAGACCGGAGAAGGTGTTCAGGAGCGGCTGTTGCAAGAGAGGAGTGTGATGGTGATGATGATGCAAGTTGAGAAACGGTGTCTCTTTCCCCTGCAGTGGCCAGCAGATGGGTGCTGTCTGCTCCATCCTGGCACTTCCTGCTGTATGATTAGAGCTCAAGAATCCAGCCATTAAACACACAACAGATGGGACATTTTCCGTCTACCACACAGCTCTCATTAAGCAGCCAAACAACATATAGTGGGGTTGACGAGTGCAGGCACGTTTCCCTAATTTGACGGCAAGAGAAAAAATATTAGGAAGAACTCCTCCTCCACTGACATAATTTAACTCAGCGTGTGAACATCAGATGAAACCATCAGGCTCCATCTCTCATCTCGGCAAACCTTCGCCTCGCCGAGCTGTGCGAGGAGCGTTTGCTTTTTGGGTTGGAGGTAATCAAAGCTGAGGGTTAGGACAGATGGCGTTTTGAGGGTGGCGTACAACAAGGACAAGTCGCTGTTGACTTTGGGAGACATGGTGGGAGGGCGTGACTGACACACAATCCTGCCCACATGACTCAGGGGGAGTCATTACTGCAATAGGCCTAATTACCTTCAGGCCTAATCTGTGTTTAAAAACCTGCTGCTCATTGCTTTTAATTACCCACAAGTGTTGGAAAAAAAAAAAAGATTGAAATGCGAGGCTGTTTGTTGTGTTTGTGCATATCTTTGTGCCTGAGAGGGAGGAAACAGGATGCAGGAATTGTTACAATATGTCATATTTCCAAGCCTCAGATGCTTAATTGTAGCTTCGCTGTAGTTCTGTATTTCCTGGACTGTTTACACAGAGGGCTCTGACTGACGTCAAACTCCACTGCAAAAGTGTGCTTGACAGCCAAATACATTCTTCTGTTTTATTTCTCACAGCTCAGACTTTCATTTCAAATGTTACCCAGACAGTCGTACTGTCTGCTGCCTGAAAACTTAACCACCCTCACCTTCATCACTTTAGGCGAGAACAAAGGAAGTTGATTCCCAGATCTTCAGATCTTGATTTGACAGTGAGACAAGTCGAGGAGAGCGTTACCTGTCGAGCAGGGTCATGATTATTGGATGATCGTGAGGTTGTTCTCTGCCGATCATCCGCGAGTCGTGAAATGTGATCAAAGTCGGTGTTATTTCAGGTGTTTGGGAATTTGAACTCAATTTTAAACTTGAAGGAGGAATGTTTGTGATTTTTTTAATTAAATGCAGGTGTCAAGCGGCTCTAAGTAGGAAATGAGATTTATGAAGATGAATGCAATTAATTTTGAGCTTGGAAAGCCTGAAGGTTATGCGGGTTGCTGGCCTGAATCTCAGGACATATTTCTGGCTTACAAACTACGCTCAAGGTGAGCCAGGCATTTAACACCTGCTGCGGCGGAGAAAGGCTGAAAAGCTCACATCCTGAGTATCATTTCTTACGTAGCTGTGTGGCCTTCATCACATCCGGAGTATGTGATGCTTATTTGAAAAAAAAATAACCATAATGCACAAAACCCCCCCCCAAAAATGGAACAGTTACGACCAAAATCATTACATATCTCGTAATCGCTGTAGATCAGAGTTGGAAAAGGCTCACAAGCTCAGACACTTTTTGTAGGAAAAACAAAAAAACTACAAAAACAAGCCTAAAACAGTTCATTCAGCCCTGATTCCCCGTGTGCTTTCTAGTAAGATGGCATTGTGGAAATACTACAGCGTGTTTGGCTAAACCCCCGAAACGCTGGCACCTCTCTCCAACCTATTTATCTCCTCCAATTTCGTGGAACCTCCAGGGTGTGCCGCTCATTCAGAGGATTGCCCTGCTTGTGAAGCTGATCAGACTAATCTGCTTCCTTTCATAAACAATGAGCTGGGTCACATCAGCCAATAGACTTCAAGCTAAAAAAACCCCCACATAGATAAATAGAACAGATCAATCATATGCACAGTGAAGGTATAGCCACTTTTTTATATTTCTAAAGGTTTGAAATCCTGTACTGTGCTACATATTTGTTTTATCCACATCAGACTGGGATTTTTCCTGACAATGCAAGCAGACATCCAGGAGTCTTAAAGAGTAAATTAGATTTCCAAAAATGAATGCAATTATTTTCAGACTTGGGAAGCAAATATGTGACCATGACATTTGGGTTGCTGGTCTGAATCCCAGAACATTTTTTGCACTGTCAAGGTGCCTAATTGGACTTTTTTTTTGGTCTAATTAAATTGAACTTGTGAGGCACTGCATCACAATGTAGAAAAAATATAACTATCTACTGTTTTTCACGGATAAATCCTGCAAATTGATTTGCAATGTTGCCTGGAAACCCACAAATATACACCCAGAGATATCAAAATAAATAACCACTGGTCATGTAATTTAGACTGCTGCTTTATGTTTCACCCCTATTATAATCTCAGTTTCCTTTATTATCAATACAGGCAAATATTGTTGCACTGAACATGAACATGGATTCAGACAAGACTTTGAAACACATTTTGCATCTGTTGGTGCAGAATATGTCTTAAAGCTTGACTTTCATTTTGCAACAGGTTCATGAAAAGCTCGGCCTGACTCAGCAGAAACAACAGAGGAGCAAAAAATAAATCCACGGTCGGCCTTCAGGAACGTTTCCAGGCTGTGTTACAGTCTGATTTCACATAAACACATTGCTGTGCCACTAATTCCCCCCCCCCCCCCGTCTTCCAGTGCTTTCTTTAACGGTTCTGTTTATTTACCTCAGCTCAGTGAAACATCGCCTGAGACCACAGGAAACAAACAGGCCCCATAAACGGAGGAAAAATGTTTGTGTTTGTTCCTTTCAGATGAGGTGAAAAGTCAAGAGTCTCTTTCGCTGTGGTTGTCTCTCTCTCTCTCGCTCTCGCTCTCTCTCTGACTGGCCCTCTTTGTTCTGAAGATAGAACAGTGGTTCAGTGATATGTGTTTTGACCCGCCCCAGTGTTCTGCTATCTGGTGTTTGACATCGGCAAAAAGCTGATGCTGTGAAATCGAATGCAGCGGGTGAGCTCTCAGCAGGAGCTCAAAACATGAGCTATTAGCGGCAGGCGACAGGAGCCCGTTCTACCTCTCAACCAAACCCAGCAGAGGTGCATCTCTGTCGCTCTCTCAACATTCTCTCCCCCATCTCCCCCGTCTGTCATTTTGCGTTATGATCCCGCCTTTTTTTTTTTTTTTTTTTTAGGTGTTTCACCTCCTGCGGTGTCATCAGTGGCTGAGGTTACGTGCGAGCGTCTTCGGCCGGACTCGGTCTTATTCAGTTTAACTTGTTTACATGAGCCGTTGATTTCCTGTGATTGAGTTTCTCTGCTTCTATGAATAAATCAGAAGAGAGACACAGTGTTTCTGCATATCATCTCCAAACCACAGGTTGAGCCACCTGCAAAAAAAAAAAAAAAGAAAAAAAAAGCAATATGAAAATGTTTAATGCATAATATGCTGTGAAGGAAAAGGAAGAAGAGGGTATCATGCAGGAATTATTTGGGAAAAGTCAAATAAGGCTGATTATATGTGTAGGTTTGCATACATATGTTTGTTTTCTCAGATATTCAATTATTCAATATCTCAGCTTTGCTGGTTATATTTTAAAGACATGATCCGGCAACTCAGCAGTGGTTCATCATTGAATAGTTTATTTTGAGTATTGATGGATCATTTCAGAGGACATCGATGCTTTTCGTCTTGTTGCAGGATTTATAAAGAATAAGAAGACAAACCAGCTTTTTTTCTTTCAAAAAATCACAGATAGTGAGAGGTTTGGTAGTCAGAGTATAAATGTAACCAGGGCATTGAAATCGAGGCCTTGCATTAAAAAACTGATTCAAGCAGGGTTCCCTGTGCATGTTTTGCATGCTGCTGTGCATAACCCGTCTCAATAAATGCTGCACATGCCGTATATGAAGGTAGCATGGGCAGAGGGCATCTCCAAACAATATCATCATCATAAAAAGGGGAGAAAATTATTTTCAGTGACAGAACCAGATGCTGTTGATTTCATGGCTCCCAGGAATGTATTTTGCTTAGTATGGGCATGATAATCAGAGAATTAGGGGACTGATTGAAGGAGCCCCAGGAGGCGAAAGTGAAACCACTGGAAAATATATTCTCATTCTGACTAACTCAGGTACCAAAACGGCATCTCTGATGCTTCAGCCGTGTAGGAAGAATTTGCTACAATTCTGTTCAATTCTGATATTATTGAATTCAAAACAAATGATTTTGAAGCAAGAAGAAAACCCTGAAACTGCTTTTTTTCCAGCTACCTGTCAATAGTCTTTGCAGGACTCATATGAAGCTGTCAGTTATTGGAAGTGAACAGATGAAGCAGGATTTGGGCGTAGCTCTACCTATGCAGATGAGAATCTCCCCCCCCCCCACCCCAGATTACACAAGTTTAGCGTGCAGCTCAGTATTTATCCTTCGCCGCATTAATCCAAGTCGGTGTCAAGCAGACTTTGCCTTCCCTTTTCACAGCAGCTACAACCACTGCACTTAGTCAACATCACCAGCAACTATAGCGGAGCTGCGTAATTTGCATGTAGAGATATTTGAAACATGGGGATTAGTCAGGGGGTTTTAAACACATCTTAATCCACATATATGTGAAAAAAAAAAAAATATATATATATTTATATTTATAAATAAATAAGTCTGTGATTATCCTTCAAAGTATGTGACAGTTGTAAGTTGCGTTAATGCCTCGTTTTAGCGTTCCTCTCTAATGTTGTCCCGTGCATTGTGGGAAATAGAGAGCAGCAGCCTTTGAAGTCTGTCAGCTCCTAGATCCTATTAAATATCAAATGCATTTTTTTTGTCCTCTCAATAATCCCCAAGAAAGCTGCTATTCTAGCGCAGCACTTTAAAATGTTGGACCAACTCTCGCTTGAAGTCGCTGTTTTGAGACCGTTGTACTTCTTATCAGTATTAATTCTTTTTTTTTTGTCGTTTTTGTTTGTTTTCCGTGTTGACTCTCGTATCGTTCTCTCATTCTTTTTCGCTTGTTAATGCAGGTTGTCAGTTTTCAAAGTAATGAGTCGGCTGTTTGTTTTTTGTGATAACTTGGTTTGACTTAAGAGTTTCTGAAAAAGCGCATTGGTGATAATCAGAGTTACACACTGGCATTTACTGAAACAAACAGTATGAAGAGTGAAACCACACATGTTTGAATCAAATGGCTGCAAAACTCATCTAATATCTCGAGCCAGTCACCTTCCTTTACCTCCTCAGTCGCCCTTCCAACTTTAAAATCCACAAACACCAGCTACCACTTCCTCTTTTTAGACCGCACACTTGCATTTGCAGGTCTAATGCATATTCTTTTTATTTAAAGTGATACGCAAGAAGTTCAACAATGCCTACAGTTATTTTATTCATTTTTTTTTCCATATACAGAAAAATTGTTTCCTCCTGTGTTTTCCATTTCACTGCCTTCTAAAAATCACCCTCTTGTCTCGCGTCTGAGTGGCTTGATGTCTGCCCTTATCGTAGTAAATGTATTTCTTCCTGCCACACTTATTATTCACCGTGCTGAGACACACTCTAAGCCCTGCAGTACGCCCCTGTCGTGTTGAAACATTCAAATCAAACCTTTTTTCATATCTATATGTGTATATTTTTAACAAGGCAAACATTTTCTTGAGACGCAGGGCTGATGCTGCTCTTCGCTCTGATGCTTGATTCCGACCTCACAGGTCATCAGTCATCGCTCTGACCTTGCAGACACAAACAACCTTTTAATGCCACTCTAACTCCACCAGTCTGTATGCGTTTGTATCATCTGCACAAGTGGCAAAAAACGGCTCGAATGCTAACACCAGATTTGTTGTTTCCTCTCTCTGCTTTATCAGTCCACTAGTTTGAAGTGCATGTCATCATCTGAAAGGATTTATAAGTTGCAATTTAATTGGAGGGAATTAGAGGACATTTAGCTTCTAATATCCATCAAATTAATCTCTAACTCTGTGTTTTTCTCTTTTCCCTCTTTTTTTTCTCTCTCTCACAGGAAATCCATAATGGCTCCAGGGATTAACCTCCGCTGCTAGAAGTGTCCAGAAGTTTGCATCCGTCCGTTCGCGCTGATTATCACAGCCTGGGAAATTCTAGAATGTAAAATTATTTTGCTTTTTTTTATTGCCTTTTTAATTTTTTAAATTTTTTTTGTAAATCCTTCCACTTCGGAGCCATGACCTGTGAGGATCTATTGGGATCTCTATTTCCTTAGTTTGGATTTAGATTCCTCTCTTGCTTGGGACTACTGCGCGGGCCTGCAGCGGTGGCTAGTGGTGGCGGCGGCTGCGGCGGCTGCGGTGGTGGCAGGACCGTACCATTTTGGAACGCGGGGATAACTTTACAAAAGCACACGCCACCATGAGGATATCCACCACCTCCTGTCTCTGTCCCTTTCTGGTCTGCCTCTGCTTCATCCAGAGGTGCTACGGGGCGGGCCACCACGTCCCCGCCAAAGTGCCCTCCAAGAATCAGACCAAACTGGCCAACGGGGAGACGGAGGTGCACCACAGGCCCAAACGTGGCTGGATCTGGAACCAGTTCTTTGTTTTAGAAGAACACATGGGGCCAGATGCACAGTATGTTGGAAAGGTAAGATTTTCACAGGATGACAAATGTGAAAAAACACAAAATCTTTTGATTGCGACTTGCTTTTCAGCAGCTTTTTTTTTTCTCTCCCTCCTCTTGTTTATTGAGAAATGGGTTACAGCAATAGCAAGCTGTTCCATTCAGGTAGACTGCCACATCGGCACTGTACCCGCTTTTAGTGTCTTTTCATGTGGAAATCTAGGCCTCATTTGTGGAGGTGTGCGTTTCTTTCCTGTCATCACAATTTCTGACCGAATTCCTCTCATGATGATGTCCAAAAAAAAAAAGGTTTTTTATTCTCTTGTAACTAGGGATGCCTCGCAGCGCGTCTGTCACATTGGGAAGCCTGCTATGCAAGAGTGGATCCAGTTCTTAAGCGAGAGTATCCCTCTAAGTCGAACTATCTTTGAACTGAAACACAAATTTGATCTCTCTGTGGGAAATAAACCCAGATTTGATGTCTTGGTGGGACACGAACCACGACAGTAAGAAATCAGACAGCATTGCAGTGGTTACATTGTAAGCTCTTATTTAGAAAATCGTGTGGATGTAATTTTAGTGTCACTTCAGACTCACTGATCCCCCCCCCGCCTTTGCAGTAGAAAGATGGTTGTGGCTATTCTCCCTGCTTGTGTATGGGGCACGGTGAAGCCTGGTTGTTGGTGGTGACTTTTCTGTTAGCTCCACAATAAGCCACAGGGAGCTGGTTAAGTCCTCTGCTTGCAGATTGCCTGCCCTTATCTCCTGAAATGTGTTTCTCCGCTGCAGTGATCATTATTCTAGGCACTCAGGCACAGACTAATCCCCTCAACCGCACTCTGAGAGAAAGAGAATGAGAAAGGCATAACGCTCCTCTGACTGCACATGTCTGTATTTCAACAACAGTGCCATTTGAGGGGAAAAAAGAAAGAAATGACATGCTTGGAAAAAAAAAAGGGCGGGAGGGAAAAGAAACCCCAACAACAACAAATATCACTTTCCACCTCAGTTGTCTGTTTATTGAATAAACCTGAGGTTTTTTTAGCCACAGATGTCCTCGCAAGGCTGTCAAAACAGGTAAGGGAGGTTATTTATTGGTGAAATGTGTTTTTGTTAATATTATTTGATGCATAAATGAACCATAAAATCCCACAGTGCCAACAACATAAAAAAAAACCACTGCGAGGCATTGTGTCCTGAGTATTAGACAACAGCAGGCATTTGCAGCATATTTCAGGGTGTCAGTTTGTTGATGCAGCACTAACTGTGAGAGGATGTAGTTACCCATACATTAAATTGGTCCAATGATTTGAAATTTATGATTGCTTGGCCCGCCGGCTGGTTTATGTGCTGGTTATACTCGTACCTTAAGGGTGTTGTTGTTCGGTGTGTTTGTATATCTGCGTTTGTGTGTGTGTGTGTGTGTGTGTGTGTGTGTGTGTGTGTGTGTGTGTGTGGGGCGAGTGGTGCTGATGAAAAGCAGAGTAAACATAAACAGCTAATCCTGGATGATAATAAAGCACTGAGAAGAAACATAAACATTATTAAGGAAATCAATTTGACATGCATGTTTAAAGAGATGAGGTCTCCAGATGGTTAGCACAAAAAAAACATTTAATTATGTGGGTTGGGACTGGTGCACAGTGTCCTAATGTGGCCAGGAGACAGAATGACCCTTAATTAGACAAAGACAGGAGAGGAGGAGCAGGAGGAGGAGAAGAAGGAGGATTAATGCACTCAGCACATACTGTGCCGTATTTTTTTTCTTCTTCCTGCCTTTGCTTGATTAAAAACTCCGGACATTAGCAAGCTGCAAATGAACAGTTCCTCTACAGGGGATCATCAACACTCTCTATGTCGATAATTGCCATTAACTGGAAAAAATTTAAAGTTCTGATGCAGATGTTTCATGATAAAATGCGAGGACCGCTGCATGCAGAAATCTGCGTGCTCCATGGTCGAATTAAATATCATATACACGCTGAGAAACCTGCAGTGTCAAATATTACAGAGGCGGGGCGAAATGCAAGTCTCGGCCTTGGAGGTTTGAAACGTTGTAAGGACATTTTTCCAATACTTACACATAAAGGACAGCATAGTGACTAGAGTGACTACTGGGAATAAGTGAAGCGGCCAGTCTGTCAAGAACATTTTTTAATCCCCCTGAGGTATGTCATAATCCCCAGTGACACCTTTTCTGAGGGGGGGTGGGGGGGTGGGGGGTGGATGCATTTGGGAAATGACAGCTTTGTGCATGAGTGAGACACAAATGCTTGGTAGGGGGACAGGGCTTGTCCAGATACGAGACAGGAGACATCCACTCTCCCAGTGGGAGGTGTGAATGTCTTCCTGTCAATCAGCTGAGCTTTGGGGGCTTTGAAGTAGTCGGGCAGGTTACTGACTGGATGGTAATTTTTTAGAAGAGGATGCAAATCCCCCCCGAACCCTGAATGAGTATGAACTGCAATGAACTATCCGCTGTAACCTACGTGGAGGAGCTGCCGAACAGCTGCAGCTGTTTGATAAAACAAAAAAAAAAAAGAAAAAAGGGAAGAAAAAAAACAGATCCTTGGTAAGAAATCCTCAAAGAGAACCATCATTGTGTTTCAGGCAATTGTTAAAATATACAGTAAATAATTGAGATGTGACAGAGCGGGTTCTTCAACCTATGCGAGGAGGAACACCCCTTGTCTTATCCGGTGTTCCTTCGCAGAGCAAAAGTAACAACCTCTAAGAAAGGTGCCTAAATGTTTTATTCATACATCTAAAAATGGATTGCGCTGTGACAGAATCGGGCAACTGTCTTGTTGTATGTACAGTAATGGCTCAACATTGGGTAGAGAAAAAAAAAAGAAGGGAAGTAGAGTTTTACATAAAATTGCTGTTTGTCCACAGTTTGTGATGCAGGAAAGAACTGAATGTTCTTCAGTGTTCAGCCTGTGAGGTGTTACATGGAATAACAAGGAAGAATTCCCAGCCAGAGCAACATTCCTACTCTGCAGTGCTGAAAAGAGAAACATCCAAATAATGGAAGGAATTATGTAACACTGAACATCCACCGAGAATATGTTACACACTGAAACATGCACAGGTCTGAAAGTGCAACCATGTTTGTGTAAGAAGGCTGCAAGTTTTAGTTTTCTCATAATCACTGAATTCATATGAAAAACAGGTTTAAAGAATGGAGGAGGAAGCCCTTCATAGTCTCCCCGAAGGTCACAATGATGGTAAAAATCTCTTTATTTTCTATTTACAATGATATAAAACAGAGAAAAACAGTGAGCTCTGTAGAAGCAATATGTCAGAGAGCTTCGTTTTATACGTAAATTCAAGAAGTATTCAGTGATTGTTTTTAGCCAAATGTGGTTACCTGAAAAAGTACCTGACAGAATTGGAAATAATTACTTTTTTATGTTGGTGGGAAAAAATAATGATACATAAATGCATGTTCTTACTTCCTTTTTCTAATAAGTTATCAAAACCCTGATGCCAAATATCAACATTATTAATAAAAATGTGCAATTACTATCACCACAGTTTACCCAGTCCAAAATGTACATTGTTATATCATCTACTGTAGTAGAAACAAATTGATTGCTGCGGGGTGGGGTTTTTTGTGGGTAAGGGTTAGGGGTTGGGGGTTAGGGGTTTTTTTTTTTCACCTGGGTTTTTATGCAGTCTTTTTTTAGAAACACTCATGGTTTTCTGTCCGGTGATAGAAACATATCTGGTCTGCAGAGCTCTTGTCACGGTCACACCTCACCTAAACAGAATATGACAGCAGGCTAAACCATGTGACTTGCAGATGAACCTCCATTGATTTAAACAACTGGAGATAAAACAACGCCGGAAGCTAACGTCCGCCGTCTGTGCAGACATTTTGCAAAGTGCATTCCTCTGTTCCTCTGGCTAAAACGTTCAAACATATTAGCACCATTTAGAACACTCCAGACTAAAAAACCATTCGCCTTCACTCACTGCCAGAGCACAAGGCAGAAACATGTTTTCCAAAGCTGATCTGCTGACGGTTTTATTTCTGCCTCATTCCAATGTGAAATTTCAGCAGCAGTTAGAGGCAGAGCCATTAAATGAGTGTCAGAGTTGCTTCCAGGACTCTAATAATCTCATTACAGTACATCAAGAAGTCAACCATCCTGCTGGGAAGACAACGATTCATTCTCTTTCTCCCCGCAGATGTCAAAATAGAGGACAAACTATCAGGGCGGATCTTCGGTGATCTGCACGTCTTCAACACGCCCCTCATCACTGTCTCTTGATGTATGGTCATTAGGCAGGCGCTCCATCATCAGGGCGCGCTGTGACTGTTACAAATCAATCGAAAGAGAAGGGCGCTTGGAGGAGTTGATTGGGAGGGTTCATGGCCAAAATGTGGTGATAATCAGACAATCAAGCACACCCACATAGAAAGTGATTAAGTCCTCTTGAGTGAAGTCAGAGAGGCGAGATTTAATCAAAAATGAGCCCCCCCACCCCCCTTCCGCTAATTGCAAATATAAAGACAAGGCAGTGATCCTTGGCTGAGGCACGTAGCCCACACATCTCTCCTCCTCTTCACTCCCCTCCTCTCTCAACGGCATGAGCATTGTTGATGGAATAAATGTTCCACAACCCGACTTTCACCTCTTAACTCCTGTTTCTGCGTCAGCGAGGCCTGCTTTCGGCATCAAAGGGATGCAGCTTTAATGAATCTTTCACAACCGACATGTAGTAAATGTCGTTAAGGTTTGTCAGATAAAGATGTCGAGTTTGCAGCAGAGCATGTACATCTATTTGTTGCCTGGTGCATCTCTACAAACATGCCCGTGCCCCGGTGTAGCCTTCAGGCCTGCTGTTGAGTCATAAACTCGATGTCTCACCCTAAAGTTCAACTCGTGGGTAAATCTATAATAAATCAGCATCGGATCAATCAGCTGAAATATAACCACGTATGTGCTATTTTGATAGACTTCATGCTCTTCGCCTGGCATAAAATTTGATCGTAGATTGCATGTGATTATCATATGCAGAGTTAAATGCCATCACCACAGTGACGGTCTTTCTTCTTCGGTCTTCTTGTTCTCATTTTCTACAGTTTATAATCGGTGGACACAACTGCAGCAAAGCAACGTTCTCAAATGCAAGCAGAAAGCATAGAAAGCTCGCCAGGCACATACATTATATGGATCTGTGGACCAAATACAACAAGCCATTACAAAAGGGCATTCACCAATAATGCAATCCAACCACGCACATACATTATCAGGATCTGTACGATGAAAAGGACAAAGCCAGTAACAGAAGAGAAAAGCAGTAGAGGAGCAAAATAAATGAAGGTCAAGCTGTGTAGCAGCTAATAATGTATCAGGATGGTAGTCAATAGAGCGTGTCCTCCCTTGCTGCCGTGTTATTGTGAAGATTGTGTTACAAGTCATGTACACTATTTCCAAAAAAAGTTGATATTTTCCATGCTCCATTAATGTTTGCCAACATAAGGAGATGAAGTCGTTCTCTCGACTCTACCTGAAAATAAACAGGAGTTATGACTGTTTGAATTGCAGCCGCCTCTAATCATGGCGGCTGATTATCGCAGCACGGCACGGCCAGTCAGCTCTATTTTTTTGTTCAGTGGAAAAAATTGGCAGGAATGGAATAATAAGCATGGTGTTGATGTCTGTGCTGAGACCGGATGCTCTAATGGTGCACATTGTTCCATCGGTTTCGCAATAGAAAGTTTGAATCTTCTTTCATCTACTACGGCTGTCATTACAGAAGCTATATGCTTTTTTTTCCATCCATTCCATTGTTAGTGTTATGCTAATTCATTTATAGACATGAGATTTTCTGTGAATATAGTCGTTTTGGTTTTTTTTTTCGTGAAGATCTGGCTTCAAGAGCTGCTGGTCGACTTAATGGCTGCACAGTAACGGAACTAATTATCAACGCTGGAACTGAAACAGTTAGTTAGTTAATTGATTCACTGATTAATCAATTGACATAAAATCAGTCAGAAACTTTGGAAAAGAGTGTTGCATCACCCCGGATATCGTATTGTGTGTGTGTGAGATGTAATTGCTTTTCTTTGTTGTCCCAGCGTGTTGGCTTCCATGATTGGTTAACCATTCTTAAAGCAACAATGCATTTGGAACAAAGAGGCACATGCTTCGTTACTTTACACTAAACTAGTTTGTCAAAGATGTCTCATTTATTTCACTGAAGAATCTAAACATAATAAACATATTGTAAGTAGATCTGGTTATTAGTTGACTGTTGTAGGTCAAGAATAAATCAGTTAAAACCAAAAAATACCCTGCAGTAGTGATTTAAGTTGGATATTCATATAACAATGTACACGGTGTGGCAGCTCGAGTGTAGCCGACAATCAATCTGTCAGTCAGAAATGAGTTTAATTGCTCTTACATTTTAATGATTACGGTGATCATAAAAGTGGCAGTAAATTCTTACATTTGTTGCTTACAGCCTCTTGTAATCCACATAACTTCACTCTGCACTCGTAACTCACAAAATTTGACTTTTCATTTGTTATAAACTCTGACAGACTAAATAAATGACTGGATTACTATGTAATCACAAGTTACAGCTGTAGTCTGACTGTGACCCGTTTACTTTATGATATTACCAGTGTTACTTGATGATTAAAAAACCCAATTTAATGTTCCAGAAATAATGTTTTAGAGGCTTTTCTTTCCTCGTGGATTTCTTTCTCCCTCAAATCTCTTCTCTCTTTGTAATTGACCTAGACGCCTGAAAAGCAGTGCAACCAGAGCCAAAGGTAAAATGTTTTGCTGTGAGCATCAACAAAAACAGTTGAAGGCTACCTTTTTTTTCTTTTTTTACAATGAGCACACAGAGCCAAAACTGTGAAAACACGAAGCTTGTTGACGAAAGGAAGTGAAGACACTTTCTCTCAGGTTGCTCCTCTGGGCATAAGATGAAATTCTAAGTGAGGTTCTCCTTGAGATTGGAGTGCAAATTTAAAACGCCTCAGACTCTGCTGATCTCTTTAAAGTCCTGGGAAATACATTTTCAGCTGCCAGCCGCCATACCAGCCATCTATTCCACTAGTCTTTAATAAAGTTGCCCGTAGAGACAAAAAGATAAGCCTGTGTGAGGAAAAGCATTCATATAAGTCATGACAAAACAACAAAGTTGCACTAAATTGCCACATGTGGTGCTGACGTATGCTGAGCTCACATCAGGTCCCCTCTGTGGTTAAACAAAATTGACACTAATTACATTAAGGCGGGTAGTCATGAAATTTTCTGTGTGATCAAAATGAATGAAGTATAAATAAAATATCTTAACCCTGAAGCTGAGACGCAGCAGCAGCAGCAGGAGAGGCAGCAGCAGCACCCTCTGCAGAGAAATGGCACTCTGGATGAGTATTTAAAATTCAATGACAGAACTTTGCCCCAAAGCTCAGTTTTGCACAATCAGCTTTGACTAAGAAAAGAAAATATAAACCGTCCCCCTTAACAGCAGAGACGAAGATCTCCGTCCAGAGAAAATTTGACACTCCAACTGTCAGTTTTTGCCTCTTTTATTTTTTTTTTTTCACTCTTTGCCGTCATCAAGCAGTCACAGATGGTTGGAAAACAGAACGTTGTGTGCAGTTTACTTACAGCAGAAGGTATAGCAGTATAAGTTCTATCAATATTTGGTTGTTGCATGTTGTCTTTTTCTTCTTCTCCTTTGGGCTTCAGTGGATTAAAATAATTTACTCGACTGTTCCAGCAGAAATGAAAAGTAAATGCCTCAAATGTTGTAAGTTCACAGTCAACATAATAACGACTCTTTTTTAAAAAATTGTTTCCTTGATCATAGCCCCCAAAATAGCCCAAATATTGATTAGTTACAAGGGTGTATGTTTTATTTTGTAGGGGAAGATGAAATATTAAAGTTGGGTTTTTTTTCAGCCAAAGCTTCAGTCTAGAAAGTTATTATGGAATAAATGATCAAAGCCAACACAGAAATGCAGTACACATATAGGTACATCAAAGTATGAATCAGGTTAAAATGATTTTTCTTTGATAGAAAATGTGCAAAGATGATGCAATAAATAACACATTTGGTTTCATATCTTTTCCAAAAGTTGCCTGTTTCCCCGAAAAAAAGCTCAAACAGTCAGATGGCTTGAGTGAACTGTGAAGGTCTCTTCATCATGTACAAGTCACTTGGAAGAGCCAACATACATGACAGCTGGCATGTCACATTATCACTCGGTGCTGAGGATGATACTTGTGCAGATTCTGTTTGCTTCTTGTAGCTCTTTTAGCAGTAAACTCAACATCAGATCCACACAACTTTTAAAGGGACAGAATTACCTAAAAGGTTCTGTACATAACAAGAGTTTCATAATATTGGAATCTGTGCACATAACCGTGAAGTCTATGAATTCTCGTTGCCCATTTGTCAATATGGTTGTACTTCTGTTAGTTTGCTGAATGATAATCTTGTGCTAGTTTCTTTCTCTGTCTCAGAGCAGCTTGGATATGAGTGTTTGTGCGTGAGACATAGACTTTTTTTTTCTGCTTTGCTGCTTTGGTGCTGTGAAAAAATTATAATAATGGCAGAAAAAAATCCTGATTTTTATAATTTGAATCCACATTTTGGCAAATTCTGCAACATCACATTTTACAGTTGATTCTCTTTTTGTAATTTTACTCCATATTATTACTTTTTTTCCATCTTATGACTCACAGGGCCCAAGATGGGTTATTTGCAAAGATTGAGGTGATTTTAAAAACCAATCAAGGCCACCTCCTTTAATCTGAACACCTGAAATTACTCATATTGAACCATATAGCCTTATTACACAAAAAGTTCTTTCCCTGATATTTTTCCTGTGAAGGTTCCAGATTTGTCTCGTTCTCAGCCGGTCCGACTCTGCTGTACTTTCAGCCTCTGATGTTTGTGTAATGACCCACAACCTGTTGACAGTTTTATCACCCACAGATTTTGGAAGGCAGCACTCGCCATATGCATCATTGGTTCACACTTTGCTGAGTGTGATTTATTGGCTCCTGCAAAGGAAGTCAATGGCTAAATTAGCACTTTGACTGGAGGCGTAATTTCATTTATGGACTTGAGTTGTGGAGTGCTGCTGGACAGAAGTGGATATATCCTCGTTTTAGTTATGGCAGGGGTCGATTTTTTTAAGAGTAAGTCTGGTTTGCAGCCATTTAAATGATAAAAAATGTATGCAGAATGGATTACCATTGATTTATAATTGTCTTTCACCACATAAAACCACATCAAACAAA
Organism: Acanthurus leucopareius; assembly: GCA_029814765.1. NCBI lineage: Eukaryota > Metazoa > Chordata > Actinopteri > Acanthuriformes > Acanthuridae > Acanthurus > Acanthurus leucopareius. The sequence goes on from JAQMCX010000032.1 coordinate 1,559,512, forward strand.
GTTATTGGCAACTTCAAACCGTCACTGATGTGAAAACATTTTCTGCTTTTCACTTTGAAGGTGGTGTTTTGTGTTAGTACAATCCAGGAACTGATTAACCACCTGATTTAACAGGACCTATGACTCCTTATCTAATTACAGGCTTGATATCTACCACAGAAAAGACAGTCAGGTCTGCAATCAACAGCAGCTTCCTAATTAGTAATTTATTTGCAAGTCCAGTTTTTGATTAGAAGAGGCCTTAGACCTCTGCCGTTCAACTTGTTCAGAAACTTGTCTCTGTGGACGACACTGCTTTTTATATTTATAATTTTTGTTACATTTTTGATTATTATTATTTCTTATTATCTCTGTAGTTGCACTCAAAGTTAAGTGATTGTAAATAATTAAGCTTTAGGGTCAGCAATGCAGGGCTATCACTAGAGGATAATCGGGCAGATTTTGGGTCCGATTTTGACCTTTTTCGCTGAATGTTTTGGATTTGAAGCTGATATTTTGCCCAAACAATTCTTTAGTTTACAGCATTTAAAGACATTTAATTAATCCCAGTTTTCCCAATTTGATTGAAGTCTCCCCAGTTTCGTAAAGTGTTAATTGAACAGCAATGGAATACTGAGCAAAAACCTGCAATACACAACTGAACTGTGCTGAAAATCAAAGCTTCAAAGCTCCACTGATAATTTGAAGTTTTGAATTTGAATGCAACAGTCAAATATGTGCTAACAGGAAGCTGGATAGATCTGTAGGAGCACGCTGGCAGCACAATGGACTCTTGAATAATCAAAGCCGACCAGAATCATCACCAATCAGCTCCCACTGAAAAATCTATGAGACATCATCACCACAGCCATGACTTTCCTGGTTTCCCTTCTCCTTTTGTTTCCCTTTTTTTCTTTCTTTTGTTTTGTGGTGCAAAACATAGTACAAGTGCAACCAGCTGACGATGACAGTTCACCTCCATGTTTGTTTTCTGGTATGCATGAATACAAAGTGTGTCTCCTCTGTCTTTACTGAATCAGTTAGGTTTTGAAAATCCTCCAACGTGCACCAGACATACCGTAACACGAGCTGTTTAATTGAGTTTTTTTTCAGTGCACATTTATCCTAAAGCAATCTATAGTTTTACAGCCTGTCTAGTCATGTCAAATCTTCCAGCAGAGAAGTCCTATGGGAGCTGAAATGGTAATTGGTTATGTAAGAAACAGACAAGAAGAGGATGTGTTATGTGGTTTGGTCCATCAAGGGTGCAGGTTGCTTCTACGCACTAAATAAAATTGAACAGTAGATGATGGATTGTTTCTAAATTTGGCTTCCTGTGAAAGGAGACTGCATTGTTTTCAGCTCTGTGCCAGTACCAACCCTGTACCTTTTTCTTCATTTTAACAGGGTTTCACCTGTTAAAATGTCCATAACATTATCATAGCAAGTGGATCACCTTCTTTTCCCTTCTTTCAACGTAGCATGTTAGCCAGTCTACCGGAAGTCCATTCATTCCTATGGAAAACTCTAATCTTTGATATCTGTGCAAATTTCCTCCTTCCATTTTTTTACGGCAGGAATTTGCCTCGCTTAAGATGAAAATAAAACTTTTGCATCAGGTTTTAGACAGAACCTGTGCTTTGTGTGCTACAGGAAATTAGCATAAAACAAATAAGCTCATAAAAAAAGACATAAAACAAACTTGAATTGGTGGCATTCTGGTTGTGTAACACAGAAAATGCCTGCATTACGGTTAAAAAACCTCAGAACAAATTCTTTCAAAACGCTGGCTTCATACCTTTTGTGACTTTTCTATCCACCTGCTGAGAAAGGCACTGTGCATTGACATGCATTACACAGATTAACTGACGCAAAGCAAATCTTAGTGAAGACCAGACACAGTTTCCCTTCACCTAAACATTTACTAGTCTTAGATTCAGAACCATGAAATGACTCAAGTTCATATGAGCAGCAGAGAGAGAATTTAAATGGTAAACTAGACAAAAATAAACTGGATTCTTTCATCCTGTTTGTCCAAACCTTGAAATGTTTACTCTGTGAAGGCTTGTGTCTTCAGTCAGTCACATTCATCACTTTACAGTCCTTGTTTTTCAGATGCACATTTGAAGCCATTAAAAAAGCAACAGCATGTGAAGCACATAATGTTCTTTTCTCCTGCTGCTGTGTTTCTCTGAGAGCTTTGCTATGCGTTCTGATGGATGGGTCTAATTGCTGGTATTTGAAACTTGAGCTCAACATGCTTTATTGGGTGCACAATGCTTCAGGTTATAAATTTAATATCTGTAGCAATGAAATTACTATCACAAAATTGGTGCAATTAATCCCAAAATACAAAGACATTGTAAATCAGAAACTCAAATTTTACTCTGATGGATTCATCCGAAATCTTTCATTATGGCTTTTTGAGAAAATGCTTCATAGAAATCACATTTGCAGTGTGGAGTTGAACTGTTACATAATTAGCACAAATTTTATTTGTCTGTTAAAAATCGGGTTGTAGCAGATGCTGCGCCTGCAAACAATGCACCAGTGGAGTCAAATGAGTCACATCCCTGTTGCTTATTGTGAGCCTGAAACTGCTGTCGCTGTTTATTTGTTTGTTTATATGTATTTTTTTTAACTTAAAATGATATGTTATCATTTTTTATTTCATTACCGTTTCGACTAATGCACCTGCAGTTCAGGCACGAATGAGTCCGCCTCTGTTGGAGCTCTGTTTAGCTGTCTGATGCTGTAGTCAAAAGTCACATATCAAAAAGCTGATTTACACGCCTCTTTTATCTCTGACTGATGCTGCTAATTGCTTTTTAACAAAAATTACTGACCTTTGTAACATCGGTTGTTAATAGGTTTTATAACTTCAGTGTTAAAGCCGCTATTCATGCCATTTTTAACATTTGTTTTTTAGTCTCCTCCTGCACAATTCTATACTCTACAAACAGATTTATATAGTATCCATGCTTATCTAGAGTGTCGATACATTATAATGTGAGGAAGAGTAGCATATTATCTCCTCACGAACACAACATGAATTATTTATTTGTATAAGTATTTGTATCTTATGTTCTCCAAAGACTTGCATAAATCTTGTTTGAGATGAAACTGAGATGTGCTTTGGAATTCAGAGGTCGTGTGCGGAGCTCATTGTTGTGCATCAAAGAATATGAAAAACAGCAATACCGCCATTTCCCGCCAGTATATAACATGTTGTCACAGCACAATAAGAATTATGTGGAGCTGTGACATATTCCTGCAGACAAAAAGGCAATAAATAAATAAATCAATAAATAAATATAAATAATAGTATAAACAAGTCTACGGTTTCAGACATGTTTTATTCATGGGTCGAAATCAAATTGTGTAAATTATGATGTTACTGTGACATGCTGGTTTGTGCTATTGTTTTATATATTTATAAAGTCTACAACTGCAACACAGCTGAGCAATTGGCATGAAAGTCTTAATCCTTGTGGTGTCAATTATGGCTGAACCAGTGGCTGGTTTTTCCTCTTATTGGTCTCTCTCCTGGTGAGAGAGATTCAGCACTCTTCCATCTCTAACAGTCTTGTAAGGAATTCCCCCAAAAGTTTAATCTCTAAAGATGCATTTCTGCAGCAGTGCTCAGCTAGAGTCAAGCATGAGGGAAAAATATTGAATAATGTAATGTCTGAGGTGGTGGGAGTTTTCTGAATCTGAAACGGCGGCGGAGGCTGAGGACAGCCATACAGTTAAAGGTTGCTGCTATATAAAGCAAGGCACTGACTTTTAGGCAGTCTGGGTTGAAATTATATCACTGTGCAGTATTGCAGATTGGTAAACACCATTCCTAATCTCAGAAATAAGGGTTGCAACAATTAGAAGCACAATTTTGCTGATTATTCTATTGATTATCTTTTCAATTAGTGATCCTGTCTAATAATTATACATATATTAAATAATGTACATTGCAAATTCCCATGTTTATGTCTGGATATTTTTATTCATGCCAGTTGAATAAACAAAATATGTTTAATTCACAATGTTGTGAACTTGAAAAATCCTGAAAATTGCATTTCAGAAGGTTAAACTATTCTTCTTGCAGCAGTGCACTGTGGCCACTGCAAATTTTACGACTATGAGTCACATTTTGAAGCTGTGCATCAAAAGCAAGTAATTTTGGCAATGTTCTCTGCTCTCTGTATTCACACAGCGTCTGTCTGTGTTTTTTTTTTTTTCTTGCAGCTTCACTCAAACTCAGATAAAGGCGATGGATCCGTCAGGTACATTCTGGATGGGGAGGGAGCTGGGACTATATTTATCATCGACGAAGTGACGGGAGATATTCATGCCACTAAGAGCCTGGATCGTGAAAAGAAAACACATTATGTCCTGCACGCACAAGCCTTGGACCGCCACACAGAGGAGGCCCTGGAACCAAAGTCGGAATTCATCATCAAAGTACAAGACATCAATGACAATGCACCCAAATTTCCAGATGGACCCTTTGTAGCTTCGGTGCCTGAGATGTCTGAAGTGGGTGAGTACTGCTGTAAAATAAACTGGACCTTCAAATGATTGCTCTCCACTTTCAGCAGCAGCAGTATGCCCTTAATTTGAATGGGTTGAAACATTACGACAACTGTCTGAGCTGCAGTGTTGTTTTTTTTGTGGGCTTTTAGATAATCATTATGTTTATATTCCCCTTTTTTAATAAAAGCAGGGAGAGAAACGTAATGGCTAAACCTTTAACTTTACATCTTGTGCATGCTTTAAGTGGACCGTGACCGTTGCCCTTAGATGGCACAAGGTATTAGCATGAAGAACCTCGATCAAACGTGTTATTACCCAGCGCAGCGTTCTGCCTTTGTCCTCTGTGTGATAATGTCCTCCAGAATGTTTGATCTTCCATAAGCCAGCCTAGTCGTCTTTTTCATCTTTGTTTTCTGGTGGTGCTGTGATGGTTTCCCGGGTGGGCAGGTCTTTATGAAGCACTCAATAATGCCTCCACAGCAATCCCTGCCATCGAGACTGTGGAGTCCTCCACATCATAGAGGAAAGAAAAGCCTCTATCCACCTCCTCTGAGACAGCTTGCTCCTCGTATGCCCAGCGTCATGTGGCAAACATCTATTTTTTATTTCTTTATTGTACTGTTCTGTTTTTAGCTCGGGTGAACAAAAGCCACCCTTTTCTCACTCCAGTGGATTCCGCCTCATAGTACAATAGCTCAAGAGTATGATGCTCAAATTTTTTAAAAAGACTCTTTGGGAAGGAATGCAGGTTGTCCAAATGGTGGCCAAACTGCTGTCAGAGCAATTTTTTGCTGCAAATATACTCTGAGATGAGGGAATTTGTGATGATGACAGTTTGTTGAAAACATTGCATTTATATGTCTGTCGAATGTAATCCCTTCAGTTGCTGCAGAGAAGCACAGATACTTATTAGAAAAAAAATACACACCACAGAGGAAATGATCAGCTCTTCAGTTTCTTGCAGCAGGAAGATGGAAATGTGCAAAACTGATTAAATATGCAAACCCCAATAGACCTGTAGGCGCCCTCTTTATAAACAGTCAATATCTTCCTGGTTGTATTCATGAATATTCATGAACACATGCCTGACACACATACAACTTTACGAGTCAGTATTTGTCTCTAAGTCGGATGTGTCATGTCGTTATCTCCTCTTGGAGTAATGCACTGAACGTCCTAATGCTTTGTATGAGGAATAATATATATTGTCAAGTGCAGAAGATTTTATTTTCATCTACAGTCTCTGGTGCTGTCAAGCCCAGGAAGCCAGGAATTAATGATGGCATTTGAGGGTTCTTCAAACACAGTAGAACTTATATATACCTTTTTTTGTTTTTTCTTTTTTTTAATGCTGAAACTTTGCCTCTTTGATTGAGATCCGCAACAGAAAATACTATTTATTATTAGGAAAACATCATATTTTGGATAAAAATACTTGTTTATTTAAGGACTGGTTAGGTTAAGGCTCAAAAAACACTTTTTTAGGGTTAAGGAAAGGAAGCAGAAGTATCTCCTTCTGGCTGGTAAATGTCCTGATGTCTTCTCATTAAGAAAACATCTTATTGGGTTGATTATTAAAAACCAAAAACAATCAAACAAAACTTCTCAATGGAAATATTTCACTTCCTACTTGAAATGTTCAGCACTTAAAGGCCTTCAAACAACCAACCAACCAACCAACAACAGATTTTTCATACCCCGATTTTCAGAAACTGCAAAATATATATTGTGGCAATCAGGATGAACAAAAAGATGTGTAAAACGATCTTGATAATTAAATAATCCAGCTGCTGTAATATATTATCTCTAAATGATGGCTTAATAGGGTAATGAAAATATACTTGCAGCACTAATCTGTTTATTGGCATCCTTCATTTAACAAGGCTCCTCATCTTAAAGTTTCAACGTTGGCTGCAAACTTCATCATCAGTTGCACAAAAAGAATCAATCACCATTGATGACCCAGGGGAGGAAATCAAGGACTGTGAAGGGGAAAATAATTAGCCTTTTTTCCCCGCCCTCTCTTTTTCTGATGTCCATTAAAGTAATTCCTCTTCGGTTCGGCGTCTGCAGCGTCAAATCGGCTGTAACAATCAACTGTCCTCACACTCCAGAGCACTAATCCCCAAGCCTTTGTCAATACTGGCGCTCCCAAGTGCAGGAAAGGGCTGTCTGGGAGTGTGGCAGCTAATTGGTTGTGATGTTCTTTTTTCCTGTCTAAATTGATTAGCTGGGAACGCGCCAGGTAGTCCAATGTTACTGTTGCATACCTCCCGTTCAATGATGCAATCATATTTTTTTAAAGTGCTTGATGAAAGGAGTATCAGTTTCCTGCTGCTGTATGTTTCCCAGTTGAGCTATCTCTAAATGGGCACGCTCGAGATAGTAGTCTTGCTTTCCTGTCAACCATTTCACTTCTGGGAAAATCTCTCTTTAATAGTGTTTTGAAAACCCAGTAGAGGAGGTTGTGGCTTGTGTAGATGAATAGTTATGATTAAACCAATGTTACTGGAACTAATGCAGGGAAATTGAGTTAAATTTGTGCACATGGTTTAAGTGTTAAACCTCGATCAACCAAACAAAATAGAGATAAAAAAAAGGTTGCACACAAAGGAATAAGCACATACTTTTGATTTATTTCCCTCCATTTGTTCCTCTCAAACCCTGCTCCCGGTGCATGCTGTTAAACGCCATAAAACATTGATTACTTTTAATTTCCATTCATTTTTTACTTCCTTTATAATTTAATTTATTTGCACATTTGTTTTTTGCTTTTAAATACCTAATCAGTAGCATATCTGCAGGCAGGCCTCTCAAAAAAAGCAAGACTTGGCTGTGCATTGACATCTTTTATCCCATTAAGATGTTATTATTTCAAGCCATTAACTCTCAAACAACATCTTGCTAATTAATTGTTGCTTCATCACAATCCAAACAGAAGCAGGGATGAAGCAAATGTCACGGCCGGCTGTTGTAATCCAGTTTCAGAGACCAACCTTGATCCTGTAAAAGTGCATTGTGTATTGCACTGACGGCAACTTGCCCACTGAGGTTGATGGAAATCTAAAGGAAGTGACTAACAAATGTGAAAATAGAACACTGTAACAAAGTGTAATACATATGAATTTCAAAGCAATTACAGATTTCAGAATGGTTTTTTTTACTAGAAAACAAGAAGCCTTTTTTCAAGTAGAGAAAGTTTCTGGGTAACTGAATCATTTGTCACCTGCTGTTTCTACGGCAGGATGCAAACACCATGTAGGAGCTCTTATTGAGTCATTGCTCAAATGAGCACGTAATGCACTCGCAGTGACTACTTCATCAAAAACACCTGCACAGTCTAATGTGATGTAGTGCAAATGTTCTCCCATGAAGAGTACATTTTTCTCCTCTAATGATCAGTTCCTGTTGTTTTGTTGACTCTGTTATGAAGGTATTCGTGTAGGTTATTATTAGTAACGATGTTGTACTTGACCACATTAAAAAGGTTTGCATTGCATTCAACACAGAAAACTTAACCTAGTTGTAGAGATAGAATTGATTTAAACATTTCCAAAATGTCATATAGTCGCTTTTTAAAGGTGTGTTTGTCCTGATGGATTATACTCTTGTCTTCTCTTCACTCTTGTGGTTTTTGTAAAAATAATCCGGGTCAACTGCATTGAAACCTTAAATAAATGCTGCAAATGTGGTATTCCAAAAATATAGTACATGCATTGCACTAGTTGAATAAAAAGCAAAAGCCCTCCTGCAAAATAAGTCTAGTGTTAAAGAGCTGAAAAAAAGACAAAAAAACAAGACTTTAATTTAAATTACTCTTTGAGCTTTTGGCTAGCAGCACTGACAGAGCTTCAAGGCTCCTTCTTGTATGTGGCACTTGCATAAGAAGCAGGCAAAGTCAATAATTTGGCTTTTTTCCCTTTTCTTACTGAAGAGCAGTCAATTTTGCAACCAAAAATTATCAAATTTGGTGCTGAATCAGGACTCCTTCATGATTTCCTGTTTGCTGAAGCAGAATGTTTGGTATTTGAGGCCATGCCCATCCTGGTCATGTGACCACACCCACCCAAGACTCCCCCATCCCCACACCTCATCCATTCTCATCCTGTGACCCCAACAGTGATTAAGTTATGCAGAACATTTGTAATTATACTCTCCGCCGTGCTGCACAGAAAAGTTAATCATGAAAGGTCACAGATGGGTATTTTTCTTTACTTAAGTCATTAACACAGAACAGTTGAAAGTTCATCCATTAAATTATGTACTAACAAATAAATTTTTTACTCATCAAATGATTTGGAACTGACTCGGCTTTCAAAGCAATCCCAGAATTAATTTACTCAAATAATTTTCAGTACGACTTGTCTGCGAGGTAGACTGAGTGCCTGAGCACGCCGTGGCGCTCACGGTTCATTATAGGTGGCATTTCACTTCGGCCCCTTCAGGTTTTCCAGAAAAAATAAGTCACAGTGGAGTGAATTTCTCTTGTTTCATTTAGTTTAATTCCCAGATGGAAAACAACAGAGCAAGTGTTGAGAAGATTTACGGGCCTCAGGACGTATCGTATAGCTCAGATGTCTGATAATGTAATCGTATTATGATTCCTACATGTACTAATGCATTATATAAGCTTGCAATACAATTACAATGCACTCATTATGCAATTATAATGGGTTAATGAAGCCTGTAATGCCGTTTGAGCAACACTCCAAGTGTTAAATTGAACCACAAAGGCTTTTACAGACTTTTTAAGGAACGGTGTAAATAATGAGCCATCCTGAAAAGTTTTCATCATTCGTCTTTGTTTTCTGTCATCTGCTGCAATGAAAATGAGGATCGGTGCTGCTTGTCCTCATTATTCCTGTTTAAGGTTTTAACAGCTTTAAAATGTCTGAAAAAGCGATGAACTTTCTTGTGGCATCACTCACACACTGCAGTCATCCTTTGTTCAACTCTGACTCTGAATAAGTCATCGTGTTTCTGTTAGTAATTACTCTAATTACTCTGTTTGCTACAATTTCTACATCAATTTTTGTTCCCTAGCTTTTTTTTTGTTACATAGTGGGTTGTCAGCTCAATAACTAATCCCAACATCTCCAAGGACAGCATCATTTTCTACATTGTTCATGTGGAACATTATATTTCGCTATAGCTCCCAAAACAGAATCCTTGTCCGTTAGTCATTTATTTGTGTCAAATTACGTTATTTCTTAGAGCTACAACTCTTTCTTTTATTTTAAAAATTACATTTATATTGTGTAATTATTATCAGGAAATAATTTTATTGTGTTCCTTTTTAGGCACTTCCGTGTTGCAAATCACGGCGACTGATGCTGACGACCCCACCTATGGAAACAGCGCCAGAATAGTCTACAGTATTCTGCAAGGACAGCCATACTTCTCTGTGGACCCGAAAACAGGTGCGGTATTAGTGCATGCTTTGGAAAAAAAAATGCTTCGACAAAGCTTGAGCTCTCATTCTTGCAAGAAAAGTGACTGTAATTAAAACAGGAGTGGTAACTTTGTTTTAATCGCCATTATTAATCCTCTAAGGTGATTTAAAGTGATTGTGTTCGTGCCAGAGAAGTCTGTGCACCTTATGCTTTTAGCAATGAACATCCTTCTGTCATCGCAGCACGTCTGGCCTCATAAAAGCTGAAGCAACCGCAGCAGAGTTACGGACTGCTCATATGACTGCTATATTGTTTAGCACGCAATCCACTTTGTGGGCAATAACTAACCCCTCAAGGGTCAAAGGAGACCTTTGTAGGGATGCCTTTAGAAAGCCATTGTTGCCTCCCTTTTTAAATGAAGTAAAAAACCACAACAGGCAGCCTTTTCAGAATCCATCTTTTGTCTGAGAGGCCCCTGCTGGAATTCATTAAATCTTAATAAACCTTCCAAAGTGAAAGACATATAACTTTTATATGACTTGAAAAATGCGCCGCTGTGAGTCTGTGCGTGTCTGTTTATTTCCCATCCCTCCTTGTTTGATAAAAGAGAGCGCACGTGCACGAGTGTGTCGGACGTTTTTTTTTTTTTTTTTTTTTTTAATCGAAAAAAAGGAGGAGCCCCGGCCCGTTTAAAAAAAAAAACACAAAAACAACCCACTTGTATGAATTGATTCATCGCTGTCTGGAACAACTATTGGCCCCTTCGAGACCACTCGCCCATGTAAAACATGAATTCTTTGCTGAATGAGCAACACAAATGAATTGCTGAATATTTTGGCTTTACCTCGAGGGAAAAGGCAGCAGGGATTGATGGAGCAATTTCCCAGTGGCGTGGTGAGGCAGAAGCAATGCCAATTTTTGAATGAAAACCGGTCTTTACCACACAATGCTTTATATTTAGTCATTGTTGTTGAAAGCGTTTTGTGAAATTGACTATTACAGTGAGTTTCTTTCCTTTTTTTTAAAAAAAAAAGAAAAAAGCAGTAAGCTTTTGGACAAATCAGAAGGCTTGTTTTTGCTCGAGCTGACTCGGCATCTTGTCTGCATGGTAATCCACCGTGGGTTGTGCACAGTGGCAGGGACGTGATGAAATGCCTCTCCAGCTGCACAGCACTGCTCCACCAACACATGCTAATTTATACAAGACGGCTGTTGTTTCTGCTACTGACGCACCATCCTCCCTCCCTCAAATTAGAACAAAAAAAACCAAAAACCTCCAGCGGTCAGTAGAAAATGTGCACAAGGAGGAGGGTTGCACTCACATGTGATCTTTAATATGCTAAGCCCAAGTCTTAAGGTGGTTGTGTTGGAGCGCTGCCACTTTTGAACACCACACAGGGGAGCTGAAATGCTCCTGCGTCTGTCTCACAGTGCATTAGCTTACTTACACCTCCTCAATCCACATGAACCTGGCAACCCTCCCCCCCCCTCCATGCTCAAAGTGTAGAGAGACTGATGTGGGGAATTAGTGTATTATTAGCAAGATTAGAACAATGCACATGCAAGTGCACACGCCCACGCAAACACAGACAAATCCACTTCTTCCCACTTGACCTTCGTCTGGTGACCTGATACAGCAGTGACAGATTTTACAAGACCCATGAGGTAGAAGAAGAGATCATCTGAGGACAGAGGGTAATGATGGCATTTGGCCTGAGCATATGGTGCCAAAGGAATCCCCAAAGGACCGTCTCAGACTTGACCTAAATCCTCTGCAAGCAACAAAGCGAACAGTTTCACCTGTTTCTTCTTTTCAATGGCTTAGTTGGTTTGATCATGTCAGTCAGGTCTGTTTGACTCTATAAAAACTGTAATAGTTGGCATATTGACCGCAAATGCAGCATGCAGCGTGTTTGAACCTTAACTCAGGATGAAGCTTATATAACTTACAGCTTATATAACAGGATGCAACGGCAAGACAATCAAAACCTTGTTTAAGCACCAGAAACGTTCTCCAAATTTCACATAATCTAGTTGTGATGCTCACAGCTGTTAGAGTTAAAATACTGTAAAGTTCTTAATTAAGAGAACGTCTGTTAGCATAGCTATCATATGTAATGACTTTATGCCTAAAATACTGCAATGCTGCATCAGACCTGACAACAGTATCTTACTGTTGATAACAATGGTGATATTAAATGCCAAGACATAGTTACTCTATCAAACTCTTGTATGTGCGTTTGGAAACAGGACAACACACATGAATTAGCATATTAAAGTGAAATCATAAAAGCAAAGTCCAGCTTTCACAGCACATGACCAAACACACCCCATCTGCAGTGTGGATCTGCGTAATTGAATCAAAGATCATTCGCTGTTTCCCAAATTGTTGAGACAAAGTCCAGACGAGATTCTGCAAAGCATCACGATTGTGAAATCCTGTGACAGCTGAGCTCTGACTGTGCTGTAAACTGCACCATCCTTCAGAAAGAAGCAGATCAACAAAAAACAAGTTTCTTGTCAAACCACACACCAGATATTGAAACCACTAACAGCTCTTTCATACCAAAAAGACCAAAAAAAATACCACAAAAGTCTTTGTTTCTTTGTTTTTCCCCCACAAAAAACGAAACAATTAACCAAATCAGAGTCAAATAACCAATTCTGCATTTTATAGACAGATACCTGAGACAGACATGTCGATAGATCGGCTCAATTGATGTGCGGTCCGTACTTCTTAACTCACTAATTGAGTCAGAGAACAGCATGAAGGTAGCTGCAAGTCTCCACTGAAAATAAGATTCAACCATGGATGTAAAATTCTAATTGATGCATCTGTGATGATTTCACGCGGCACACACACAACAAAAATGGGGATAGAATTAAGGATTAGATTGACTTGACTGAAGAAATAAATGAGCATGACACAGACTTTGTAAAGACAGAAATATAAGTGATGCAACAGAAGATGATGGCAGACCTGAGGGGGAAAATGTGGGCAGGAGAACACAAATATGGAAACTCAGCTGGGTGTTTTAATCATTTGACTTTCCAAAATATATTTTATCGCCTCACAAACCCCCTTTTTTATGAATTATATTTTAATGAGTTGTAAGGAAAATGTCAGAGTTGTCTGTATGTTCTCGTGTGTGACTGACATTTAGGCAGCTAATAAGGTTTTTGCTCATCCAAGCAATATAAGATGCTCTTTCCTTCTCTGTGATTCATTGTGTCGGTGCAGGTAATGCGGTGGTGTAATTTACATTTTGGTCATAAGCTTTCCAAAAGACCAATATGTTTGATATTCATTATCCTGTATTTTTTATACAAAGCGAGCTGGTGTCCTAGAGGAACCCCGTTTATTGGTGTGTTGCCAGTCTTGTTGTTGTCAATAAAGCAAAAGTCATTGATTAATGAATAAGTGGAGTTAGAAGCCAAAGCAAAGATGCTGGCTAACTAAGAAAATGCTGTATTGAAAGTAAATAGCTGTGTACTACTTTGTGATTTAATTACTGCTAAGAAATCAACTTCCAAGCAGTCAGCTTCCTCTTGTGTAGATGATTTATAGTTCATTTGTTGTAATTAAATATTAGTTGAAACTGCACAAGTCAAGTGCAGATTTGTGCAGATTCTCAAAGCGATGCCCTCGTCATTGTTGAACACTGAAATGAAGGTCTGATGTGGGCAGACTGAAGATCATCTGCTTGATGGTTAGTTAAGCACAGAGACTCTGCTTTTTTTTGTTGTTGTTGTTCAAACTGCAAACCACAGCAAGAGGCTGTGTCATCACATCCTCGTGAAAAAGTGGAGAGACGGATCAGGGACAGGTCCTCAGCTCAGTATTTGGATGGAGAAAAAATTCAAAAAGATTTCGAGTAACAACCTGATTGGTTTTGTTGCTAAGATGCCTTGCGATGCCCCCGCCGTCTTATCCTCTTTATTCGAAAAAAAAAACACATCATTGATCATAAAGTCAGATACTCTCAAAACGCTTTCAACAGGACTTTAAAAATTTCAATGAGATACATTTTATAACGAAAAAAAAGCTGGATAGTCAGAGAGGTTCAACACAGGTTGCACAGCCAGTTTCCAACAACAGATTCAGATCCTGGTGAAGGTGTCCTTGTAGAAGGACCCTGAGCCCCTCACCTGCTGCTTCTGTTGTTACTTGTCTGGGGATTTTGGTCAATAAGAAGAGCAGACGCACAAGGACAGCAGAGTACTAGACAGACGGACCGGACTTGTATCTGCTCACTGAATGTAAATCACAGAGAAGAGAAGTACACATCGGAGAGATTTTCTCTTGGAAAACTCTCAGCTTCCCAAATCAGCACGCTAGTTATAATCGCTAATTTAGATGCTAACCCATTTGAGATAATTTGCCACAATGGCTTTATTTGACTACGTAGTTTGCAAATCTCAAAACTGCAGGCCAGCTGTTTTATGAGGAGCTTTTTGTATCTCGACAAAAGTACATCTGAGACGGCGGCTGCATTAATCCTTTTTATTCCGGGGTCGGAAATCCTGTCTTTTCCAACACTGCTGTGCTTCTGTCACTTATCCCCAGAGACATCAAGGTTGTTCCTCTTGACTCTCATAGTCAAATGCCCCCTTCAACCTCACCTCACATCTGTACTCGCTCACACATACTCACACACACACGGAAAAGACACACCACACTGCAAAAACCCCTGAGTCCCTTTTGCATCCTAAATAGGCTAATTTCTCTGCTGATCTGGGATTTGTGTTTGAGTTTATTGAAGGAGCTGACACAGATCGAGACGTTTCCGCAGTTCATAGATTAAGTCGTACCACTTATTAGATCAAGAAAAAAAAAAAAAGCTGTCACTCTATCAGTCAGTTATGATGTCATCTTGAGCCGGCCAACGAAAAGAAATGTCTTTGTAAAAAAAGAGGAGGTCTACTATTAAGATTTCTATAATTTCAGTAGCTTCTTTTGTCGGTGTTATCTACCTTTTTTCCTTAGATACCCTGTAAGAGTGCAGACACACAGGGATAACATCGCATTGGATGGGCCAAAAACCAAGATTCCTGAAGCTGGAGATTGAAGAGCGCTTTAGTAATCTCCTATAATCCTTTTTGTTCACCCAGGAGATTGTCCTCCTTTAGAAGTTTCCAGCCAGACAAAGAGGTGGATAGTGTGATGGTATCAACTCTAATAGACTGGGGAGGTTGAGGAAAAGGCTAACCACCTCACTGTGTCAAATGGGTCCAGGTTCAAGGAAGTCAGCTCTTTCTCAATTATTTTCTAAATTAACTCACAAGCTCCATAGAGATTTAGCAGAGACTACCTGAGGTATTGTGGTTCAAAATTGGTGAGGAAAGGGAGTTCAGGGGTGGGATCTTCATGTCAGAGCACTAACACACCTGTCATGTGTTTGCACTTTCCTAAGAAGCCCCCTGTGTGTCCACTTATGCACTGTCAAACAGTTTTAATGAAGAATAAATGCAGTTCGGTGATCACACGTCTGTAATGTCGCAGCATCAGCTGTGTTCCTGCATATTTTCTTGGTGGTTTCTTCCTATTGAATGTTTTCATTGTGTTTGAGTCATCAATTGATTCTCATTCGTTTGTTTGCTGACAAATGATTGATCATCCTCACTGTTGTAGATAACTTTTTTTAAATTCCAAAGGCAAAAGAGAAAACCTCATACTTGTGCTCACTGTTCGTAAAATATTACAAAACGTTACGCTGGAACAGTTTGCCCTCAGGGGTAAACGGGGTAATATGGGACTAAAAAGATCAACTTGTCTATCTTTATGTTGTTTTAATGGAAAGTGAGGCCAATCGCCAAAGTCTGTGTGCCTCAAGGACCCCAGGTTAAGTAATGCTAAGACTCCAGATAATAACAAAGGACTTAAATAGAGTTTGCAGAGGCAGCATCATTACAGGAGGTTGACTGCGAGCGCTGTCATCAGTTTTGTGAGCACAGGAAGCAGCAGATCTGTGCATTTTAAAGTGACAGTGTGGTGAGACTTTACATGCTTTTTGTTCTTTTTTTTGGTTCCATTTGCAGAGTTTATGGACATCTCAGTGGGAACGAGGGGTGAAACAAAATATTAATATGAGAATATATCATAGGAATTCCTCTTCTAAAATGTCACTGAAACACTAATATCATAACTTTTATTAAAACAAGATACTCTTTTTTAGTACAGTGTTTATCTCAACTATGAAATCTGTGTAACTGACACAGAAACCACTGAATAACAACATAATTCCTACATTTCTAGGCAGTTTTTTTCCTAAGTTAAATAAACTCTATGATGCATCATAGATGACCACCTTACAACCTTTTTAGTATCTATTTCTTTCATTGAAATGCAGAATTTAAACCTCGAATATCTTGTTTAGTCATTACAATTTATTGTTTTTCATGTGATTTTTTGGTGTTGTTTTCTTCAATCTTTAAGGATACAGGAAATTTCAATAGCCTCGATGTAAACACTAGCGTTTAGCATTTATGTAGTTTTGTCATTTCCAACATGTTTTTCCGTCACATCCCTTCAGAATCAGGATTCAAACAAATCACAGGCCTCTTGACATTTGAAGGGCAAAATGTACCAAATAATAACTTAAGAGGTCAGTGGACTCCCACTTAATTAGTTCATATTTTAACCACATAATAAACTAATCACTGTGCTTACTTTTAAATCACCATTTTTTTCAAGCACTGAACAATCAAATGGATACATAAAACGTGCAGAAAAAGTAATTTTATACAGTGTTGGAGAGGAATCTACCTGGCATCAAAGCAAATGCACTGGCTTTGATATCTGCTGGTTTAAAGCCCTGAAACACATCTTGTCTGTCTGACTTGTTGGCCCACTTAACGGTTGTTCTTCTGCAAGCAGAACTAACATTCACAAAATCGCAACATGCCAGTATTAGACATTTTCAGAGCTGCTACATAAAAACCGTCTGAATCGCCACAGTGCGCTTTAAAGTCTACAAGTGGCCGAATCCCGATCTGCTTTATCGCACATCATCCAATAAATAATGTTTCTGTGGAGCCTCAGAGGGAAATTTGAGGACACAGAGTGCACTGTGACATTTCACACTGAAAAACTCAGTCAACTGATTCTGTCCTTTTTTACGACAAAAGTCTCACAGCATCAGCCACTAGAGAAATTTAAACAGGAGAATCAATAGGTTAGAGTTTTTTTCAGACCACTGTGGTTGCAGCAGTAGAAACTTTTTTTAAAGCCCATTCACTGAAATGTTTGGACAGTCCTCACTCAGGATTCTGTCAGTTCCGTCAGATTCGACTTTTCAATCAAAAGACTATTCTTCCCCCTTTTTTTCAGATAAGCACCACATTTAGCTCTTACGTCGGCTCAGCTGAACCTCATGTTTTATCTGTAACAACCTTCTCATGTCTTAAGGCCTTTTTCATAAATGATAAAACGTGTCAGAACAGACAAAAGTCATCATGTAGCCTCATGCTCTTTGCATTTCCTTCTCATTTATCCACTTCCATCAGGTTGGTTTTGGTGTTTGTGTCATGTTGAATTCTCTGTTGACTGCTGGAAGTGCATTTTAAGATTTTCACTAAACATCACTTGACAGCATTTGGCAGTAGACAAGGTTAGCTTGAACTCTCCTCACTTGGGGTTACAATCCACGTAACCCTAGTTCTCTTCATTTGTGTTATACATAGGGCGGTCCAGAGTCTCAAATCTTAATTAGTAAGGTTATATTCAAATCCTAAATCAATATTTAAACCCGTATGTTGCAGCAGAGTGTTGGAGGATCAGGTGAAACCGGGTGACAAACACCAGCACACAGCTGCTGAGGAACAGGGGGCTCTGTAAGAGAGTTGAGGGCCGACTGGAGTTTCAGGAAGTAGAAACAACAGGAATCAGGAGTTTAGGCTGTTTTTATTGTCTATAATAGTAACATTTGTAATCCAAAGGTGTTCTGTTTTCCTTTTCTTTTACTGCCAGTGAGTTCAAATCTACAAGCGTACATTAGGACCTCAGCCACAACCCTGTGTGACAGATGATGTTTAACCTAAGATCCCCTGCATCTTAATACTATTGGCTGTCTTGCTCCTTGACCCACTTTTAATGATTATTCTGCCTGAGGAGAGTGGATTAGTTTCTGTCTATAGAGCCTTGAAGAAAGAACCAGGAAATGGATCTATTGTATAACAAAGCTATAGCTTCCTCTCTTGTGAAATTAGAAAGTCATAACGGGGCAAAAATTCTCCAAATTTTAAAGTGCAATTCAGGTTATCATGGTTTGAGTTAGAAATTGAGTAAAAACTCTTTCATGTGGATGGTGTTAATAAAATCCTGAAAAGTGCTTTTCTCATAATAAGACCAGAACCGTACCTGAAAGAAAACCAACATGTGTGTAGATTCATATTAGAACTTTAACATATGGTTTTATTGTTCTAAAAATAACAGTAATGCAGTTTTTCTTATCATTATTTCAGGTTAAACAGTCCTTTTTGTTGATGTTGTGTGTGTAAATGAGCAACAGGAGTGTGTATAAAAGGGTTTTTATGTTTCCAAGCTAATGCATAACTTTCCAAAATAAAAGCCTGTAGACAGTTAATCACAACTTTAGTAAAACCTGCAACAAGGTTTCTTCACCTGTTGTGAAGCAGCATGAACAAGCTGTGAAAATATAACTGAAATATTGTTACTTAAGTTGATTAAACCTGTCAGCAGTCATCCAGCAGATATCAGACAAAACAACCACTCATTCAGAGCATTTCTGTTTTTTCTTCCCCTGGCCACGAGGTTGATTTAAGTCCAAAAGTTACGTTTCTTTTGGCTCCGTTTCTGATCTCCAGCCTTCTACTGAGAGCTATATCTGGCTCTTAAGCTGCTAAATCCTTTACCAGGATGACCAGCTAGACGCTAAATTTGTCTGTCTGTTTTTTTATAGTGGAAGGCAGGTGGTGAACAGTGAATTTTGAAAAAAAGTCTTTATGTTGGAAAAACATCTTTCTCCTTGACTTCTCTTACAAGGAAAAGAAATAAAAGAGAATGAAGCAGTTATATTCTTTGTAAAATCATCAATATGCCCACTCATCGTCTATGGATCCTCCAAACAAAGACCTGCTGTATTCACACATAGGCTTAATAGGATATTACACAGACTTTGTGCTGCAGAGCTGGCAGGGTAAAGTCTGATTACATTTTCTCAACTG
The DNA here is from genome assembly GCA_029814765.1 of Acanthurus leucopareius. Taxonomy (NCBI): domain Eukaryota; kingdom Metazoa; phylum Chordata; class Actinopteri; order Acanthuriformes; family Acanthuridae; genus Acanthurus; species Acanthurus leucopareius. Next base: position 1,578,600 of record JAQMCX010000032.1, read on the forward strand.
ATGCAGACATTTATGTTCACACATACGGCTCTTCTGGGTAATGACCAGAAAAGTTCAGGGTAACAGTTTATGTGTAAATAAGTCCATACACTCATCATCCATGTTTGTGGGAAAGGCTGCAGTGATTGCAGTTTATGTCGTTCATCTTTCCTCACAGCGTTGAAATAAAGTAACAGTGGAAGGGATGTTGGAAAGAACTGCAAACTGAATTTGTTGCTCCTGGCATCTTATGAAAAATTGGTTAAAAAAAAATTAAAACTGAGCGAATTGTGATTGCATTATTCATGCAAAAGATTTCATTTACACTTTCCACTGCAAAAATAAACCACTTTAAAGAAAATATTTTCATCGGGCTTCAGTGTCGCCCGTGATATCAAGTCTCATTCCCCTCTGATCGTTGCCTCATGTTGTGATTTCCACTCACAACATGAGGCAACAGCAGCAAAGTCCATTTACCAACATGATCAACACCACCCCATTGCCTCCCAGGTCTCACTGCTCCCAGTCCACCATTGTGTAATATCGCAGGGTTCACAAGTTCACAAGAACATCAGTTCAATGGTTGCCAGAGGCTCTGAGAAAAAAAAAGCAAGATTTACAATGAACACTGATGTAACTGGTGGAACATATTAAATTTAGACTCCATGTGGTGATGTGGTATCAGGAGTTAAGATGGCGAATTAACCCTCTAGCACACACACACACACACACACACTGACACACAACTAATATTGACCAACAGACATGTTAAGACCACACACAAACGACATACACACAGACAAATATATGTGCAAGACACCAAGCTATTACGTTCAGTAAATCACCCAGCCCACAGCAACGCAGGAAGCAGAGACTCTGCCTGTGTTTTTTGGCTTGTTACTGTGTTGCAATTTACCTGTGCACAGTGTTTCTGTAGCGGGCAGAGGCGCAGTCGTATATCACAGAGTTAGCATTGTGAAAGTTCATGGCTGTGTTTGCCGTGTTATTGTGGTAATAAACGTGATTGAGTGGGCGCCTTAAAAAAAAAAAAAAAAAAGTTGCATTCTCTCCTGATTCAAGGTTGCATAGTCATTTTAAATATAATGAAAAGTGAGGAAAAGCTAACCTTGACAATGAGCGACCAGGAGAATCAAAGATGAACGGTGCACGGCTTTATGGTGTTAGTCTTTAAAGGAAAAATGGGATACAGGGCTTTATGAGCGCTCCATGGAAAGAAATCTTTATGAGGAAAACAGGAGGACAATGGCTGTCACGTCGTAACAAAGAAAAGAGTCACCTCTCAAGAGTAAACACCTTTAATGTCTTAATCTAGAGAAGCATGTTTTTCAATGCATTTTGCTTTTCCAAGTGTCTTGTTGTGTTATTATATGTCTAGATTTTATGATGGGCTATGTATTTTACTGTAGGAGTTGCTGTTGATCATGAACTGATATTTAAAAACATCTTGTGCCGTGAGAGGACCAATCAATTCTATTTTAACTCTAATGTTTGTTTGTTTTTTTCCTATAACTTGCAGGAATCATCAGGACTGCCTTAGCTAACATGGACCGGGAAGCCAGAGAACACTACACTGTTGTTATCCAAGCCAAAGACATGGCAGGCCAGGTCGGAGGCCTCTCTGGCTCCACCACCATCAACATCACTCTGACAGACATCAACGACAACCCGCCCAAGTTTCCACAAAGTACGTACACAGCTTCAACTTACAATGACACAACAGTTAACAGAATATGTGGCCAAAGGTAGAAGGAGATAATGATTCTGCATGTGCGGCTCAACTCTTTCAATAATTATACAGAAAGTCTGTAGAAAAAATTGTGTGGAAGTTCTGTTTTGAAAGTAAGGAAGGTGTCATTGCTGTAGTGCTTTTACAAGGCGCAGACTTCCACAAAGAAAGGAGCCAAATGATCAAAAAAAGCTGCACTGTTTAAATATATAGGGGGTCTATGTAAAAAAAAAAATGCATACATAAATAAATCTAAAATAAATGAAAGTGCTGGGTTTCCTTAAATAGACACCTTCTGCCTTTGGTCATGGACTTATCAATCACCCTTAAAGGCCTGTGTTGAAATAAGTTGCATTACATTTGAGAAACTGAGAGAAACTACATTTAATTAAGCCGAATCCGTTACATACATAACCTTACCATGAGAATATTCCAGCCTTTTGGTGTCTTTGCTTGTTAACTAGCCAGAAGCACAATTCAGTAAAGCAACTTATGATAATTTTTTACATGTTATTTCTAACCTGAATACAGCCATTACATTGAATGACCAAGCTGTGGCTGGAAATATAATAAGCTGTTCTCAGCCAGTTTTGGCCTTGAGCAGAGGACCTCCACCATATGTGCCGGAGGCAGTTACATGACCTGAAATGCATGTATTAAGAGTGCTGTACTATATTATCCTTGTTGAAGTGGAGAGATAATTGCAAGAAAGGTGCTTTTGTTGAAATGATTCACACTGTGGAGCAAAAGTTTGCTTTTGCAGATTATTTTTCATCGTGTACTTTTTTTAATCAAACTGAACAAATGCAGCATGAACATTTCAGCATTTGCAGAATCTAATTCATTTTACACATATTTATTTTTAAAATCATAGAATTTATTTTAATTGAGACTTTCCCTTATGAACCTACTCAGATTTCAGTATCACACTGTATCATACTTCATTATTGTGTGACTCAATAGTCTAATATTGCAGTTGAATTTTTGGTAATTAGCAAAATGAGACTAGCATTCATCAAAAACCTTCTGTTTGCAGTTTTACATTTTAATGATGACTTTAAGCAATGATAAAGTTGTGATTCTTTGTCTTTCAAAGTGCCTCATCAAGCACAATCCCCCATGGCTGAGTTTTCATTTTGTGCTGCACTGACAAGCTATTTCAAAACCATCAACATTTTTTCTGAATAATCATCTGCCTGAGAGTTTGATCTGCTCCACTGCAGTGCTATCAACCACAGCTTAGCATTTAATGTCAATTGAAGCACTGCAGAGTATTTTTAATGACATTCCCTAAGGAGAAAGTGGTGACAGAATCAGATTGCTTAGCTCAGCTATTTTTTGGCGGAGTGTTCAGACAATGATGTAGGACAGATTGGCTTCTGTTTAAGACTTCTTTTCTTTTTTTCTTCTTCTTATTTTGCTGTCTCTAAATGGGTGCATATCAATGTTTATCCACAGAAAATTACCAGCTGTACGTCCCTGAATCAGCTCAAGTAGGGAAACCGGTAGGGAAGATCAAAGCCAATGATGAGGACCTTGGCATCAATGCAGACATCAAATACAGCATCATTAACTCGGAGGGGGCCAACATGTTCTCAATATCCACAGACAGGGACACGAAAGAGGGAATCATCAGCCTTAAAAAGGTAAGAATGTTCCACTTATGAGACAGAAATGTTTCTGCACAGACTTGTCAGGCGTGCATGAGGAAATGGCCACGAGTGTTAGTCTTTTGCTCAGATTTAAAAGAGTACAGGGAACAATTTTGTCCACAAGTGGTGCTGTAAAGCAAGATGTTGATGAGCAGGTCCTCGTGTTGTTTGTATCATATGATTTACCAGCATATGAGGACGCAATTGTGCCGTCTGCACATAGTGAGAACAGTTGGTGGAGGTAATAAGCTGCAAAACTATTATAAAAGAGGACAGAGAAGAGTTATCTGATGTGCAGTGTTCCAAAACATCCGATAACTCAAGTTCTGTCCATGTTTTATGCATCTGTAAATCAAAGGGTCCTACAATCGTGATTGACATGCTGTGCAGCTGGAAGCAAATACCGTGCTGTATTTAACTAAGCCTTATGTTACCATTCACTTCCTCTCAGTTGATTCATCCAATTGTTCTATTAGCATGCTAATCACATTTCCCTACGGTGTCCTGTCCCAACAGCCTCTGAACTATGAGAGAAAGAAGACCTACACCCTCCACATCGAGGGGGTTAATACACATGTGGATCCTCGTTTTTCCTATCTCGGCTCCTTCAAAGACACCGCCACCCTGAAAATCACAGTCGGGGATGTGGACGAAGCTCCGGTCTTTTCCGTGGATCATTATATCATGGATGTATATGAGAACGCACCGAGTGGGACCGAGGTGGGCGTCGTAACGGCTCGAGATCCTGACAGCAGGAACAGCCCCGTCAGGTGAGACACTTCAGCACACATCCAGACTGCAGGGATGATTACGAATATTCAGAGGAAGAGGAACTCTGAAAAGCACACTGTCCTTTTAGTTCTTGATCACTGAATGGAAGAGAGGATCTTCAGTTATCTTGTTAAAAAATATCAGACAACTAAATCGATTGCAAAAGCAAAGGGTAAGAGAGTAGGTTGCTAACATTATGGGGTTTATTTCGAGGCTGAGAGCTCTTTGAAATGTGCCAGGCAGCCAACGTAACTCTGTCATTTTATCAACTAATTGGTTGCCAAAATCTTCTTTTTTTTTGTTTTGTTTTGGAGACATCACAGTCTTGCCAGATGGATTTCTAAAAATATCCAAACAGACTGTTTACCGTGTCTGTTATGATTATCTCAGTTGGTATGTATACAGAATTTTGATAATGGCAAAGTCAGTTTTTGCCAAACTGTTCACAGATTATCAGGAGAAACTTCCTCATTCATTCATCTTTTGATTAGAGTCTCTTTTTTTTTTGGCATTCAGGTTCACCAGTGAGATATTCTCTGGGGTGCTTCGGATTTGCCCGTTGAGGTTTAAGTTAACTAATAAGATATTTTTGCCTCCAAGAAATGTTTGTTGAACTAAAACTCCAATTTGCATGTCTTCTCTCTGCCTAATATAATTTTACCTTTAATAGACAGGCATTTAGAGCTCTAACTTGATGCTGTTTTTTTGCAAATGTATTTGATTAAATATTCATGCAAAATATTGTATGATATATTTTTCATGAATATTTTCTGGTTTTTAAGTTGATTTGGAATTGAACTTGGATCACACAAATAAAGAGTAACAGTTAATAAATGACGTATGCTTAATAGCCTCCCGTTTGTGTGCCCTTCATTATCCCCTCTTAAGATCAGCAATGCGTAAAGTGAATCTTTCTCATATTTGGCGTCATTACATAGATTTAGATGGAGAGTTTATTTTGTCTGCAAGCCTGTGAAGCAACCCCGAGGCAATACAACTGCTTAGCACATCCCTATGCTTTCTAAACACATGCTTGTGTACTGTTGAAATAAAGATTGATATGCCCCTAGGCAGTGAACTAAACGTGGGTTTCTCCGCCATGCACAGGTACTTCGTTTCATGACTTTACAGTCAAGCAATTCCACACTGCTTGTCTTAATCTGAATTCAGTCTAAAGCCTTGGCATTAATGATGGAGTACCTTTAAACATGTAACTCCTCAGGAGATTACATATTGCTAATACACCTATAAGGATCCGTCTTCGGTTGGTAATGTATCTTAAAGGGTCATAGTTTAAAGTCTTGCTCCAGGCTGAAGGGCCCAAGGGGTTTCGTAATAGCCTTATGGCCATAGATTTCTCTTGTGTTTTAAAAAGATGAGCTTTGTTGGTCTCTATGAGTGATGTACGATTTCAAATGGCAGGAGGAGGACACTGCGCAAAAGTAATTCTTATATTCATGTCAGAATCTTAAGACTTTCTGAAAGGTTTATCGTAAACAAGCAGGTAATCTACATATGAAAGAGAATCCGTGCTCCATGTGGGATACCTCCTCATGGTCCGTTCCTATGGTACATCACTCCCAGTGTTCACCGCATGAAGGAGAAGGCAGCGGGAAGTACTTCCATGACATCCACTTGAACCCAGAAAAAAGCGAGGCAGCTAAGCCACTGCTCCCTGTGTTTTGCATCAGAACACAGAATGCAGCAGGGATCAGTATTTGGCTCTCTTTGATCATCAGAAGTCTGCCCGTGCATGCATGAAATAAACATGCTACTGAAGTGGCATTTCAAATGCTGCTCTGAAAATGACATCTAAATAACCAAGCAAAGTCTTGATGGCTCATTACCTCTGGTTGCTCATATACATTATCATAATCATATGGACCAGACGTGAAAACTTCGTTACCTGGTTGCTGTGAAGCACTGCTTGGACTTGAATCAGACCCATCTCCAGCTTGGATTAAATCCCAAATCCTTTTTCTTTATCTTCCTTTCAAGTGTATAAAGCTTTGACCACTCAGTCTGTGGGTCTTTTGTGTACATTTATAGAACTTTAGTTACCAACGAGAGCTGAAAATGCAGAGCCCAGTCTAACAAGTTTAGAGTGAGGTGTCCTAGCATGACTGCCTCACTGATAACAAACTCTTAAGAATTGAGTAACAAAGGGGGTGGTATCTCTAAATGTTGTCCACATTCAAGAACGGCAAAGTTTCTTCTCAGTTTTTGTGTCCATTCAACATTTTTTTTCTTTTCTTTGTGCAATGAGCATTGCCACCTCACTGCTTCCATACATAAACACTTTTTTTAGAGCACCCATAGCTGCTTTCAGTCTGAATGTCTTACGTTATCAGACAAAAGTTGTTATCGTGCATGTAGAAATACACACATGCAGCAGGAAAAAGAAAACTCAAGGTTAGCTTGAGAAAACTTTTTTTTTTTTCCAATCAAGTTGATCTGGGAAATAATTCATATGATGTAACATTTTATACACGAATACATATCACCACTCAACAGAATGCACAAACTTCAACACCAGTAGAAGTGGTTATCGGCATAGAAGTGTTTTCTAGTGGAATTTTCCTTGAAAAAGCAAATGCTTGGCACCTAAACTCTCACTGAATGCTATAGCTGAAAAGCCCTCATGCTTTCATGAGCCTGAGCATTTAATAAATCATGACAACATTCCTACTGAGGATGCTGCGTGCACTTGTAAGCAATTTAAGCTGGGAAAAAGTTCATTATTTCATATAATGCAATCCTGGCATTAATATCCATATACCATTTTCCATCTCTCATGTCAATTGAAAATTGCAGACTTAGACCTTATTACTCAGGAGAATAAATGCTGGATTAAAGGTGTAAATAGGTCATTAAGAGATAAATTAGGGAATACACAGTCAATGCTCATTTCCTGCTTGAGCTCATGAGAGGAGCAGCTGAGCTCGTCTCTGCTTTGTATTCGACGGGCTGCTTTGCTTACTTTGATAACACTGTCGCTAGAAAGCCATAACAGCAGTGTAAACATTGGCAGCAGAACATCGCCTTTTGTCAGTGTTGGGACTAAATATTCACGATAATTGCACTTGACGTACAAATATTTATTTTTTTAAACATTCTATCAAGACTTGAGGGCCATTTAAATTCAGAAGTTTAGAGGTGGAACCAACCTTTGAAAATCACAGCAACATCAGAAAATCCCCTTTGTCTAATGCTGCCTCTGCACTTCAGCTGTTTCACTGAGTGGCTTTGGTTGAATTATTATCTTATCTCTGATGTAAGTTTTGTTTTCTGGTTTGATAAATTTTATTTCTAAATATGATTTAAAAAATATAATAGGAATATCAGAAAAGGTGTTTTTGTAGCTTGACCAGTAGGGACTAAGAGACCTATATAGCAGCTTCTGTACTTAGATATTGAACATTTTTTTGTTTAAATCTATGTCATTAAGCCCTGAAAGATCTCACTGGCTTTACTGGAATGTCCCTTTAAGTCTTTATTAGTATGTGTAGCCCAATTTGACAAGAATTGGAGAACAATTTCACCTCAACTCAGACTTTAACATCAGTGACTTGTGATTTTACTATATTAATGTGTGCCATGAATCACTTCACTTGCTTGAAGATGCTTCAATCTTCACATCGTTGACCAAAATTTATTAACCAGCCAACTGTGACATGACTCTTTACCTAATCTTTTCCATTGCTGTTTTCATTCATAAAATCTGCATCTGGCGTAGATACATAACATCCTCATTTCCTCTTCCAACAGGTATTTCTTGGACAGCAAAGAGGAAGGCATAAGGTACTTCAGAATTGATGAAAACAGCGGAGTTATAAGGACAACACAGCCTCTGGACAGAGAAGACATGCTTTGGCACAACATCACTGTGATGGCGTCGGAGATTGGTAGGCTCCCTGGTCGTTTTCCATAAACTAAATGTTTACATGGGGGCTAATTAAAGCTGCTGTGATATGTTTGCTCTTGGATCAGATTTAGGTTTTCTTGAGCCGGGATTATTTTATCATGTTTTCTACTTCTTACTGCAAATAGATTCTAATTCAGTTCAGAAGGGCTTGAAATATGCTCAAGCTCTCAGTGTGTAAACTAAATATTAACTTTAATGTCGTAGTAGTCCTACAATTTAATCGTGTTTGAAGGCACTTAATGTTACAATTATTTACATACTCTGCATTCATATTGACATCAAACACTGTAATACAGTAGATATGAATATGGGAGCATACGGGCACGTATTGAAGCTGCTATTCTCTCCACCTTTTAACATATAAATAGTTATATAACGAGGGCATATTCTCTCACACTTGACACCTTCAGGGACTGAAGTAAACACATGAAACACAGAGGGAGATGCCTGAAAAATGCAGTGAAAAGAGATTGCTCTTTCACTTCCCCGCGCTAACAGGGGACTTAAGAAATAGTTATCATAATTGCATTGAAATATTTGGTTAGCATTGTGAAAAAACACTATAATTTAAAGGGTAAAATAACAATGAAAAAGGTAGGTTCGGTGTCTCAACCATTAGTTTTTTTTCTTTTCTTTTTTTTTCTTTACCACAAGATAACAAGACACCCAGAGGGGATCATATACACCGAGAGCAGTCCAGGCTCAGATTCATAGCGTGTAAAATTGGAGTCAGAATCAATATCAACAAAAGAAAGGATCCATAAAAAGGAATGACTATATGAATCTGCACTGCACACACTTTCTTTTTATATACAGAATAAAATCAGCAGCAGCTTTTAGACTCCGAGCAAATTTTATTCCGATATTCACTTCAGTGTCTTGATCACTGACATTTCAACAGGAGCAGCAGGACTCTGAGTCGTCAGTTTTCAGAGTCAGAATCATAAAAAATACTTAACTGATGCTGCAGGGGAGGAATTCAGGTCACATTTCTTGAATGGAGTATATAAAAGAACATAGAAATCGTAAGAAAAATAGAACTAAGAATAGAGAAGCATGTAAGAATATGTGCCTTACATATTTTAAATATTTGAATGAAATAAAAAAATAAAAATAAGAATAACAAGAGCTGTTGTTAGTCACAAAAAACTTGAATAAGTGAGCGCTGCCTGCAGCTATTCTGGTATCCGGCTCAGTGTCACTGCGCTCCCTTCTTCCATTTATGTAAAACTCCTCTGTCATGTTGTCCAGGAATGCAACCTGCCTATACCATAAATTCTTTTACACTGTTTATTTTATTGACCAAAACCTGCAAAACTTAAGTGTTTTTCACTAAATCCCTTTATGTTAAGAGTTGAAAACAGGTCAACTTAATTAATATGGGGTTAGATCATTAAGATATCCCATGCTGGAAAAAAAAAGGGTTGCAAGGTAAACATTTTTTTTATTTATTGTATAGATATGATTCTCAGTTGTTAACATGGCTGATCAAAGTGAAACTGATTAAAAATCTGAGCCCTGCTTAACAGTTTAACCACAGAATGATGCCATTTATTAGAAAATCTATGTTCTTCTGCACAGTTGTATTCGTCCAGCGCACTAAAACGTCTTTTACATCATTATTAACAGTAATTTCACAATCACTAACAATATTAAACACAGCCTTGTACCAAGTGAATCAATGGTGAAATTAACAATTACAGTGTGCTGAAAACAAGGACAAAGATAATTTGCATTTTGATTAGAATGTATTTAAATAGGTGAGAGCGTATTTTTTTTTCTTATAATTAACTACAAAATCAAATTAGTCCCAATTGTTTCAATGTCCTTTGCTACAGTGAAAATGAATTAAATCAATGCAGGCCCTGCTAACTTCATGAATTGCTATCAGGTAAGTTGGGTAATTTGTAATCACAATTAGGCAAATCTCTTGCCAACCGGCGGAGGTGCTGCATGCTAATGTTTCTTTATCTCCCCACCTCTCCTTAGTATTCAAGGATACAGTTTCATGCCAAGTCGCTGTCAAAAGGCGGAATGATAAATTTTTAGCACTCTGAGTGAGCAAGGACAAACAGTGTGATAGACACAAAGCACTCTGCATAGTTCACTGCAGACCATCCTGCAGAGACGTTATCCCACCTTCTAATGAAGCGAGTGAATTAGAAAAGATATGATTATATTTCGGCGGATCAACTCTGTCTTTAGCATTTAAAAGCGAAGCAAAATGTATTTTAATCAGTGGATGCAATGCCAATGTCTCATTTAAATGAAAGACCGCTGAACCTGCATGACTTTTTTTTTTCTTCTCAAGTAAGATTTTTGCTGAGCGTGCATGCTTTTTGTCAACACTGTCCTGCTGCACACTCATGCTGCAAAACACTGCAGGCTTCCTTTGCTGGAGACGGAGGTGGCCTGTGGGTTGAGGCTCAAATGCCGTCCTTTAGATGTTTGAGGGGCAAAGAACTAATAGGGGGGAAGGTGGATGAACAGAGTACTAATATTATGTAAAAATAAGCTGAATAAATATGATCCAAGACAATATTTGGTGCAATAAACAAATGAGAGTTTGCTGAAGACATTGTGCTGACTTCCATTTCACAAGAAAAAAAAAATTATCTTGGATCCTTTTTAATTAGTTGCTTTCCAAAATTTTTATCAATGATTAATAAAAAAAAAAATAAAAAAAAAAATTTGATGGGGGATACAGGCTTCTGAAGATGGGCTTCAAAAAAAAGTAGCTCAACTTCTCATTATTGAATATAATTGTTCACAACTTTTTTAATTAGTCAGTTTTATCCTCACCCAGAGCTGATGGTGCTTCATACAGGCCATATAAATGCTAAAAACTTAATTATATTACTTCCTTATTTCCCATCTAGGTGTATGTAAGTTTGACATCACTTTTCCTATATGGAACTTTAATGTTGTTTGGCTACAGATGGCGCACACCGCAATAAATGTGAAATCTTATTTTGAAAAGGCAAATCGGGTTAACTGTTAAATCATGTATTATAAACTACTCTCATGTATTTCACAGTGGTACATGACTCTTTGCTTGCCACTTAGGCTATTACTTGACATTGAAATGACAGGTAGGACATGTGATTTACTCGCTTCAGGAGAAAAATAGTGCATCACAGCCAAGCAGCACCAGCTAGAAAAAGAAAAAATGCTGCACAAAGATGATCAGATATGCTTTAATACATCAAATTACCTTCCGCAACATTGTATCCCTCAGTGCTTTTATAAAGGCTCAGCCTAAGATGAAACCCATAAGCAGTCTAAGAGCACAGTGTGTCCCAGTTTAAAATTAGTGTTGATGTTCTACTTTGTTATTAAGGCTTACTTTTGACTTTCATCTTCTTTGTCATTTGTTCTCTTTCTCCGCTCCAGACAACCCCAGCCTTCTCAGTCACATTCCTGTTACCGTCCAGGTGCTGGATGTGAACGACAATCCGCCCGAAATAGCTACAGATGAGGAAGTCATTGTGTGTGAGAGCTCAAGGCCAGGACAGGTGAGCGTCTGGGATTCACCTAGAAAAAAAACTATGCTTTCTCTGTGTCTTTTTCATTTTTTTTTCCTCTCTCTCTCTCTCCTTTCTACATCAAGACACATCTCAGAAGAAAAGTGTCGAAAACTGTGAATTTACCTCATTGCGAAACCCGACTGCATACATTCTGCACTAAACTGTTGTTTCCTGCAGCAGTTTGGGTCGCTCGCTGAGAGCTGAGCAGCGTGAGAGTCTGAATTCATTGGCGAGAGCTGCTTAATCATCCCTCATTCCAAAATGAGTATCTTAGCAGCAAAGCATGACAGCTCTAAATCGAAGCTCATTCCAATTTGCTCTCAGTAGTCTTTGATTCATTCGAATTAAGAAGGGTTTTGAGATATAGCACAATCAACAGCACGGACGTGGCAGAAAGTGTGGTTCAGCAAAGACGGGGGAAGACACAACTAAATACATTTTTAATAGTTTCGAGCTTGCGGAAGAAAAGTTTGAATTAAAGTTTGCATTAAATTTGAATTAGGGTTGCTTCATAGCCTCAGGGTTTTTTTTGCCCAGGGGATTAAGTGGGAAGAATTATGTGTTGAATGAGACTGTGGTACACCACCATTTAGAGGACGACATATGTGGAAGAACAGAGCTGCTTATAAATGTTTTAGAATGAGTTTGCATTTCAATTTCTATACCGTTAGCATGGAATATTGTCTGAGAGGTCTACAGGTTTTAATCACAGTCATGAGAGGACACCTAATTCCAATTAAGACTTAATTATCTCTGTTCTAAATTAGTGTTTTGAACCACTGGTTTCACCATAACAGCATGTATCTGAGTAAAACTGGCCAAAAAATGAAAATTGATGATTGTTAAAGCACAGCTTCTCTTTGCCTTTGGTTAGCGGCCTCAGGTCCTCCTAAACAGAGCTTCACTGTCAAAAGGAGCCCCGGGGTTAGCATGGTGTTGGCATAATTGGAACCTTGTGTTACTGGTAGGAGTAAAATGAGTCACAAAGTTCACATTTTTGTTTCATTTTCACTGCTATTAGTCAGCAATCAGGGCCTAAAGATTGGTGGCTGTTGTTGATAACAGAGAGTGTTGAAACCCGCCTGCCAGGAAGTAATAAAATGAGCTTATTTCAGGCGTAATTTTTGTGTTTGACAAGGGTGGTATCACAGAAACACCTAGATGTGCTAACGGTAAGAGTGAGAATGCTGTTAGCTCAGTAATCGCACCTCTGTATGACTCAAAGTTTGGAAAGTTGTTGGGTGCACAAGACGTACTGAGAATTTAGTGCTGAAAGATACAGCAGACCACTGGTAGCCGAAAGGTTATTTACTGGGCAAAACTCAAAGATTTTTTAAAGACACTAAAGTGAACAAAGTGCTCAAACAAGAGCAGAGGCACATTAGATGCATTATGTGTGAAACCAGAATGAGATAAATCTTCACAGTCAACAGCTCCCACCGGCGCCACCCTGTAAAACACGACACCCACATAAATAAACTCGAGCACATAAAACACATTCTAATACAACAATGTTACAGACAGAAGCGTGAGAAGAACAACAAAAGCACAACAACACCCCCAAATCTCACACTGAAGATAAAAATCGCTGCAGTGAGAGCGGCTATCAGGTCGTTTTTTTCCACAACTCCGACTCTCTCTCTTTCTCTCTCTCCGCTCTCACTGTGTCTCTTACCAATTAAGGGTAACAAGATGACAAAAGTGGCGGTGAGGTTGCCCACAGAGCACCCCTGTCATTGTGAGATGCAAACCCCACCCCCCTCCTTCCCATTGCATCAAAACCAACCATTTTTCTTCTCCTCCAGTCAGCATACACAGGTAGAGAAGAAAAATGTTCCTGGAGCAGTTGTAGGTCTTGCTGCAGTTGTAGGTCACAGGAGCTCTGATCAATTATCATCAACAAATCATGAGACGCATCAGGAACCGATCAGCTCCATGTCCTGCATCTAATTAGAGTGAAAAGTGATCCTAAACGGTGCAGCAGCTAATTAAACGTTGCAGGTGTTGTCTTTGCAAAAGTAATTTACCCCGCGTCCTTTTGAACAACAGGTGATCCAGACTGTCACAGCAGTGGATAAGGATGACTTTGCCAATGGACAGCGGTTTTCCTTCGCTCTGCCGAGCCAGCTGCCACTTAATCCCAACTTCACCCTGAAGGACAACGAAGGTAATTAAGGCGATCAATATGTTTGTTTGCATTTCTTATGAGTTTTTCGCACTCTGCCTCGAGGCCAGGGTTCCATCCCCATTGTGGTCCAGATCCAATAAGCTCCTCTGGTTTCCTCATACCTCGGAGGTTTGGCAAATATGTGTGTTTTGTCAACTGGGTGAGGCAGAATTTTAAAGGAATGCCACTGGGATCTTCTCGGAGTCGAGTCTGAAGACACGGAGGTTTGGTATGTTTGCACATCATGTTGTCAAATGGATTACCCACTGTGGTGCTCTTTTCTTTTTTCTTTTTTTTTTTCTCCCTCTTGCGCGAATTATTTCGTGCCAACAGTGGGCGTTGCCACGGCAACCATCTCAGTCTCAGGTGAATCCCTCGGTCTGCAATCACTGGCCTTTTAAAAAAGCTCTCAGCCAGAAGATCCCACAGTTTGCCCGCTGAGAGGAGGAGTTCACGGCACTCCAGATGAAAACTCTCTGAGCCGAAAGAGGCAGGAAAAAAAAAACAGAGAGGAAGAGGAGCGCCGGAGAGAGATCACAGAAATCGATTTGGTAATAGGAGATAAGTCTGTTTAGCCCTCGGTCCAGTTGCTTCTCACCCCCTAAGTTTTCCCTCGCCTCCTGTCCGACCGTGCTGACATGCAGAGGCAAGTTTTGCTGCATTCCTTTAAGTGGCACTCCGGAGTGTAGGTAGGCTGGATGTGAGGGCTGTTTGTAAAGGGCAGATGAATTAAACAAAGCAAAGATCGACCGCAGCACCACTCAAAAAAAAGACACATATGTGCTCTAGGGCCAACGCATTATAACTTTTTGAAAGTGCAAATGTGGTATAAACTAGTTTATCAACAGTAGTTGCCTTCAGTTTTACACATATGAACCGAGTGTAGCAGCTTTGAAGTCAACAGCCCCGAGAAATTAAGCTTGATGGTATTTTTTTTTTTTTTTTGGTGGAGAGGAAAGAGTATTTACTTTATTTGTTCACGCTAGAAAATTATTATTACTGTTACTTTCATTTTAATTTTAATTTTATCTGTAACTGTCAAGTATCAAAGCCTGCATTTTCCACGGGGTTAGAATATTTTTACCAAATTAAAAATTTAGGTTACACCAATGAAAATTTCTAGACATGAAAACAAAACCTGAAGCCACACTGACACCAGTTTCATACCAATATTTTGTGGACTCTTATTTTGGCATGTATTTACAAGCGTGACTATGTTGTATACGTTGTGAAAAACACTTGTTGAACATATTTCCTTTCTTTGTCACGTTGTGTATTTCTCACGAATACCGAGAATAGTGGGACACCTCCGTGATTGCCTGAAAAAACGTCTTGCTGATTTACCATATGGTGTGTTAGGGAATCACAGTGTGGACTTGAAAGGAAGCTAATAGAAGCTAATACTGTAAAATCACTTGCTAACCAAAAACAAGCTGGCCAAAGTGATGAAGCCATTTTTATTGCCCATTAACACGCGGCTACTTAAATACAAGTATGGCTTGTAGTATCATGGACAAATAAATCAATTTTTTTTTTCTTTTTTATTCTGGCAGCTTGGTGTCAGATGAGGAACTGGAATAGGAGATATTTGAAGTCCTCTATGGATCATTGTCTTTGTAAAGGTCTGGAAAGCTAAACTCTTTAGGAGCTAGGACTTACAGTCTCTGGTGATTTGTGATAATGTTATCTATGGGGCCAAGTCCAAGCTTCTTTCAATGCAGAGTTAAAATAAACTTTTAAAATAAAAGATTCCTTGTGTATATATCAACGTCTAAAATATCACCAACCTACCAAATCTGGTTTCTGTTTTAAGTAAGAGATTATAAATTGGCATCCATTCCCCTTTATATAAAGACTCTGCAGAATTCAGAGGTATGTACTGGCTCTGTCTCCTGTCGACGGTGATGTAAACCAAAAGCCCAGGTGGACATGCTAATCCCCACCCTTTTTCTAACGCAATGCACACAGCTGAATCAACAATGAGGAAGAAGACTGAGGTAAATATAATATAAAAGTACCCACTGTTACATTAACACTGGCCTCTACGCTGAGCTCTACTTCTCCAAGCATTCCAGCATGTTGTTATGTTGAACGAGACGACAGTAATATAATAATAATTACAATAATAAAGACAATAATGAATAAATAAATAAGAAAGAATGATAAATTCATCTCCTTGTAATGAGAAAAGGGCCAAATGCCAATTTTTTAACCAATTTATCTACACTTTTTAAAAAAAAACTTGCATAAAAACATTGATTTTGGTATAAAAAATGTCATGGTAGATCCTGAACTCTTAACAAATTCTCTGAATGAAAATAAAATAAATGGGATTCAAATTACCACATTAGCATACAAGGACTCTTGTATTTTCCAGTACAGCTTCCTTTTTTTTTAACAAGGAAAGCTATTAAAGAGCATTTTCTGATTTAGCGGCTTAGGGTCAGGTCACGGCGCTCGACGCGGCGTCCAACTCGTTCTGTTAACCACAGAGTAGCTTCAACGAGCCACTTAAAT
Source organism: Acanthurus leucopareius (assembly GCA_029814765.1). Taxonomy (NCBI): domain Eukaryota; kingdom Metazoa; phylum Chordata; class Actinopteri; order Acanthuriformes; family Acanthuridae; genus Acanthurus; species Acanthurus leucopareius. The sequence continues at coordinate 1,594,885 of JAQMCX010000032.1, forward strand.
GTCTTGGTCAAGGAAACAAACCTTTAGACAAGGAACGCGGTTCTGTTTGAAGAACCAGGACTTAACCTTTAAGCACCAAGAGAAACACAGTTACATTCAGCAGTTTATTAATGAAGGAAAAATACTGGATGGAAAATGAACCGTTACTCAGGAAGGACGGCTTGTTTTGATCACATCTGTCCAGGTCACACTGATCACTATCAGTTGATAATAATTGTGACTTTTTTTCCACCTTTATTTTTATATTTCTCAGGAGGACTACCATCATTAAATGGGAAGTATCACTATTTAGTCAATTTTTCTGAGTGTTCAAAACAGCACAGCTCCTCATTTCGTGCTCGCTCAAGTGGACTTTATGCAACCCTGACATTATCAATCCAATTGGAAGAGGACAAAGGTGCTTTTCCGGTGTGTTTCCTGTCTTCACGAGTACAAACTGTACTTGTTTCTTTCTTGTTTTCACTCTGTAGACCACACAAAGTAGCCTGAGAAAGATCAAGTTTTGCTGCTGCATCTCGGTGGCTGTTTATTGGCACTTTGTCATGAGCTTTGACAAGACTGCATTCCTCATTGAGAGAAAATGACTTTTTTCCTGTCATGATTTTCAGTGTGTGCATGCAGCACCAGCCTCAGGAAGCCAGCTGGTAGCAGACACCTGTTTCTGATCTTTTCTGCTATCTAATTTGCGTGTTTACTCATTTAAATTTTAATTTCTCGTCCACCTAAAATGATTCATATTGACTATTTTTTCCCCCTCGGTTCCTCCTAATTTATCTGCAGTTTGAAAACACCAACCTCTCTCTTAACGTAAAGCTGCTGAACTCATGAGTTTATACTGCTTCTTCACTTGGAGCCTGCATTTGCACCTTCACTCAAAAGATGCGTCGAAGCCATGCGGTCGTCGTTCCGCCGCTGTGTGTTATGGATTGGAAGTTATTTGCTGTGTTCACAATATCCAGGTCAGAGAAAGAGAGAGGAACATCGCACCATACTGTTGACTCCTGTGTCTGATAACTAAAGGAAGCTCTTCACACTCGAAGCGACTTCTTTCATTGCTGTTGTAACAGACCAACAGTTGGTAGCCGCTCTGAGCCTAATGCCTCCCTCTGTTGTTGTGCAGTGGATGAAAATCCCTCTCAGTCACTCACACGACTAACTCTCTCATGACCTCCTTTCCCTCCTCAGTTACAGTTTGCTCACAATGAATCATCTTGAACTCGGGTTTTTATTGCTCTGTCACGGTTTTGCATTAAGTGTTTAAGCCTAAAGACGTTTCAATATACTTAACAACAACTTATTTAAGTTAAATTACTAATAATAGCTGCAATTGTTTCTGCCTTCTCACTCATCTTGGGTAATTTACCAACCATGACTTTAAAAAGAGCCCATTAACTGAAACATTATGGCTTTTTTTTCCAGCTCTGTACTGGCAACAGATTTGTTAAAGGCAATTATCTTGATACAATTGCTAGTATTTATAAAGTACAGGACCTTTAGCAGCTTCAGCTCTGCATAACAAACACAAGATGGCCACATCAGTGAGTGCTGATTTTCTAGCTTAAGGAAAACTGATTGTTTGCTCAGATGAAGGCTGGGATCCTTAAACACAATGTTGATGAGTTGTCATGAAGATGTGTTCATGGAGTTGAAGTGCTGGCAGATCAGATCAAACTCTGACTCTGTGTGAGGCACCGTTAAAGTCTGAAAAAAAAAAAAACATGCCTGATGTCTCTGCTTGGCAAATCTAGGACAGACTTTAATGACAAACCTGTTCTGTTAAAAGCCCTTTAAATATATTCAGCTCGACTATGCCCACTTAACAATGACTGAAAACTGAATGCCTCTCTGATCTCCTTATCTGCCACATTGTGATGACTTTTGCTTCTAAAAAGGCGATTAAACGGAGACCATGATCTCTAAATAACCCACATAGTTAAACAGATCAATTGATTTCTGAAGGCATCTTCCTACAGTATGCATACAGAGGACCTACAGATATTGCGGTTAATCGGCTGTGTTGAGAGAGGGGCTGTCAAGCCATTGATACGTGGGACGTTTAATTAGATTTTATGCCATTCACACTTCATTTGCAGAGGGTCTTATATGTCTAGATTCCCGAACACCAGTTATCTGCTGAAACAGCCTCATTTGTACAAAGAGGGCAGAGCAGCTCGTCGTGTGCAAATTGTGTCAAAACTTGAACCACCAGAATTTGATTAATAACCTAAAAAAATTCAAGCAAATTTCTTCCCCTGATTACGTTATGTTTTTAACTCAAGAAAAAAAACCCAGCATGATTTAAATTACGTATACATTTTTCTTTTTTTTGTATTAGTTTCAGATCTGCGTGGCTGCTGGTGACACATCAGGGCGGCTGAACAATTCGTTCACATCTCAGAGGGTTGGAGCATGATAATAGTATTTTGCATTTTCTTTTCTGATTGTTGCTGCAGAGACATTTAGAGCAACCCATAATTGTCTCAAAAAACACACAAGAGCCATCTTATGGAACAAACGCACAATGCTTAGAAAGTGTGTACACTAAGACCAAATTAGTAAGTAAAGCATGTTGTGACATTACAAGCAGGCAGACCGCTAACTGCTAGCTGTTTTCACCGCATATTTTGTTAAACTAAGCCTTACTGAGTCAGACTAATCCTTCTGAATGCAAGAGCTTCTTTTTAAGGGATATTGTTATTTTTGTCTCTTGATGCCTTGTTTGTTATTCTGCATGAAAAGGCCAGTTATTTCTATACAAAATGATATTAGTTTTTCGATTTTTCAAAGGTGCTGGATGATAATAAGTCGATGTGATCTGCAGTCGCCCTGCTCTGTCCTGTTGATAGGGGCTTGACATAAAAAAACTGTACCAAATATTTAATCTAATACAGACTAATTATAGTCCTGAACTTCTCAAATGTGAAACATACTGTAATTTTCATTAGTGTATTTTCTAGCAGTGTGTTGGTGGCAGATGATAACTTGTTCAGCTTAGCTCAGTAGAGATGAGAAAGAAGCAAGAAGGCAAGTCTTCCCGAGCTACTTCCACAATCAGCTCTCCATGACGCAACAATATTCACCTTATTGTCATCTATATAATATTCTCTGATTGTGTGGAAAATGCATAGATGATAAGGGACCTTGGTTGCATTTTAAACCCTCAATTTACTCACAACTTCCTGTTTTCTCTTAGCTGTCAATACTGTCTGATAATGGCAAAAATGTCCCCCAGAAAATCATAAACATAGGTCTTAAAACTTGTAGTTTCACCGACTTCCTGGTCTGTGCAGAGTCTTGTACATAAAGAGGAGAATACCATATGCATTGCACCTTCTAATAAAATAACTGCAATACATTTTCTATAATGTTTCAGTTTGTATGAACTTTGACAATCCTCATCATTAAGTACCAACTTTTAATAATGTTCACTCCCAAAAATAGTGCCACTGTAATTCATGTTGTGCTTCAAGTGGCAACTGGAGGGAAGGTTCATGCTGAATCTCATCACTGGCACCTACACACACCCACCAAAGTTCACAAGAAATCCAGCTAAGTGCCTGTGTAGGCAAGTGTGAAGTCTGTGGAGATGTGGTTGCGTCGCAAGTCTATTGTTGGTTTATTTTTAGTTAACTTTTTTTTTTCAGTGAGCTGGGTCCATGACAAATTATGCGCTCCATGATAAAATCTTACATTCAAATGTAATATACATCTCTAAATATATCGCTTGATATTTAAATAATTTTTTTTCTTCATTTGTTCAAGTTTATTAGATATAGATACAGATATTAGCATCATTGGGTCCTTGTCAGTACAAGTATTCCCATAAAAACTGCCCAACTTCTTCCAGTCAAAGTTTGTGTTGCTGTGAAAACCACTTAGCTTAATGTCTTGAGATGGTGAGACGGTAATGCATTAATAATACAGAAGTTATGTAAGTAATACTGCACCTAGCATGCTAATGCTTTTGGAAGAGGGGGAAAAAAATTGGGCCATTCGCCAGTCAGTGACTTGTAGTCTTGCTAAATGAAACCCAGAGCACGAAGTATTCCACAAGACTGTGAAGAGCCTCACACACATGCATAATAATGTCTGAGGGCAATTTTTTATGTTAAAGAAACCTGAAAGCAGAAAAAAGGAATAAAGATTATAAGTGATTTGTAAAAAAAAAGCACTAATCAAGTCGTTCGGGATCATTTTCAAGACAGTAAATGTTCTTAACGTGTTATTTGCCCTCATTCGCTGGGTTTTCACGTGTTTTGCCCTGCAGGTAACGTTGCTAACTACCCCAACAGGGTTAAACTGTGACCGTGCTAACTTGTTCTGCCTTTCCTTCCAATGCCACACACACACACTGCAGATGGCCCATCTCACCGGGACGTTAATAAACAAGCAGCTCTCCTCCACCTGCCTGTGACGAGAGGCCATTTAATGTGAAATTAGCATGATATAATTGATGTGCACTTCCTCGTTGTGGTCTGTACAAGGACCTGTGCTTCAAAGTGTCAAGGCTGTGACGGCAAACACCACGTAGACCCCGGCTTGTTCATCCCTCTCTCCCCTCTCTCTCTCTCCGACTCACACATACACACAAACACACACACCTCCACATTTCACCACACCGCCGCCTCCCCCCTTCGTCTCCTCTCATCTTCCAACTCCCCATTTCTTTTTGTGCTTATTTGCATCTCTCGCACTCCACTCTCTCAAACCCCCCCACCCCACCCCACCCCACCCCCCACCCAACCCATCTGCTTGCTGATACGGTGATACTGCGAGTCTGACTTAATAAAGCTTGAAGTACGTGTTGTCATTCCAACTGTCGATCATTATAATTATTCATAGATGGAGCAGAGATTGGAGTGGGAGGCGAGGTCTCAGAGCAGCAGCACGATAGTACAGCACGGCGGAGGTGTTTTCACTGGGTGGAAAGAGAAGGTTGCCCTGTGCACGATTCAGCATTTTCACAACTTAAAATATCATGTGTATATTTATATATATATATATATATATAAATCAGCAGTGTGACATCTGCAAGTTTATAGTCAGTCAGTCATGTGAGACCCAAGTTAGTCATCCAGGTGTGCGATTCACCCAGCCAGATACTCCGGAAACCAACAGCTGCAGCACATGATCAGCCATCCCTGCAGGATTTCATTCCTAAAGTCATAGTATAACTCTTCCAAGGGCTGTTTTGCCTTAAATATTACAGATTTGTAATCTGTGCCGTGTCAGTGCTCGCTGTAGTCCATAAAACTAAAATATTTTATGTTAAGAGAGTCCAATTAGCTAAACTGGCAAACTCCCGCTAAAATAAATAGGGGTTTGTTTGATTTTAAGCACACTGGAAAGACAAACCAAGATGGTTTTGGTGTGTTTTGTTTTGTTTCTGTACATTTGAATGAAGTATTTTTTAGCATGATAAACTTATTCATCTATCTATCTAGAGTGAGAGAGAGAGAGAGAGGGAGATATTTTGCTCCTAGTTTACATAATCTTCCATTAGAGTAGGAGCAATAATTTCCCAGTAGTTCCACAATCCAGTGATGTAAAAATAAACTTGGCTGTAGTAAACATGTCTGCTTCAGTTGGCTGCAGCAGTAGCAAACATTGGCATGCAGCCTGCTGTGCATGTTATACATAAAAAATACCATCTTTATGGCAAACACATCGAAATGCGGTCGCCTGTGGTGGATAATATACATTCATTTTTCAAGACTTTAGAACATCAACAGTAAAGTGTGTGTAAAAAAACGAGTTGCTGTATGAGTTCAGGCCAATTTGAGTCGTGTCATCGTTGTCAGGTGTTGTGGTTCTGACTCAGATCGTGTTTGCAGGTCCACATAATTAACTCCCTTTCAGTCCAACGTTTCAAGTGTTGCATCTGTGTGTTTCTTTGTTTACTCCCCTTTGTTAAATCTTTTACATAAATTTTCCCTTTCCAAGCTCTTCTCCTTTTTGCCTTTCCCTTTTTTCTTTCCTTTTACATGTTTATTTACGTGACATGCCACATTAACAGTGTTTCTGCAGAGGCCAAGGTGAACTGCTCTTTCGCAGCATATTAAAAAGAAAACAAACACCTTTGAAAGTAATTAGCCTTGGAACACAGAGAGAAGCAGCATTAAGACACATTAAGAAATCAACCAGCTAGAGATACTTCAGAAGAACAAAAGCCAATTCACAATGGTAAATGTGGATAGGATTTCAGCTTAACTGATGATTTTTGCCCTTAATCTTAATGTCTGTCTGCATACACAGATAATTGCAGACTTCACTGAAAGAGCAACACAATTGAGGAGAAAGAAGAAACCATCAATTAGTCCCTATAGCCGAGGGGTCTAATTTTCTTTAACAATCTTTTTCTTTCTTTTTTTTTTTTCTTCTCATCACAGATAGCACAGCCAGCATCATTGCTAGAAGGAGACGTTTCAACCACTTGACCCAGGAGCTGTACGAGCTGCCCATAGTGGTGTGGGATGGCGGGGAGCCGTCGCTGAGCGGCACCAGCACCTTGACCCTGCGGGTTTGTCCTTGCCAACGCCACGGCAGGATCAGGATGTGCCAAGGCGAGGCGTTTCTCTCCTCAGCGGGACTCAGCACGGGGGCTCTGATTGCCATCCTGCTGTGCATCGTCATCCTGCTGGGTAAGTTGGGACGGCCACTGCGGGGACGGCAGTAGGGGGGGAAGCTGCCCAGGGGCAAATGCCTTGAGGGCATGGATGGAGGAGATGAACCATAGAGCAGCAGAGAAGGTTGGGAGGGTTTGAAAGGGTTTGACAAGGGCAGGAGGAGGAGAGCGGGATGAATAGACATGGAAAGACACAGGTAGAATTCAGAATGAGGGCACAAAGAGTTGTAGAGAGCAGGGGTTGAAGAAATAGAAAAGGATACGAAGGACAGAGGAGAGGGAGGGCATAGAGAAGAGGCTGGAGCAGCGGTGACTTGAAAAGAGACGGCGGGGACAAAGGGGAGCAAAGAAGAGACAAATGGATTGCGGGGTCAGTGTCATTCAGAGGGGAGGTGAGTACAACTGAAAGAAGTCTGAAGATGAACCACATTCATTCGGAGGAGACGGGCAGCTGGAATCAGAGAATCAGATTAAAACTCAATCACACCGGTCGATTTGAAATTCAATTCAAATCAAATCGGCTCTCTTTAACATGCGACTGCATCTTTTTTTTTTTCCCCCCATCGCTCTCTGCCCGGCAGATGTTTGACATTGCATGTTGTGAGCAGAAGGGCAAAGGACAAGCAGGCAGGAATGTGGAAACAGCCAACATGGATCCCTCTCTCACTGGTATCATGTGTAACAGATGTGTTCTGCACCATGAATACAAAACTCAATCAAAAGACTGTGGAAAAAAAAAAAAGGACAGGACTACATTGAATGCAGCATCCAGAAAAATACATCCTCCGTCAATGAGTATGCTGTGTTGTTACCATAGCAACCGGTCTTTGCAGTGGCAACAAATAATATATAAACTATAGGATCGTGTCACTTTGGATTCGGAGTGTGAACAGCCATCGTTTCCGGTCAGATTAAAAACATGCCAGCATAATTTTTTTTTTTTTTTTTTAGAGGTTGTGCAAAGTCAAAGATCAGATCAGATACATCACATTCACAGAAGTCAACAGATCAGAGCGGGAGAGAGAGAGAGAGAGATGCTGCAGACTAATTTCTTCCTCTGCAAGCCAAACTGCAGCAGGACATGATTAGACAAAGCTGTCCAATAACACGGCTTTACCGTTTACACTCCCCTCCTCTCTTCACTGATTGTCTATGGACATTAGTGCGTGAAGGTTATGCATATTCATACTCGCTGTCTTCCTCTTCCATGCCAAACCCTCTGGCTGAGGAGAACAAAAGGCCATCACCACTGTTTGGAGTGAGACACATGCTGAATTGCTAATCATCAGGACATGGAAGATAACAGTTAGGATGGAGAGAGAGAGAGAACGAAGAATGGGGAAAGACAGACGAGAGACTCATCACACCTATTTTTTATTTTTTTTTGCACCTTTGTTGCATTTTAGGGCTTCACACTTTCAGTTACAAGTGAAGTGTCTCGCACATGGTGACTCAGTGACTGGACAGAGGTTTTTAGGGAGGATGCAGTTTTGTTTTTTGACAGTCACTCATTCATTTGACCTGGCCTGCACCATTTCATAATTCACCATCTGTAGTTCGTATCACATACACTTTCAGGTGAACAAGGGTGTCCTGGTGGAATAGAATAGTGGTTTAAGAAACTGAAATATATTTTTGTTGCATTTCGTGCACAGCCTCTGTGCTGTTTTCCTTTTGTGCTTAAAAACCCTCTTCACACAAAAGCAGCACAACAAGGTTTCTACTTTACAATACCTTTGCAGTTTTTGTACTGAACTAAATATTAGCTGAATAACGCCGCCCTGGTGTGTGATTTGAGATAGTATTCAGATGTTGCTGAACATAAAGAGACACACAACGGCATTGTGTGTGGTGTGAAACACATGCATTAAGCAGCACTTTCTAAACAACAGCATAACAAGCACTTATCATGCCTGTTGTACGGCTTTAGATCTCCTCCTTGAAAGGGTGAGGAGCTCCCAGACATCTCAGACATGAGGATGTTTTCCGTTGCTGTTCTTCTCCTCCTATGAGTGGCTGTTTGCTGCTGCTAACTGTTTTAAATCTCCCGCTAGTGGCTTACACACTAAACGCATCATCAAAGCTACACACCTCTGTGTCGGCTCTCTTCCTCTGTGTTTTACTCGAGCTGATTTGGTGCTGTTACTACCTCTCTCCAGCTCAGAGGCAGAACAACAATGTCCCTGCATTTTACCGTAATAGCGTCTCTACAGAATGGCTGGGTGCAAAAAAAAATGGTGCTATTTCCTCTCCTTAAACAGGCTGTGTGAAATGGGCTTCAGTCTTTCAAGCTTCAGACATGTTCAAGGTTAAAGGGAAGGAATGCCATGAGCAGGCATTCTGTAGAAATGATTTTGTGAGAGGAAAACTAATAGCAGTCTACTGTTACTTCTAATGACTTTTGCCTGTTAGCCTCTCTGAGCTGCTAGCTCACCTACAGTGTAGGCACTGCACAGAGACTTTTACAGACAGCCATTAATGCTGCTAGTGACTTTCAAAGCTCCAACAGACACTGATCTCCAAACAGCAGCTGCTCACACTTGGTTAGCTCCAGCTACTAGTTTCTGATGGCTGGTTTCTAGTTTCTAGTGATCACTTAAATCTGGATGGTTTTTCTTATAGCGCTTTCATGTCACATCCTCTGCTACTGTTTTTTAAATGCACTTGGATGGAAAGAGAAAAACTGGGTTGTGAAGTTATGCTTTACATATGTTTTGCTTGAACACAGATCAAGAGACATTTCAGAAAAAAAAAAAAAGTGTGGTTCATTTTTATCTCCATAATTTATAGTCAAAGACTGCCAAGCTGGTTAAAGAGACGCTGACTAAAGTTGATTAGCTGACAGATAAAATTGAAAGGGCCATCACATCAGTGTCGACTGCATATCACTAACAAAGACGAGCCTCACCCTTTGAGTTCTGGCTCATCTGTGCTTGTCAGTGTGATTTGCTTGTGTCTTAATGTTTTCCATCTCTGCGATTAATGTCCATGTTTTATCTTTGTGCTCTCTAATAAGCCGCCCTAATTAAGCCTGCAGCAAACCAGAGAGGGATACAAACGATCTCCAAGCTGACTCAGACGATAATGGCCTTTACACGTGACTTCAATACCAGACATCATTCATATGTAGAGCATTGTTTAAAGTGTACAGATCTGATTTTAAATAGGATGGTAAAGTACTACAGTGCTAATTATGTAAAAAGAGAAATTGGATTGAAATTAAGACCATAACTTTCTTACTGTAGAATGAACTCAATACAGAAAATATGCATTTATTCATGCTAATAGCTCTGCTGGCATCATGTCCAAGTTATATAAGAACATTTCTGTTACTTTGTGGACCTTTATGTATTATTTGTTAAAGGGCAGCAAAAGACAGCAACAAGTTAAAGGACCAGTGGGTGAACTGCTGTCAGGACTCTAATGGAGTTTGGATTTCTTTATTTCTTAAGTGTAAAAAAGAAAATAATAACCTGGCTGACAAATGATAAGTGGTGATCCAATGAAGAAGTGCTGGACTTTGCTTTAAAAACACAAGACAACAAAACAAGACACATATCTTGCAGTTGTGGCTGCTTACTGTTTCAAAAGTGTTGAAGAAGTCTTGCTTTCATCTCTTGAGAATTTATTTTGGATCTCGTTCGGATCCGAAACATTATTTTTGCAAAACAATAAAGCCCTCTCGTCTCACAGTTTAATCTCCCATAACCAGGATAAATGCGGCATGAATAGAAGTTCTGCAGCAAACAGATATCTCCAGACTGTAGTAACGCTCCTCGGTGCAACAAGTGGTGCGCTGAGCAACAGTACGGCTGCCAGGCATACGGGAATGATATAAGATGCACCACAGAGGGAGCAGAGTGTGTTATAGTGCAGTGGATAGTGACGTACCACACATACATGTAGATCATCAACTGTGAGAAGTGTGGCCTGGTGTATAAAACGGTGCTAAAAAATAATAAAAAGTTCATAAACCGATTGTATGGTTAATGTTTTTTTTAATTATTTTTCATTATATTCAGGCTGTTAAACTCTGAAGAACTTAGAGGTTTTAAACTGTTAATAGTGGGGAGGTTGGAGCGGGGGGGGTGGCTAAAACTGTAGCAGCTCTAAAATTGAAATAGGAAGGTTAATGAAAAACACTGAATTCTTTATTTCCTGGTTCCAATCACCGTCATTTACCCAGCTCACCCTGCACACTCTCAAATACTTGCATTGTGTAATTGGTTGCATTAAAAAAACCGAGAGATTAGCACTGTCCTACAAAAATGGCATTTTTCAGCCTCTGCAACCCCACTCGCTACAACAACTGGTGAAGGGAAACGAATCTGTTCTTTGTTTCGTTTTGTTTTGTGTTTTTTTTTCCATAGATTAATCACATGGAGGCATTTGGTTAAAATTGCACGCAATGAACTGCACTGAACAACCAAAACTAAATGTAGATAGATGGATCTGCTCATAATACTCAAGTCAAAAAGGTATCTCAGAGTACAGTCAAGACAATTTTTTTTAGTCTTAGAGACAGTGTTTCAGTCTTAATTGAAAAGTTTACTTTGTCCTCATGGCCTCATTTAAATCAATGTGACCACAAACTATTTTCCCAGTACCAGGAGACCACATCCAAGTTTTATCCTCAGGGCTCCCTGGTGAGTTAAACACTTTATGATTACACCCGTAAAAGAGGAGTTTCATGTACTGAAATTGGTTCAGGTTCTTAGTTGTGACAGACCCTGGGGGAGTTTGGGGATTTTTGTCTGTTTTAGTCAACTCATACCATTTTCTGCACCACAATTAGCATGTATATGCAGGCGTTTTGAATGTGTGTAAACCCACTAAAATAGATGATTGACTTATTTTCCATTGCCAGTCAACGAGTTTGTCTTTCTTGTCAAATTCAATGTCACAAACACATTGGAAAAAACAGTGAACATTACAAAGTGACAATGACAATGCCAGTGAAAACGTTACAGCAGTAATTCTTTAAATCACAAAGCTGAAGTGATGCTTGAATGGAGGCTGGTAGATTTTGTCCCTGACATGACAAAAAAAAATCACAGAAGTAACAAACAACACCACCCACATTGCCTCCAGGATGGTTAATGTTGTTGTAGCAACTTTGTCACAGCATCATGCCGAAAGAGGGGTAAAAAATAAAACATATCCGGGGTGTCATGGATGCTTCAGAGCTCAAACCCATAAATATGACCACTGCAGAGTCGTCAGACCCGGGAATGAATACTAATTGTAACCTTTCCCATTGAAGAAAAAAGGCCAAAGGCCTAGTGGGTGTCGGTGGCTTTTTTTGTTGGGGTGTGAAAGCAGTATTATTCAGCAGTAACACAGTTTGAATGGGATTATCCTCACCTGCCCAAGTGAACTGAGGGAGCAGAGGTTCCGGTGCTTGAGTAAACAGCTCAAGCTTGGTGTCAATGCACCTTAAGTCTAAGTCTATTCTGAGCCTTAAATCTTCCCTTTGAAATTGCTTCCCAGTCTGTTTACAGTATGCCATAATCACAACAATATCTGTGCAAAAAAAAAAATGTATTGCTTAAGTTAATACAGTAGATTAGCCAAATGCATCCTTGCATCCTGGACGTTATGGGAACTGAAATCTGTGTCTTCTCGATCCACCACCACCTTTCTTCCTCTAATCCCAAGAGGCTGATCTAACACAGTGTGTTGCTGTTTAGATAAATATAGCAGACAACAGTCTCAAGTGGAATGCCAGGATGCTGAGAGCGTTTACACGTACTTGAAGAAAAAAAGGAGTTTATGCAAGTTGAATTTCCCTTTCCCTTTATGTTTTCCTCTTGATCATATTCATTGCAATTAAATTGTGAAGCAAAGATGCCTCTGCAGGAACACTGATCTAGCTTGCTCGTCTCTTATGATGTAGCATAATGAACTCATTTTAGATATTGCACTGCTGTAAAAATGCACTTCCCTGGCTGGGGCCATTTTATTAAATAGATATTAGTGTTAACATCTTGCAGAGAGGTCATCATTAACCGTAAGAAGTATGACTCTCATTAGTTGCAGGAGCATGTTCCAAGCTGGAGCATGTCATCAAATATTACTTGGCTTCACGACTTCATTAACAGTTCGAAAAAAAGATATGTCACACTGTAAGCTAATCTGCAGAGACATTTTGCAGCTCCCTGTTATATTTTCTGTGCAAACACTGGCTCGTTTTTTTACATTACTGCCCCCAGCAAAAACTAAAAGATGGTCACATAAGACGAACCTCCATGTGCTCACAAGTGTTCGTTCACCTTCTATTTACATGATGTATTGCATTTTGGCTGGATGCGACATTAAATTTGCGTCAGAGATAATGATAATAGGTATATTGTCATCATCTCAACAGCTTGCATTCAAAGTATCATCACAGCCACTGCTAATGTGGGCAAAAGCATATTATTGATTTACAACTGTTCATCGCCTGGCCCGTTTTAGTGTCCGGATGGAAAATTGGATAAATATGCACATAAAATTTGCTTGTATTCATCTGGTTGGCTGTTTACGAACCACAACATGTTTGTCTGTCATGAGCTGTGAATTAACAAACAACACAGGCACACACAGGGATTGGTATTAGCATAAAAAACATGGCTGAGCATTGTAACTGCATTCAGTTGTTTTATTATGTGATCCCCTGCAAAGCCCTTTGTCAACTTAATTATTGAGAAAATGATCGTCTTTCAGCCCGACTTTCATCCAGAACTCTCAAATACGTCAGTATATCCCAAAAAGTCATTATCAGAAAATAACTTGTGTATTTATTTTAATACTTTTTTGAGAGGTAATACAGCACTTCTGTTATTTATCTAAGCATTTAGACATATTTGTCTTTGTTCTGTCTTGCAGCCATTGTGGTCCTCTTCATCACACTGAGGCGGAGCAAGAAAGAGCCCCTCATCATCTCCGAGGAGGACATCCGAGAGAACGTGGTCACCTACGACGACGAGGGCGGGGGTGAGGAGGACACAGAGGCCTTTGACATCATCGCCCTTCGTAACCCAGCCGCCGCCGAGGAGCTCAAATTCAGACGGGATGTTCGTCCAGACGCGAGGCAGCACTGCGGGCCGCCCCACAGCCGCCGGAGCCCGTCGGTGGAGCTGGACGAGGTGGACGTGCACGAATTTATCAAGCAGAGACTGGTGGAGGCTGACATGGACACCAGCGTGCCACCTTATGACTCCCTCCAGACCTATGCTTACGAGGGCCAGGGCTCACCCACAGGGACCATCAGCCCTTTAGACTCTCCCGGCACGCAATCAGAGCAGGATTATAACTACCTTGACGACTGGGGGCCTGAGTTCCAGAAACTGGCAGAACTCTACGGAGAGGCAGAATCAGACGTGACGACCTAGTCTGTAATTTCACTCCTGTTCAAACCAAATTTGTTCGAGATCGGTTTTTCAAAATTTTCAGTGAACAAAATGAACAGAGATGCTTTCAAACTGTTCCGGTGGTTTCGACTTCTACTGTTGAACTAAAAAAAAAAAAGACTACTGTATTTTTTTTTCCCTTTTTTTTTTTCATTTTCCCGCTTTGGATCATGGGTCGTTCATCTGGAAGTATTAAAATCAGATTTTAAGATGGAAGAACAACAATATGGGGAAAAAGGAAAATGATATTTTCCTTGGTGTATATTTTTTATTGCTCAATAAAGTCCTGAAATCCATATGAGTGGATATGTGAACGAATTGTACGTGTCTTTTTCCTCCAAGAATGGATGCACGGTGCAGCTTGCAGTTAGGATTATTATAGTGGGAGGCATTACCAAAGGTGTTTGTGATTCGACACACAGAGGATGCCAGAGCCACATGCACAAAAGTGACAACAGGCAGCTGAGCTTACAGTGTTTCGTGTCATTTATTCCATGTTGCCATTATCTTTACACTGAAATCAGCCATGAACGGAATATACGTGATGTTTTCCATGGCTTTTTTTTTTTTTTTTTTTTTTTTTTTTTTTTTTTAAATAAAAAAAATAAGTGTTTTAAGGATAGTAATAAAATT
>JAQMCX010000032.1:1610027-1630076 GCA_029814765.1 Acanthurus leucopareius
GTTGTTTCATTGTTTCGGTTTTTTTTTTTCCTGTTGGCATTATATTTAACCTGTCATCCCCCCTGCACGGTATTTTTTTTTTTTTTTGCCTGGGTTTTTTTTTTTTTTTTTTTTTTTTTTTTTTTTTTGGTATTAACATCATCAAAGTCAGGGTATTACGGAATGACTTAAAATTACAATAATAATGTTATCACAGCTAGCACATACGGCATTGTTCGTCCGGGATAAGGTATATGTTAACAGTAAGTCACAAAACTGGCATTTGCCTCCATATAAAAAGGGATTTTCTTAATCCGGAGAACCAAGAAAAAATGCAACCTTGGTTCACAATGTCCCCAGGATCTTCTCATGGTCAGCGATCCAATTTGTTTGGTGCCTTCAAAGCGCCTCTTTTTGATGCCGATGTCTGCATTGTCTCTGCAAGGGAGCCACTTTAAGGGTGCACGTCTGTGCACTCTTTACATGGTGCAGAGGAATTTTAATGTGTACCATATAATTTGAACATGCTGTGTTAAGTGTTAACATTGGAGAATTAAGTTCAGTCTAAGTGACTTAAAAAAGGGTGTTTCTCCATTTACATAATAAAAACATCACACTAATTGTCAAATCTACAAGATTCTGTGCAGAAGTGTTTGGTTTCTATGAAATATCTTGTCTTAGATGCCCAATTCAAAAGTAGAATACAGTGACATTTTTATAATACTTAATATGACATTAAAAAGGGAGAAACTTTCCCATCTCTTACATCCATTAGAGGGCCAAGAATTATCTCACTTTTAAGAAAACTAAACTTCAAAGTGGTGTCATTTTCTCAGCAGGAACTCGAAGTAGCCGCCTCACCTCCAAAAAGGTACAATTTGCTTTCATTTCGTGCCATCAGGCATTTTTTTTTTTTAAAGAGGGTCATGCCTGCAAAGTTCAAAAGCTGCCAAAAATAGCGAAAGTCCTTTGCTGCATCAGAACTCTGAGTCCTCTGTGTAATAATGACAGGAAACAAGTGTTCGGACACTGACATCAGCACGAACTTACAGGCAATGTAACACTTTTTTGTAGTGTTTTTGTAGACCCCTGATTAGTTATCTTCAGCCAGCCATGACTCTTTTGTCCTGCCCTGCTCTCGCTCAGTGTTGCTCGCTTCAGAAATGCTGACGACAGTCTTAAGAAAGAGGAATTGTGAGGAATAATGAATATTTTAAACCCTCCCCTCGTACCTTCTGACATCATAACTCTCTGTCTCATTCTTTGTCCTCATTTTCTTGCTCATTATTTTCCTCTGCTCTCAGCATGACTGTGTTTTTGTCTTTTTTTTTTTATGGTTGATTGAAACAACAAGACAAGCATTGAAATTCCTCCAACATTTGTGAGTAGCCCGAGGGCCGGCCCACGGCTGAGGTCATATAAGGTGGCCAAAGGCAACTGACATTCAGTGGCTTTCTCTGTGCTTATGTCTCCGTTCTATGACAGTTAACGGCCTTGCATTTTTTAAATATGCATGAGTTGTGTTTGATTTTTAGATGAATGCAGCGGCATCCAGTCAAATTTTTCAGAATCTATCATCCTTCTTCCTTTCATCCATCACTCCCCTCCCCTGCCCTTTCTTCACAAAATCATTCTCTCTGGCTGCCGAGGGAAACATAGCCCTCAAAACTGCAACTTTCTGATGACTCCCAGGCTCCTTAAGTGTCAAATTTTCTTTCCTCAGGCAACAAATATACTAGGTGCCTGCCCTGGGGTGCTGTGTTTGTAAACTAGTGAAAACCGGAAAATTTTAAGGTAGTTTCGGGAAAAAAAGAGTAACTCTGGATGGATAGCAGCCTCTCTAGAGCAGAAGGGAGACTCCCAGAGGTAAAATAAAAAAAGCAATGTCACCGTTTTATTAAGGTTTATTAAGGTAAAGTCATAAAATCATCTGTGGCTCTGGAAAAGCTTTGTCAAATCAGAGAGAACAACCCTAACGACATCATTATATCGCAATTTGATTAGTTTTTTGTCTTATATGGCTGAAAATCCTAGTCTTTGTTGCACACATCTGCAGTAATGTGATATTGTAATAATGCAGTATTGTCCTTATGTCAAATTGTTGGAGCACCTCTGTAATTTCCTCCAGAGCAGAAACGATTTGTAAATCAAATGTAAGAGATAACTGGAAATTTGAACCATCAACTCATTATTCAGGGTAATTTGGTGTTAAAAAATGCCATATGTTCTCCGGTTCAAGTCATCAAATGTAAGGATCTGCTGCTTTGTTCTTTTTTTTTTAACATTTCAACATCTACAGATCGATAGTTAGATGGAAATTTAAGTGTGTTACTTTATTTTTTCACCAACCAATCAACAAATATCAAACAGCCATTTAAATTTTGAAGCAAAGAAATTTAAAAAATCCAAACACAAACTCACATGTTCGCTTGATGAAGGCAGAGTCGATAAACAGCCGCGGGGCAGGAAATTATTTACCTCCTCTAAATGATTCAGTTGAAATAATTTTTTCTGTGTGTATTAATTTAAATTGAATGAGCTAAATATGACTGCTTATGGATGCATTGCTCTGTACATGCACTGCGGCAACTCAGCGCCAGACTAATGACATGAAATCAGCATAATTTCCTCAGCTCTTCTACTGTAAATGCCATGTTTTTTATATATCACATGCCTATTCATAGCCATGCATTATTAGTAGATTTTGTGGAGAATAAAGCTTTTTTTAAGTGGGGGAGCATTTTTCATCCATGACTGTAAAAACTAATCTCAAGGCAATTAGTCACTTGTTCGAAAATTAAGCACACATGACACTTACAAAATAAGTTTTAGCTGAGAAATGAACTCCATTTTTTAATCAATTTAAAAGTGGTGCTAAGTTTCCAGAGGAGTGCCAAATTGCGCTTTTGTACAGAAAATGAATTGTGAGATAAGTGTTAGACACCGAGAGAGGTTTACATGGATTAAACCGTCACTCCCTGAATAAAGATTTCTTCCCTATAAAGCCACAATCTATCAAAGCTCTGCCCATATGTTTCCAAGATAAGGCGCGGGTAATATCTCACAAGCCGTGTGAGGATACGTGTTGGGGAAAAAGCTCTAGAGGTTTTATCTTTTGTCAAAAGCAGCAGAATGGATTATTTTTTAAAAAATACCAGTGCTTTTGTAAGCGCTGATGGTTTTAATGATGTTTTACTGCCTCTTTCCATCCTAACACCCTCATATTATTTGGAAGAGAAGCCATGCATCATACAGTAGACTTTGTTTACATACCTTGTCTGCATACCAAAACAGATTTAATTGCACTTTGCATATCAGGTCAAGGGATGTGCATTTAGTGTCTGTGAGGCTGACTGCCGGAGTGGTGAGGTGTGTGGTCTCATCACGTGTTTGTGTGTAAAATATTCCTCTTTTTTATTTTTCAGTAGGTTGTGTAAGCTAAGACCTCAGGGCCAGCAGAGCCAGCCGGTGCTACTTTTCATACCGTTTGAGGTCAGAGGCTTCTAAGAAGGTTTGAAGCTTTCATACAGAGTATGATTTTAATGGAGGAGGGCTTTGCATATTATAAATGTTCATGACTCTGGAGTATGTGAAGGTGAATTGGAAATAAAAGATCAAAGAGACTAAAATCCTTTCAAATTCAAGCTCGCGATCATTAAAGTTGTTTTACCCAGAAGTTTGGGAGGCTGCAGAGGTTTGTTTGCTGTTCAAAAGTACTTTGTAAAAGTTGGGATTTCGACTTTAAGATGCAAAATGATTTATCTGTGTCACATCTTCAACGGTTGAGAAGCTATAATGGGTAAACTTTTTATGCCTGTGAATTCAGGCTTTGAAAATGAGCCTATTTAGAGAGCACAATTACATAATTCTGATTGCTGGTGCGTTAATGTGCATTCAATTTTTTTCCAGAGGGGCAAAAAAAAAGAATTTAGGGCTGTAAATTTGTTGATTAGCATTTGTCTCCTGAACACTTCACCTCTGCTGTAACACATAATTTCCAATGACACGAGAGAATAAACAATGAAGAAATTAGAGATCTCAGTTCAAAACAGCACTACCAGTGAGACAGCTGACCTACATAGCCTTAAAAAGTTATGCAGAGGAGGAGTGGGGACAGGCTGCTGCAGACTTTCTTCACCAGTGTGTGACTAATATAAAGCTACATCATGAAATTGAAACCTCTTCATGAATATGAGACGGAAACATGTGCTGCTTAATGCACATGGAATGAACTGAAACTTGTGTCTTCAAACATAATTCAGCCAGTGTGTTAGCTTGATTCACATAATTACATTTGCCTCTAGAATAACATGGTAGTGATCAGTTTTTTAGAAAACTCATAGAAGTAAAATGAACGGTGGAAATCCTTCCTTACCACTTTTTGTATTTATTGACATTTAGCCTAGCTAAATAGCTAATTCACCACTATTCTTACTGTTATGTACAATATTAGGAATAAACAGCTATGACAACTCTGTGCTCATAACTTGAACATGAAATGCACTATTTCCACATCTCCAAATTGATCCACATATTTATTATATATTGATCTACATACATATTTTATTTTAGATATTTTGTTGAGTTTTGCTTTTGTTTCTCCCGACTTATTTGAAAATCGTTGCTAGCATCAACCTTAACATAGGCGTACATATGAACAGAATCTGATGATGTTGTCTTTGTTTGCTTTAAACCAATTGTACGTCAAAAATGCACATTTTCATGATATATTTGTTTTATTTCTCCAAATAGTGTGCCACTGTTTTTTGGAATCTGGGTTAGTAAGTACTCAGTCAAAGCTTGGCTGTTTCCCTTCATTACTATTGAAATACCTTCTGGCATCTGTTGACCATTTTTAGAGGCTGTTTGCTTACAGACACCTGTGAACCATCAGGTGCGTCCTCCTAAACGCATTAACCATTTTAACCCAAGTATGAGGACCTTTCACCACGGAGGTACAACATGTTTATGGGGGTCATGTTTCAGTGTCAGAAACAGATAGATTTACTAAAGGCTGTAACAGGGATCCTCACGCGACCAACACTGCCAATCTGTTTTGATGGAGCACTAAGCTCAGAGCACCAGCTGGGGATTGAACTCAGGTCGCTGTGGCCGTGGTGTTATTACTCTCCACCTGAGCACCGTTAATATTACACGGTGGCTTGCCTTCTACCTTTTTTTAAAAAGGTTCCACAATGTCCAACGAGAAAGTAACACTAACTCAGGACTCCTCACTCTTCCTTACACTTTCAAAACATCTGGCCTGCTGCCGGTGAAAGTTTGCACTCAATGTCCTTCCAGGAATATCTTCTTTAACACAGCCTCAAGCCTCAGGGGATGATAAGTCCACTGCAGAACTAAGGTGCAATTTTCTTTGGATTGAGGGTTGATTCTGTGCAAGTAATGAATGCAATCCAATACCTAAATCTTTCCACCAACATTAGGGCTTAATGTACTAATTATTCCCTAATGGAGATGTCTCCTCACATAAGCAGTCTAGTTGAAATTGGAAAGTTATTACTTCAACTCATCTACAAAAAAACTACTTATGTCTTTTTTTTCAGTAATTAAGTTGTGATGGTGTTTTGTCATTTAAGAAGCAGTTTGGAAACGGCTCTCTTGTTGACGATGAAGTCGCTAAGTCCTCCTTTATTTACCAACTGGGCCCTGATAAGCTCTGTTTATTGGTTTATTTGTGGATGCAGTTGTTTTGGTCGAATTTTTTGTCCTTGCTGTGTTTTTCTTGGCCAGAACTACCACTTTACATAAATACTGTACATAGAATTTATTCGGCATTAAATATTTAGTCCTCCAAAGATCAGACTTTAACCTGTGGTAAAAGTACAAATCTTATTCTTGAGTTACTTCATGACTTTCTATTTTTTCCCCCATTGTAATTGGTAAGTGTTTGCAGCTGTGAGCCATTTTCAAAGCCCCCTCACTAAGAGTGTGGCGACACGTTCTCTGCTTCAAGTTCCCCATGAACTAAACAAAAGATCGCTGCAGATGCTTTTCAATCATTAACAATTCATCTAGGTGTTCTGGTGTTCCCTGCTGTTCTGACAGAAGTCACAACCATTTAAATGATTCATTGTGACATACAGTCAGGCATATGTACTGCACACATTGAACCTCTAACGTATTAGGACATTATTCCCAGTCCTCGGTGGGTAGAACTATGATACAGCGATGATTTCAAAGCAGGTGTACTTTTTTTTAACTAGATTACACTTGTCTCTTGCGGGCTTAATGTCAGCCCATGCACCGTCAGCACAGCATGAGCGCATCTTCATCAGTGTTTACGGCCTCAATTCAATTAAACATCTGTGATGGGACGTTCCCCATTTAATACCCATAAGTATCTTGAGCCCACTCTGTAAAATTCCTTAAAAGCTACATCAGGTAAAATTTTAATGCAACGCACTGAATAAATAATGTACGCAGTAAATCATGCAAAAAGAGGAATTCACGCAGTAGGTAATCTCTGACATCACTCCCAGGTTTCAAAAAGGCGTTTTGAAGCCTGGGGTTTGGCCAGGAATTATTCATATTAAGGAATGAATTACTTATTTGTGCACAGGCGTGATCAAATATCTTAACCCCCCAATGGCTTCTGAGCTTCATACTCTGCTCTCCCAAAGGCAGAAAATATACCAAAACTTAATTAAATGTGTATGATTTCCCGACCCAGCGAATCTAAGCTTCAGCCAGCAAACATATGGACACTGCAGCTCAAAACATTACATGCTGAGTGTGAGTTACTGGTGCGTTATGACACTGAGGTGTGTTTAAGTTTCAGTGGTCTCTCCCCAGACTTTTAATCTTTCAATAGCAATAATTGGCTCAAATTTCTTATGTATTTTTAAACACAAACCTACAGTTCTTGAAGTAGATAGTTAAAATGGAAGAATGTTTGTCAAATGTATCAGTCACTTCAGTTTGTGTGTCATAAATAAGGCAAAATTCAGATAAGATCTAACAAGTCAATTAAACATAAGTTAAATTCTGTAGAAATAAATGCAGACAAACAATATTTGCAAGATTGTTAGTTTACAATTTATGCTAATCTCAAATTTCTTTAAGCTTACAGGCAGTTTTTTTTGAGAATTTACCACAATTGATCACATGATAAAATATTCAGGGAATTCAGTAACTATGTTTGATGTTTACTTTCAGATAGATGTCTTTGTGCAGTTATTTCAACCTAGAAAAATTGTTTTATGCTTTTATGCTCCTTGGTATCATAAGCAGAAAGGAAAAAACTAATGTTGGTAGAGAATTTTCAGACACTCACCCTCTCAGATTAAAACTGCATCATATTTATGTGCATATTTTAACCTTATTTTGACTTATATTAAAAGGAGATGATTTTTGAGCCAAAATCAACACCCAAACACACAAATTCTGCTGCTTTTATCTATATTTTATCAGACACCGTGTACACAAGTCTACTACAGACCCTTATTGGTTTAACTGATGCCAAATTATGTCTTTATTGTATATTTTTAGAGTATTTACTATTAGTGGAGTTCCCAGAGCTGAGCACAGTGTAAAAGCCCAAAACGGCTGAACCAAAGAGACGCCTGTATGGTAGGAAACCCTTGGAAAATCCTCTTTCCATGTCATCTCCAAATGAGCTGCACCGCAGCATGTCAGGACATGGCATATAGCATGGAGCCCCTCTCATGAATGTAAATGAAAGAAAAAAACTGACACCACAAGAAGAAAGTTCTTGAATCCCTGCCTGTTTGCAATATGAATAAAAATAAAAGCAAAAAGAAAAAAAAGAATAAGGTTTGATCGTCAGCCCATTTATCCCCAGTGAGAGAAATGAGGATGGCACAGCCTCCCGTGTTCATCATTGACAGGTTTGCTCGGTTGCCAGGTGTACTCATTTGTCTTTGAAATAATTGGAAATTAAGAGGATAATGAGGTCTTTTGGGAGATGCCGATGAGTGTTTCTGACATTCAGAGGAATGAGGGACAGAATATAAAAACCACTTTGATTTGCCTTGATGAGAGACGAAACCGCTGAGTTTTGTCAAATGAACGCCTGTTAAAGGAGGGCACTGCAGCTTTTTTTTTTTTTTTTTTTAAACTTGTGATAACAACTAGAAATAACAGACAGTAAAAGTCAAGTAAGACAGAACACTGTTACCAACCAACATGAGCTGGTAAAAGCATGCACTCGATTATAGCTGCAATGCCTTTTCAGCTAAGATTCTTTTGACCTAATGCAACAATAATCTGTTGAAACCTGAGCTTTCTGCCATGACAGGCTGTCTTTTTTTTTGGTAGGTGTAAAAGCTCAGAGAA
Source organism: Acanthurus leucopareius (assembly GCA_029814765.1). NCBI lineage: Eukaryota > Metazoa > Chordata > Actinopteri > Acanthuriformes > Acanthuridae > Acanthurus > Acanthurus leucopareius. Next base: position 1,618,323 of record JAQMCX010000032.1, read on the forward strand.
ACAGCAGCTATGAAAGTGCTTTTCACTCTAGTTCTGCCTTTTTGTAACCTGCCAGGTAGCTATCAGCTGATGGCCTTCACCTGGTGCAAATCAGTCACTGATATGATAGCTCCTGTGCAAAGCAGCAGGCCGCTGAGCCCTGCAGACTGTCATTAAGGAGGGGGGAAACAAACATGTACTGAGCCGTATGGAAGCACCAGCTCCTATTCGTTTTCTATGAGAAGTGGCAAATTCCTTGGAATGACTCTCATGAGATATCTGCTCTTGAGAGGAAATGTGACCTGAAGGGGAAGGAAAAAACAGGGAAGGCTACTGAGATCAGTTAAATATTTATGAGAAGAATCATAGACATACACAGAGTCGTAGTGTGTGTGTGTGTGTGTGGAGGGGGGGCTGCTCTCTTGGCAGTCTTGCATGAGGGATGTTGCAACCCTGATGCTACTTATGCTACATTCAAACTGACATTAGAGAAAAAGTACTGGGATCTTTCACTGAAGTTGGAGTTTAAAATTTAAAAGTCTTCGTCAATATGTCAATTCAATGATCAGGAAAATCACATATCACTGATGCAAAGTGAAGCTTTGATCATCATCTTTAAGATGCATCTTCTTAAGTTTCCATTGCATGTTTGGCGTAATGGTAGATATCATATATGTCTAAAAAGATCCATAAATATTGAACTTTGATTAAACTGATTTACATCCCGAACCAAGACCACAGTGTAAAACTGCACCACTGCAAAGCAGAAGTATTGCTGACTGAAATACACACTGAGATAAAAGAAATATATGGTGCACTATTAAGCATTTTAAATAAATAAATACATATATTACACATTAATAAAAAAAGCTATTGAGCATGACTTGAAAGTTAAAAAAAACACCTTATCTCAAACATAATCTTGATTGTAAACTGTTTAAGATACAGTCCAAAATTATGAGTATTTCCATTTCTTGTGTGCTAAATATAAAACCAACATAAACTACTGGGATCATATAGTCAAGGTCACGTATATATCTCTGTATTGTTAGGAACCTCCGTGCAAACATGCCGGTTGTCCAAAAGCACAGCAGTCACACAAGGACATCTGCAGCATTTGAAATGAAATAAAAAAATAAAAAAGCTCAGGAATATTCCTTTGGGTGGCAGTTTCCTCTCAGTGATGTTTGCACTGCGGTGACGTTATTTGCAGAGCTGAGAAGTGTAACCGGGACATGAGGAGTGATCTGTGTAAACCTGCTGGGAGAGACAACAGCATGCCACAGGTAACGCACGGGGCCCCGCGCTCATCCCTGTTTGCAACCTCATGATTATGTATAATCGAGCGGGGGTCTCGTGATTATCCTGTATTATTCTTGATCTGCAGATAAAAAGACAAACCCCCCCTGTGGGGCTGCGGTTTTTTTTTGCCACTGCTGTGGCATTAGCGTGTTGCACCCAATGGCACTTCACACGCTCTGCCTGTGCTGCCTAAATGAGTGCGAACCTCAAGAGATGGAGAGCATTACATATGCAGAGATTAAGAGGGAACATCAAACAGGTAGGAATGGTAATGGCATTTGTGGTTGAGCTTTGAGAGATTGTTTACAAAATGGATTTGAGGAATCTTCTACGAAGCTTTTTTTTTTTTATTTCTTCCGCCTGAGGCATCTGTCATGAAAGCATCACAAGAACAACACTTTCACATCCACTTCAAGAGTACTTTTCTTAGATTTTTTTTGGGGGGGGAAACGTACAATGACATAAAATAATGAAAAAAAAATGAAAAACAAAAAAAACAAAACAAAACAGACATGGACAAAGAAATATTAGTTTTACAGAGCTGGGAGATTTCCCAGCGGAGAAAGATCATGTTCATTATCGTCTGTGTTACGTGAGGAACACAATTGGTTCTCGGTTCTCCGGTCCAGGACTCCTGGGAAACGTTTGTGACCCACATGTAAAGATGACATATTGAAATCATACGGCAGTGTTGAATCTTGTCCCAGTTATTTAAAAGCTAATACGTGGAGCCCGTATGGGGACTGCCTCGTGGCGCAGTCCCGTCCCAGCTGACTAGACAAATCTCCAAGGGAAGTTTATTTAATATGATGTTTGAAATTGAATAAACAAATAAATGAAACTCTGCTACTGAACAGTTTTTATATCTTTCCCAGTGCATCATATTCCCTCAGCGATGGCAGTGTTTGCAACGAAAACAGGAACGACAAAAAAAAAGGGGGGAAAGAAACAAGAAGCCAATAGAGGATGAGAACATCTCCAGTCTCCAGATTGTCTTTTCAATCCTCTCCAATAAAAAAACTTTCACTTCACAGAGTAAAACTGCTTTCATACAACCGTTTAACATCTCAAGAATCTCATGTGAATACCAACAGTTTGGTAGTTGGCTTTACTTTCATCAAACACAGTAAAGTTTGCAACAAAACGGAAATATAAGCTTTAAAGTTCGTCTTAACCTTTGGGGACATCACGCAGAACAAAAATAGTTTGAGCTCAGAGCTCCAAAATTTTTATCTTTTTTTGGAGTTTTCAAACATTAGCAGGACCAGATTAATCCACCATGTGGCTCCGGGCAAAACCAACCTCTTCTGCACAACTCCTGTTTCTTTTTTGTGCTTTCTGTATGTTCTAGTTAAAAAGTACTTGGTGCTAGTTTGATAACTTAAGTTCAACTTTTTATTTTAAAAAAATGCAAGCTCATCTTCCTACGAAACAGGCATTACGATAATGATGCACGTCACAAGGCCTCTGTACAGTATTAACAGAGAAATTAGCATTTAATTAGCTAAAATGTAATCACTACACACTACAGACAGACTTGAGTCTTCAGGTCCCTGAGGGTCTGGAGTCTCTCAGCAGTTCCCCGCTTTGTTCATTTGAACCCAAAGTGAGTTTTTTGTACCAGAATGTGGATGACATTCACCCAAAGGCAGTGCTCCAGAAACGACACTGTCCGACAATATCAAGCTTCTCTTTCTTTGACCTGTGTTCTTTGACCTGTGAAGGCTGAAGGGAACATGGAGATAGAAAAAAGGGAAACACAACCATACAAATCAATACCTCTGTTTCAGTACTGGGGACATTAAAGAAAACGGGTTAAGTGCAGTCTGTGAAAGGGGCACAGATGCCCCAGCAGACCAGGAGGGACACCGGTGACTCAGCTAAGACAAAGGTTGGGTCAGTTTTGGGAGAAATTGAGTATTATCAGTGTGAAATCTGGCTGATTATCATTTTTCTCAATATAAAACCCACATTTTGCATCAGCTGAACTCCAAAGAAGACCAACAGGAACATCCCACAGAGACTCCCTTAAGGACTTAGCCTATAAAACCAAAACTGGTCGAAGTCATTGAGCGGTGGACAGCAGAGAAAGGTCAAGGAGGCTATTCAAATATCACATGAAATACCAAGAGAGCCACTTTTAACAGAGACGGGGGTCCACAGGGTACCACAAGACCGGTGTTCAGAACTTAAGGAACAGAAACTGGCATTAAGATCACTATATAATGACTCCCAAAGTTTTTAAGGATGTTTGAGCTCAGATTTTGTTACATAACCTGACACTGGATTGTAATGGAGTAAAAAGTGGAAAAAAACTGAACATTAAATGATTGTAAATCATTAGGCATAATTGGAATAAAAGCTGCTTTGTGCAACTTTAAGCAAATTAATGAAAGAAAATAAATATGTTAATATGTGCATACAGATTTAACTCAGCTGTAAATTGCAATAAGGAAACCTACAAAAATCCTCTCTAGAGACTCATTCGTCTTTACATAGTTAAACCCAAAGCATACTTTGCAACATCAGACAACATCAAGTTGTCAAATCTTGACCCGGCACAGCTGGGTTGGTAGCAATCTGCATAATAAAGCAAGCATATTATGAAAAAGAGACATCCTGGGCTGATAAAAAGCTGCTAGAAAAAAAAAAAAGTAAATCTAAAGGGCTGTTGATATGTTTGGCTGTTTCATGTAATTTAGCTGGCGGTTTTTCAGTGGATTTCCGACTGTGCGATTGGTGAAGTGATAAACATCTTCCCTGGTGTGATTACTTCATTAGGAAGCTCAGATATTTCCTCTGCTGTGTGATAGCTTTACTGCAGGATGAAGGCCTCCCACTCAGAAGCCTTCACAGCTCCACACGTGGAACAAACTAATCTCTTATTGAGCGCCGTCAGATGCGAGCATCAAGGCAGCGCATTCAGCTCCATTCAAACGCCAAGCAAAGGTAAAAATTAGGAAGAATATGTACAAAAACTACCAGCTTGAGGTCTTTTGAATATGACCGAGTTACGTCTCTGTGTTACTTAGACTGAGCCTGTTTTTGGCGGCGCAGTCTTCATCAGCATCATTCACCGGAGGAAAAAAGGATGTTCAATGCCACCACCAGGGAAATGGTGGCTCATAAACCGAACTAAACCCAGTTTGTGGAGGAGTTTATCCACCTTTTTTAGTCCTAAATGAATCTGCAAAACAGAAATTTGTTGCATTCATCACAGAGAGCAGAATGGAGCCAATGTGGGTTACATGGAAAAATAAAAACTTTCTGTGCACAAAAGGAAAAAAAATGTGAAAGATGTACAAAAAAACAAAATTATCTACTCCCTTTTTTAATATTCTGACTTAAATAAACAGTAATTATAATTTGGAATATGTGTGTCCTTATATTAACAGCTCCTGTATTAGCCAAAAGTATTTGGACACCACTGTTTACATACTTTTTAAAATATTTTTGACTTGTTGCTGTGTCTTTTTTTACACTATGCAGTGATAATTTGACAACAGGGAACCTCCACTGTCCCGGTTTGCCCCCGTGTACTGGCCTGCGCAAAGTTCTTTAATAAGTTTGGGATGAATTGACTCAGACAGACCTTATCACCCAAAATCCGAAGCCCAACCTCGCTGGTCCCTACAGTCCCTACAGCCAAGTTTTAAACCCTTTGGGGAAACCGTGCTAGATGAGAAAAAAGCTGTGAATAACAGATTAAAACCCACGCTGAGCTTTTCAAGAGGCAAGAATCACAAATGTGCCTGACTTTTTTTGTTTTCATGCAAACTTTTCGTCATTCTGTATCTTATAACACAAAGGTGAAACCTACTGCAATATGTTTAAAACCCTCCGAAATTAATTAAAGCCATCTTAATCAACTTTAACTTATAAGAGAGTAATCACAGTGATGGTCAACCCTTTGTGTGTCTTATAAACACATATGAATACACAGTGAGATGAATCCATAGCTAGGTGAGGGGTTTTTGGGGTTTTTTTTTTAAGTTATATAACTAAACGTGACCGATCACAGTAATGATATGCATGTTGTATACAAGTACACAAGTACTCGTTTCTTTATTTTTCTAATCTTGTTACTGACACGTCAGTTTGTTTGGGATATTGACACACTTCCACTTGGCTGAAAATATGACGAATTGACTCGTTTATTACTGCCAACATTCATTAAGTAAGACTGGTCACATTCTATGCCTTGCCATCTGTGCTATATGAATAATTTCCACATTTCTGAAACAAATAAACCGAGAAAACACACAAACTGTATTTCATCCAGCAACAGAGGAGAAACACAAGAACAAAGAAGCTTCACATGTCGCAGTAAAGCTGGATATGAAACAATCCATTTTATACTGAAAACTGTTAAATTATGTGTTTAGTACAAACTGGGAGAAACTCTTATTTGCTTTTTTCTCATCAGGATTGCTGGTTTGATTCCTACAACCAAAATAAATTGTGTTTCTTGGTCACTTTTTAAAAAAATGATTCAGTTATTCTATGCAGTCTTTTTTTTCTGGTTCCTTGACTCTTCATGCATTGAAAATCACTCTTGCTTCTTGTGGGAGTAAAAGGGAAATACTGTTTAACATTTTGGTGATTCAGTGAGAAAAAAGTATGTTGCATGTTAAAAATGAGAATAAAAATTAAAGATTTGATCCATTTCAACTCACTGAACCTACACTTGAGGACTCCTCGCTTTTCAGACCTTTTCGAGATGGATTTAGCAAAATACTCAGAGTTCCCTGAAGATGGTCGGGAGTCGACTAAACCCAACTGAGTTTTATGATACTGCAGAATTTCTCTCAAGATAAGCTCACCAGTTCAGCAAGGAGACTGTTATTGAGCTTAACAGGGAGACTGAACCAGCTGTCAAACCTGGAACTGAGAGGAATACAGCTGTACAACCAGCTCCTGGTTGTCCTCAGTTTCAATGCCACAAGATGTTTTCAGAAGGTACCTGACATACAATGTCGAATTTACAAGAAGATGTCAAGCAACTCTTAAGGGCCATTACACCTGGTTCTTTCCAAAAGGGGAAACAGCTGATGTATTTGTTCTTATTGCTCCATTAATTCCTCAAAGGAGGACAAATTATAGCTTGTCTGCTGAGCCATCACAGATAACTATCTTTAGCTAGCAAGAAAATGTTAAAATGTGTTGAGGAGAAAAGAGCAACCTGTGCACTGTGAATTTCCCAGATTTCCCAGTATGTCCCTCATTGTCTTATCCCATTAAGGTTTCATTCAACCTAAGATTACTATTCCTCCGCCTCTTCTGCACTTGACCATTCCATTCGATTTTGTCTCAGTTTTCTCATTTGAACTGATCACAAGTGTTATCATATTTGATTACAAAAATAGCTCTACACTGCTAACATCTTTGGACTACACTTGTACAATTTTAGATGAGTCTCCTTTAGGAGGGGAAGCTCTTAGTTATGAGCCCTGCGGCATTTTTCCTCTGGAAGTACAGACACTAAACCAACTATTCACTTTACCTTAAGTCACTCTGGATAGGAACATCAGCTAAATTAGAAAATCCCCAGCGTCTACATTAATGGCAGTGTCTATGAATGATAGGACCGAAATGCTTTTTGCAGGTCTTTTAAAGACACCACTGCGAAAAAAAAACAGTCTTTTATATCCTTAGCTCTGACACTAAAGTCTTTACCTGTGAGTATATTATATCTGACCCTTTCGTTCCACCACATATCTTTGAAGTCATCGCAGCTCAGTGCAGTTCAGAAATATTACCATATCTATTAAGAAAATGGATCCAATAATGACTACAGAAAGAAATACCTCTGCTGAGTTCAAACACAGTGGCATGGTAAAGGCTCAGAGCTACCCTCTAAAGCACTAATGTGTTCAAATACCCATGGGCCCTTATTGCAGCAAGATTGAAAATACCAGCGATGACTCTTTGCCAAGCACTTAAATAGAAAAAGGCCTATGGTCACATTTAGTGACATGTAGCATCTTAATGGTGCTGTCATGACAAGAGGTATGGAGGGAGCATACATCAGTCGAGCCACTTTTGCCAGACTCATCACTGCATGATGGATCACCCACAGCAAAGAGAGGAACAGAGGAGGATGTGGTAAGAAATTCACAAGAAATTAGAGATCATGTTGTTCATTTAGAAAATAAAAGAATGAGACAGTCTTACCACAAGCTAACGCATCGAACATGTTACCGACAGACATGTAAGCTACATGAATATAACTCATCATTCAGCTTACATGCATTTTACTTGTATTTCTGCCCATTGCAACTAGCAGGAATGTGCATTAAACCAATCTCTCACTTTTGCATGTACATGAGTGTCCTCCTGCAGGTTCAAACAGAGCACGAGGCAAAGGTAAAAATGGGGACACGCTCACAGAAACATGGTTCATATACGTCATTAGTAGTGATCCCATGAGGTGTTTTTCGGTAGTAGGAGTTGATTCTTTCTGATCAGACCCTCTTTGACGGCCGTGGTCAGTGATCCAACACAAAGAACGTTTCTTGTGAATGCACATTCACTTTGATCTCAAGCCCAGAACAGAATCAAAAAAAAAACCCCACAAAAAACAACTCAACATTTTGCTTTTTATCTGAATTAGAAAATCCAGATGACCAAGTTCTCCAGATGTGGAGCCAATATTTATCACCAAAGGTCTTTTTTATCTGATAACTTTTGACTTGCTGTTTTTTCCTGGTTCAAACATGTACATGTTCTGATTAGAGCACTCTGAGATTGATCTAAATGTTTATTATTATGGGTGAACTCATAACCACCCAATGGGAATATGATCACAGCTGCACTGAAATATATTTCAGCATCAAGCAGGTCTGAACTATGTGTGTGTTGAAATAAAAGCTTTACTTATGCTTGTTTTTTGACCAATAAGTGATCAAATAAACACTTTCTAGACAAAAAAAACAATCTCTGTTACATTTTTCCATTATTTTTTTTTATATTTTCCAAAATTTTCTGTCTTTTTCTGTCCTTGCATGTCTTTCCCCACTAAGGCTTTTTGATGATTTTTAATAACATGCTTAGATTTCGTAGATTTAGTCATTCTTCCATTTCAATATGCTTCTTAGTTTAATGGTCTCTCTTTTTCTCAGTTCTTTTTTTACTATCCGGAGTCTGCACAGGGTGTTTTCTTTAAAAAAAAAAATGACCCTTTGCTCCGGGCTATTTCTGTGTCTAATATCCTGTCCGGTTAGATCTGCACTGTGCAGCCTGATGAGGCTTCCATCAAAAATAGACTAGACGTCAGGCAGAAGGGAGAGCCATCTATGACACTAATGCAATGGTTTGGATGGTTTTGATGTAATTCAAGCAGTTTATATTACAGAAAGATTTTTAATTAAATCATGTTTGAATTAAATACAACCTGAGTATTCTTTATTATTATATAAGTTGAATTGTTTCCCCCTCAAAACAACACAATATTATAAAAAAAAGTAGGGCTGGGACTTTATCGTGTTAATTATGATGAATTAATTACAGAAAAAGTAACGCAACCAAAAAATAACGCATTTAATCGCATTTTTTTTTTCGCTGCAAACAGTGCGGAACGTTTCTTATTGCACGAGTTCCCTGCGTAGCTCAGTTGGTAGGGCGGAAGTTTCGTTCTCCACGCAAGTTCGACTCCGGCTCCGTTCATTTGCTGCATGTATATAAAATATAAAATTTTAAAAAAAGACGAGAAGTCGTTGCTGGGTTTTGTTGGAAAACAATTACCAGGTGGAAATCTGGATGTGTGTACAAATTGTCAAAGAAAGAATTTGCCTATCCGGAGCTCTTCCAACCTCCGCTAACACCTCAATGCCAAACATGTTGCAGCTAGCACAGACAACCAAAAACTGTTGCTTCTCGTGTCAAATATTGACATGCGACTAATTGAGATTAATTAATTAAAAAGCTTTAATTAATTAGATTAAATAGAGTCCCACCACTAAAAAAAGCTTTGTGTAAGACTGTAAAACAATGACCAACAACTCACTTGGAAGCAGAGGCTATATTACACAGAAATATTAACATACTGACAATACAGATTTGTTTAGTTATGTGATTCCAAAACCCCATAATGCTCTAATAACAGCTCGCTCTGCCAACACCACAGTACAGCGGGAAGTGAATCCACTCCTCTTCTGCTCATAACATACGTTCGTACATGCTGAGACAAACACACTGAGACTAAAAAAAAAAAAAAAGGAGTGTTTACATCTGTCAGTGTTTTCAGATTATTTTTATACTATTGTTTATGTCCGAGGGCAGAGGTTTTCACACTCCATTATTTCCAACAGCTGTTCAATCTCCGCAGGACGTGCAACTGCAGCAATCAGGTGGCCACATTGTATTATATTTATGTGTGATTGTAGGAACACGATGCCTCATTAGACCTTTACTGCCCTGGCTCACCGCAGTCCCATCCAAACACAATAGCCCATCTTATTATATCTATCTCTCACCCACCTGACCGCTCCATGGAGAGCCCTGGCAGCCATAGTCAAGCTGTTCGAGATCATGGGCGACTGGGACCTTTTGTACGGTGTAACATCTGCACACTGGCTGCCTGTGACAAGGTCTAGCACTGTGATCTCCCTCAAAAGAGTTTTTTTTTCTCTTTTTTTTTTTAGCCTCACCCGCCTCCCTGATCTCATTGTGCTCTCCTCTTCCTCTCACCACCCATAGATAGGCTATATATATATATATATATATCCACTGTTTCACTGAACTGACTTGAAATGACTCAACATTTTTCCACATTATTGGTTTTTTTTTTCCCCTCCCTCAACCACCTTTATATATTCCCCCTGGTTTCCTAGACTCTTACTTTTTGCCTCTCTGTTTTTCCAACTCAATCCATTCTTGGTCTTCCTGTCTGGCTTTACGCGACTGTTCTACCCCCCTCCTGGCTGAAACGCATCTCTCATCTTCTCTTAAGTACCTCCTCCTTCTCTCGCTCACACTCAAGCACACACAGCCTCCCGCTCTGCCTCCTCTATCACCCTGACTGCAAAGCTAAAGCTGTCTGACTCCCCACCTGCTCAGTCCTTGGAGGATGCTGACTTACAGTACAGTATGCTATTGTATCCTATAGCATTGGAGGCAGCTTAGGGAGATGCTTTTCATTAATATATGGTGGGAAAGGGCAGCAACACTGAGCAACGCTGCATTTGTGGGTGTAAGATGACTATTTAGCTGCTTGTGATGACAGATAATAAAATATTTCAGCTAAGCCTTTAAGCTAAACTTTCATTTTCTTCGTGATAAAATGAGCTGAGTGGTCAAAACATTGTTTTTTAATGTGAGTTCTTGTTTAATAAAGATTTCTGAAGGACAATAGGACAGAATCAACTAAGGTCAACCAAAGTTTTGATTAATGAGCTCATAATTGGAAATAACACGGGGAAGGATAATTATAGCAAAGAGCACTTCATCACACGCAGCTGAAGTTAGAGGGAGCATCCAGATTTGTTGTGGTGAATCCCTGCCGACAAACGTGCAACCTGGCAGGAAGACAGATTATCAGAGCTCCAAATAACAAATTACCAGCAACTTGTGAATCATCGAATGTTAGTTTGCACTTTTTACAAGGGTTGTTTTACCTCTAGGGGGCAAAAGTTAACTATATTTTGTAACTTTGTAATGAAAATAGAGGGTTATTATTATTTTTTATTAAAATGCATGCTTATATCAGCCTGGACGAGGCTTTGGAATAACTACTGAGATAAATCAAAATATTACAAACTTTACAGAATCAAAATCTTCTCAACATACATCTTTTTTACCATCATTCATATATTAAAAAGGCTTGAACTGACAGAAGAAGGCAGGAGGCAGACAGCTGGTGCACCCAAAGACTATCATCTCTTATCACTGATTTCACCTGTCTGCTTCGTGTGATTGCTCGGCGTTGAGTGCATCTCATGTGACTGGATGATTGTGGAACTGTCAGCTGTAAATGAAAGTATCTGCTCCGTGGAGTGACAGTCGCTTAGTCCAAGCCAAAATGTGTATGTTTTTGCTCAATCGGTCTCCTCCTAAATCCATAGTCTCCTCTGTACATTGCAATATTGTTATTATTATAATAACACAACACACACAACCTGCTTGGGTCGAGGTAGGTTTAACACATTCACTTTCATGCAAATGCATCCTGATAATGATGTAACTGACACCATTGTCATCAAGTAAATATGAGCTTGTTTGCACTTCAAATGCTGCATGATCAACTTGAGCTCACGGCGCTGAAGTTTCCCTCTCTGGACTCCATGTCCTTGTGCTGTTGATTCAACAAGTGTAAACTCTTGGTCGCCTGTCATCCCACTTTCAGCCCACTCCCTGATTAATGAGTCATTGAGACTGGTGTGGGGGGGGGGGGGGGGGGGGGGGGCAACGGGGCGTGTGTCAATGGCCCTTACACTAGTGGCACACCAACAAGGTGGGAAGAGCGTCGGGTTGGGA
>JAQMCX010000032.1:1634865-1652773 GCA_029814765.1 Acanthurus leucopareius
AAAAAAATTTGGGCCAGATAAAGCCTGGTATAAAGATAATTGCTGTTTTGCACTGAAGCACTTTTTAAATAATTTTAGGAAACACTTTTTTTTTTTTTTTTTTTTTTTTGCAAATAATTACCACCCACTGCTTCTTCAATCGATTCTTCAAGCTTTTTTCGTCACTTCGCTTTGTATTTTTGTACAAGTGCTATTCGGTACTGTATGTCCTGACAGGAGAAAATGGCCTAATGGTAGGACACTTTTGTGCTTAGGCTGCACTATCACAGCTGGAGCCTGAGCATGTTGTTAACCTAGATCTGCAGAAAAGCTCACAGCACAGTGACATTGTCCTTCTTTCTTCTCTCCATCACAGCCAGCTTTAAATAATCTTCATGTGGGCTACTGCATAAAAGAAAGAGTCATTTAAAATGAGCGTAAAATTCCTTAATTACAAACCTATTTCTTTTTTTTTTTTTTTGCACATCAAAGACAACCAGAGCTGCAGAGTTACACAGAAACATGGAGTAGATGTGATTGATATGAGTTGCGTTTTTTTGTCGTTCCCTTTGAAAAGAAGCCGTAAACTTCATACTCGATCAGATCAGAATTTAATTGACACAGTTTTCAATTGTAAAAGTCTAATCTTTTGTATGGGAATAATAAACTGTGTGCTGGGTTCATCAAATACAGTAAAAACTGTGAGGTGAAAATTGGCCTCGCCTCAGATGAGGCATTTTGATAAAATTACTTCTGGAGAGTTATCTTGATCGCACACTGCTGGACCATGAAAACCATTTATCCTTTGATTACCATGCATGGTCTGACTGTGGCTGACCATGACTTTTTAGGGTATGCCAGTGTCTTTCACCACCTTTACAAATAACACGTTTAGTATTTGTGAATAATAACGGTCAGATCTAACAATTCTGACATCAGACTGATGCGATCCTCCTGTGTTTTTGTCATCTCACAGTCAAGTTTGGGCTGGAAGATAAAGTCCAGTCTCTCCTGACCTTCTCTGTATTTTTCAGGATCAAAAAATGCAACGAGCATGGCTCTCGAATTAGGATTGCCGGATACAGATCGCCTCATACATAAGCAAAAACCTGCAGAACCCCATGCAGTCTATTATCAAAAGATTTAAGGTGGACAGGACATATTTGCTCCAGCAGGCAAAAAGGTAACAGTAACAATGAATTTACGGCTATGAAAGGTGGATTTTTTTTCCCCTTCCAGTTGTGTGCGGGCAAGGGGTTTGAAGTCATCAAAGCATATAATCAGTAGTCAAAATCCATGCTGGCTGTAATAGCCTTTGCCTGCTGGTTGATTGAATTTGAATGTGCCATAATAACTGCGTTTGGAAAGTCTTTCACAGTGCTTAATCACCTTGGATAATTAGACTACGGTCTTATGATGTACAGACAGATATTTCTTGCCAGCAGCTGAGACATTAGACATAAATATTCTTGGGAAATGGCACCTAATGCTTTACCTATAGATGCTTCATACAAGCACTGAACATGAGAAGTCACTCTTTAGTTTAAACTTTTCAGAATTATAATACTGTCTTTTTCTGTAGTATGCAAAAGAGGATGAGCAAGATATGGACAGAAACCTTAAAAAGGAAGATTATCAAGTTTTGACATAATGTCAAAGACATCTCTGTGTTGTGTTAACTGAGAATACCAAGCAGCAAACTCCAGCATGTCCTGTCTTCGAATACAACTTTGTATTCTAGAGGACAGAGTCTTACAGTCCGGTCACGAGCTGGGAGACAAATTATGTGGACAGACTCTTTCTCAGACCTTCCTAGCTTTATTACAATTCAATAAATAAAATAAACCAACATAATGTCAATAAAGAAAGTAGTCTCACACCTTATCTCCTATCAAACAGATCCACACATCCCTCTATTGTCGAACTTAACAAGCTTAAGCTTTGTTTTAATTGTCATGAAGTTTTTCATCTCAAAAAGCCACAGTGCAGTCCATTTTCACTATGCATCCTCCAGTCAAAAGAAGCAAAAATAAGCAACATCTTTCTTTCATGTACTTCCAAAACGAATGCACGAGCCAGTCTGATCAAGATCTTCACAAAATGAGGCAGTGGTTTTGGGGAAATCTGTATGAGTTTTGTCCTCAGGGGCTGCCAAAATCAAATCAAAGTAAAACTGTTTTGCATTTGCTTTAGAAAACAGAAGAAACGCACCGAGACAAACACTCTGTCACCACAATAGAACATGTAGGGAACATATGTTACATACACCTGGGAGCAGCATGCAAGGGACTGCAGAAAACAGGGGATAATTACCAACTATTATTCCCTAATTGTAGTTTGGCATTTACAGTGTGCCACTTGTCATTAATGGAGTCAGCGGCAGCAGCTGTATTGACAACAACCAACGTGTGAAATGAGTTTGAGGTTTCAGTGTGATTGTCCCTCGCTGGTGGCTTGAATGAACCGCTAATTAATGGTCACTGGCTCGGTTCATGTGAGGGCCAGACCACATCAAATAATCATGCACCTCAATCTTCAGAGATGATGAGCCTTCCGTTTTTTTGTGCATAATCATTTTAAACTGGACTTTAAGATGAAATACCAAGCATGCCCTCAGGTTCGTTACGTCCTTGGACCACAGGACGTTCTCAGCAGCAATGACACCGTGTTTCTGAACAACGGAGCACATCTTCCTACGCTCATACTGGTAACTAACATTTCAGAGGTTTGTGTCGTACATTGCAGGAGTCGAGTCGAATGTGTGTAATTTAATGTGGGTAAACAACATGGACCACTGTTTGTAATGGCAGCGCGCTTTGTTGTTGCGTACACCTTTCCCGCTGCGCTTGATTGGGCCTTTTCCAACCGAGAGACATTAGGAAAAAAAAAACACACAGTCAATGTGTAATTACTGCACACTTCCACCATGTATTACATTTTATTCTTACAGACTGTGAAGACAGAAGACGGTGACTTTAAGCTGAAAAACAGATCTGGGTCCTGTTTCCCAGAGGCTTTTTAAGACTCAGATAATCCTGTCCATATTCTAATACTGGGAATAAGATCATCATTTCCTTAAGATGCTTTTAGCAGTGATGTGCAGTCAGGGGAGTGAGAGAGGAGGGAGAGCATGAAAAAAGTTAGAAATATTGAAAGGAAACACTGATACCTGCTGATTATTTATTTATATTCAGAATTCATGAATTTCTGAATGTTCATTTCATTACTTTACATTTTCATTATTCAGAATTTGTTCCAAGATTAAACACGTGCCAGTGAAATTGAGTTGGAATAGTTGTTTGTTTGTTTGTTTGTTTGTTACAGTTTTCATTACTAATTGTCAATGAGATGCAGATGGAGATGCAACTTATTAAAAAAAAGGATACAAAAATGATTTTTGGTGAAAAAGGGTCAGCACATTAGCATCAGACACTCGTGTTTGTTCATGTTTCTACATAAATCATATTCATTCAACATCTTTTAAGTCCTTTTTCTCTCCATCCATGACCTCATCCTTCATCTGTGGCCCAAGCAGGAGGCCGACGTCAGTGTATGAAAACCACTGGACTAAACTACGACAGCAAGCATTAAAAATATATGTTTATATTCATACCTGAGCCACCAATACAGCTTCAGGCTTGCAGTTATATTTGTTTCTAATTCGAATAGTATTTTTTAATCAAGTGTCTTTGAACGCATTAATGAGTTCGCTCACTCTCACACAACTCACTGCTCCCTGTGAATCTGGAAACTACCATTTAAAATTCCATGAATGTGATACTCTGTGCGAGTAGGAAGCGGTTAAGATTTGACAAAGAAACTTCACCCCTGTGCTCCAAGGTCAATCTAAAACAGGCTGAGCTGTAGTTCCTGGGGGGGCATTACCACAGTGTTCCTTCCCATAAAAAAAGCGTAAATTAAAAACCCATTCAGGTGGCCACAATTGCATCCTCCTGCGTTATCAGCTTCCTGATGTGATGGGTGACCCCGTGGTCACCACCCCGGCCACAGAGAAGCATCGATCCCGCCGTCACGCTGGCCGGCAGAGGGAAGAAGGCGGCGTTTCGCCTGCTGTTGCTGTGTTTATTGCCATTGCATCCCTCAGAGGAGAGCCTTAATGAGCTATGAGGACAATAAAAGCCCTGACTCGTACACACACACATGCACATACACACAAACACTGACTACTAGAGGGTGGTGATCATACTATGAGTCACCAGGGAGATGAAATCCTTTGTAGTCAGTGGGTAATGAAGCTGTGGCAGAGATTTAGACGAGAGGCATAAAGGCTAAATATGAGGTCTCCAGAATCCAGAAAGTCAGTGGCCTGTTCAGTTTAGACTTTTCTGTGATTGGGGGGTTTAAAGTAGGGGATGGAGAGATGAGGCCTGAATTCACAGTTGAGCCTTTTTATATATCTTTTCAGTCAAAACTTTGATAGTAAGCACTGCCCTTCAGACATATCAGCTCTCCTACTCGGACATTTAAAAGTAGGAGGACTACATAAACTCTACAACTATCAGAAATGATCTACATTATTACGAACTAAAACCAAACCTATGACAGAATTAATTGCTCATTAAATTTGAACTAAGGTGAAAAAAGAGGGAGAAATAATTGCTACAAGGTTTTATAATGTGATACTATAATTTTTCAAGTCATATTTCCTAATTTCTCGTATATGTATGTGTCTAAATGAAACTGTTAGCAGTGCAGCTAGCTAAGTGCTCACAGCACATACAGTAGTGTTTGTTTATATTATTTTCACAGGAGCTTTGGTCTGCTGTCATGAGGTTAATAAGGAGGAGGAAAACCTGATGTTTGGTTTGCTGGTGGAGAGCAGCACCAGAACCAGAGGCAGGCGGATGATGTTCTGTCAGTGTTCTACAAACTGAGGCTCAGCAGCCTTCATGGACCTAACAGGCTCGCAAACTTTGACTGCTCCATTGCAAAAAAAAAAGCATGAATGTTCACCCCAAAACAAAATTAGCCGGACATCATACTGATGCCTCTGATGCCTCCCTGTTTGTTTGTTTGTAATTAGCATATTACAGCATATCATGACATCTAAAAACTGGGAAATATTGCTAAACCCCATTGCACAACGAGCCAGTATTACATAGGACAGCTGTGTTGGATATAGTGTTTTGCTAAATGAGAGAAGAAAAGCTCTGATTATGTTCAACATCAGACTGCTCTTTGATTCGAGTGCAGCCTGGTTACAGCCCAGTCTGGCCTATAATACATAATGAGGAAGCCAAGGCAGCACTGCTGTGTCAAAACTGCAGGCCAACGACGAGCGCGTGGACAGATGCAACCACAGACGCTAATTTGAGGAGAAACAGGTGTTTCATTCAAACAACTTAAACATGAAAGTCAAGCTGATTGGAAAAATTTAACAAAAAAAAAGAAAAAAAAGAAGCACAAATGGAAATATCAAAGTGGCGATGTTGCTTTATATCGAGCTGTTTGGTAAATACTGTCATTTTAATTTACTCAAGCAATATATAGAGGATTATTGAGGCAGATAGGGATCCCTGCCATCATAATTAAGCAATTAGGCATGTCTGAATAATTAATGTGCTGGGTTCCCCTAGCTTTGGCTAATTCCTTCACATGAATTAACAAGCACCAGGCTTCCATGTGCCATGTAACCACTCCTTTGAAAAGTCAGCGAGTTGACCAGATTGAGATATTTTGATGTGGAAGTAGTCATGATTAATTCATCCAGCAAAGGGATCAGCCTCTCAGCAGAACATTTGACTGTATTTAAAGGGAAATTAAAAGGCACAATGAGCTGATTTGAATGTAGTTGAGAACAATAAAGCAGTTCGTTTGGGTGGATCTGATGAAGACATGATGATGCATCCTAGTTTAAAACTTTCTGATGGATTTTGTTAATAGAGAAAAAAGTTTTCCCATTGAAATATTCACATAAACAAGTTTATAATTTAATCACATTTTCATTTAAAAAAAAAAAGATTGCATAATTGATTTCATACTATGTCACCAAGTTTAAATTGAAAGTGAACATGCAATTAGAGCTTAATCCAAAAATAAGATGAAAAATATATACAAGGTGAATGGTTTGATTACTGTCAAGTTTTTTTCCTTCTCATCCTTTTATTTTCTCCTTTCTTATTGCTGCTTTCATGTTTGAAAAGTGTGATTGCTCGTTCGACTAGAAAATAAGCTCAGCTTGACATTTTTGACAAATTATGCACCTGAACTAGCTAATGTATATTGAGCCCTTTTATCACATGATCAAACAGCAACTCAGAAAATGTCAGCATACATTTTACCAAGCAGTTATCATATATATACAAATCCATTATTATTATTGTAGTTTGATAAAGAATAAGCATTAAATTTTGTAATGGACTGCTCCTTATTATCTTCTGAAAAATAACCATAACAGAGGGCAGTTATCTTTTAAACAGGTATATATAGCAAATTTTAAAAAAATTAAATTCCAGTTTTTATTCGAACCCAAGCAATGTTTTTTTCCAAGGTGGTAATCTTGAATGACTCATTAAGGTCCACTGTCCACCTAACAAACTGTCTGAGGACCTGCAGTCCCCATGGGCTCTGTTGCCACACTGCCTGCACTGCCTACATTAATGCCCCAGGATAAAGGCTTTCTCCCCAGTTGCACCAGCCGTCCCCCAATTAACTTGTATTGAGTGTGAAACATTTCCCCATGGGCAGCCTATATATCATCTTTAACCTTAAAGTGTATTTGTTCTCTGTCTACTTGTTGTATATTTTCTAAATCTTTTGGTTGTTTTTGTAATGAAAATTCAGTTTAGACATGTTCATCATCCTTTTATTATGTGTAATCACCCTTATTAATCTATATTTAGAGTTTAGAGTCAGTATAGAACAAGACTACGCCTAGCATATGAATATGAATGCAATGATATGCATGTTGCTGTAGGAGTGATGTGCTAAAAGGAGGCTGACCCAGCTGAGTACAAAACATTTGTCATGTTCTTAATGTGTCAGATCTCTATCTGGTGTAGCTGCATATTGATGTAGCATCTCGTTGCTGCAAGTAAAAATGGTCTTAAAAGCCTTCCTGAGAGTCAGAGTCTGTGTTACAGGTTTAAGGGAATTTTCCTTAGTTTTATTTCATGATGAACTTCAGGACAAATATGTCAAAACAACTCGGCATTTTTTTCCCCCCCTTTATTACAAACTTGACAGTACGTCCCCTCTCCAGTGACAGCACATGTCTGAAAAAATCCAATATGATGGGTGTCTTCTTCACAGGATTTCAACGGCAATAAAGGCCACTGCAGCACTCACACTGATGTTTCCATGGTGTCATGCAGTGTTTGTTTAATGTGTCTCCGTCTGCAAAACACCATTCATGACATTAACATGACTACTATTATAATACCTCTGGTGTAGAGTAATGCTAAAATAAGCTCTGACATGCAGCATATTATTAAGATTTTAAGCTAAAAAGGCAAATCTGGTGTTTTTTTCTTAACGTGCATCGCTAATCATGTCTAAAAGCAAACTTGATTTAATCTAGTCTGTCTCAATGTGCAAATAAGCCCATTAATGTACAGGATGTTCTCACAACAACATGACTGTGGCTCAACCAGAAAGAGGAGTCAGCTTCAAACCGAGCAGCAGCAGCAGCAGCAGCACTGTTAGCCAGATGATAAAGACCGAACCACTGAGAGTCGAGTATTTGTGCTCCGTTCGCCCGCCATGCTGCAAGGACTTCCCATGTGGATTGTTTTGGTTGGATTCTGTCTCCCACAGAGGGATGCACTGTTTGTGTGACAAACTAAGACTAAAAAAGACCAATCCTGGAAGATGAAAAGCAACTAATTACTAAGCGTTTCTGTAACCAGACTGTGTTTGCTCAGGGCCGGCTATGAGATCATATCATCAAGTTTTGTTTTAATTCCTAAAAATGGCAGCTAGTTAGCACTCCAACCACTTCAGACTATTGTGTGCCTACTGCTTTTGTACATCTGACATTTGAAGTAGAAACACTCCAGCAGATGAACACCATGATGGTGATATTAAAGACAAGCATTCACTCATTTCAAAGCCGGACTGGTTGACCATCATTTACAAGCATCAGACTGCATGCTGTAAAGTTCAGACATTGCAGGTTGTTCTACGTACATGCAATGTACACAGGAGGAGAACTGAAGTATATAAATATGAAATATAATATTAAACCTCTTGTCTTGCTGCAGTTGTACTGACAGCTATGATTTATCACACTTCCAAGATGTTTCTATTTATCGATTTTTAATGATTTAACTTCATATGTCTTTTGTGAGGGGCGAAGGAGACTGTATTATTATTATTATTTCATTCAAAACATATTCACACTTCATTCACATTATACTGCATGACAAATCATCGAGATACTGATCAAAAAAAGCAGACTTAATTAAAAAAATTCAAGTCATTAAAGCTTTTCAGTCATTTTGAATTTGGATTTTGGGTTTTGACGACTCTACATAAAATATTTACTGAGGCAGTTCTGAATGAAGATTTCTACCACAGTGAGTAAGTATAAAAGATGTTGGTTTAAAGTGATAAAACATATTTTAAGAACAAAATATGCAGCTCTTCATGTGTATTTACAAACAAATTTTCAATTTATCAAACTTCCTCTTTGCTGTCTAAACTTAACCTTGAGTGCAAATCCTGTAATTTTCACAACATCCCTTCCTTTTAGAGGCTTATCATATTCTGTGTGATAATCTTATTCAGAACCTCTTCCTGGTTATTCTTATTTTATTAAAAACTTTTCAGATGGAGCTGCTTGTTAATATTTCACAAGAAACAATGATATATTATTTTTATTCAAACCCACTAAAATGAGTTAAAATGCAGCATTTTTTAAAAAAGGCACGACATAGTGTGGCTATATAAGTCTTGGTTTTCACACAGGTGGTCTGGGTCGACCTCCCACCACGGGGACACTTTCATGTCCGTCTCATGAAACACACAATAAAGTGTCTCATGTCAAACACTCATTTGCTGTCATACCCTCTTGAACTTTCATAGCACGGTTTAATATGGCATGAACCCTCCGCATGCGGCTCTCATTTGACCTCTATAGAGCTACTGGGATGTAATTGGTGCTAAAATATCACATAAAACACCTTCAAAGCTGTCAGAGGGAAGTGTCAGTAATTTCCGCTATGATCTCTCTCCAAATTGTTTATGGGCGTTAGCAGGTTACAGAGCGGCACAGCAGTCCAATGCTCTCTCATCAGCTCAACAAAAAACCCTTTTTGCTAACAGCCAGAACATTAGCTGATCTGCCAAAGTAGCTGTGCATGCGCTGTGTTCTCGCTGCCAGCCCGCCAAAATAGTCATTCTTGCTGGATGTGTGAGGTGAATATTCCAAGCGCTGAACATATTAATTCTGTCACCGAGGTAGGAGTGCAATACACATCTGCAACACCTCCTCCCATAATACCCTGCTAATTAAAAAAAATGGCACGCATAATTAACGCTCAAAATTTATGATCCAGCAAAGTCAGAACATCAAGCATGATATCATCCTCCTTTTAAAGTAAAAGGGAAAAGGACACATACATTTTTTCACAGCAGAGTAGTCATGGTGATGAAAAACGTTCAAGTAATGTGGAGTAGTGAAGTAAAAGTATAAAGGAAAAGCAGAAATTATAATTACATGTACTGCAAAAACTGTCGGTATGGTCGATTTTTAGGTAAATGTGCTGAAATATGTTCCAACACAACTTTTTACCCTTTGAGTAAACACAACATAAGCACAGCCTTGATGGTGTGATGATTATAAAGTAAAGAGCAGTGTCGGGCAAAATAACTCAGCAAAGCAGCCAAATTCAAGAGGGGAAACACCTCAGCTGGTTGTATAGCGCCGGCAATCAATGAAAGAGTGGGGCGGGAGTTTGTTTGGTGAGGTAACCAAGGAAATTTATCGTTTTCTGCTCTCAGAACACAACATTTCCGATCGGGCAAACACAAACTATTCATCTTGAATAGATTTAGTGCAGAAACATTGACTGCAAGTATGTGATCTCCCTGAAATTGCTTTGTTTTGAGGGTGTATTTCCCACCGGCTCACACACCTCAGGCCAAGCATGAGTTCTGCAGTGTTTGATTTGTCCGGCATCAAAGACTGCGGTGAGTATTTTCCTCTCTGAATTTAAAAAATGGTGCCGCTGATATAAAAAAAGAACAGCATCACCATGAAATAAGGAAAACATCAGCTCTGCTGCAGTAATTGTGAAGACAATTTTAACCGTAAAATCAAAAGCAAAGCGCAGTGATGGGATCAATCAATAATGTGAAATCTGCGCCTGTCCTTGCTCCGCCTCAGCTATATAATCCAAACTCTGACCTTTAACCTGCTCCTGGGATTAAAAGGATATTTTTGAATTTTCTGAAGCCTATATCCAGCAATCTTTCCTTCTTTCTCAGATCGGCTCAAGTGTTTATGTTTCTTAAGCTATTTTATTGTCAGTGAAGAATTTTATGACAAAAAATTTTAAAAGTTTATGCGTTCCTCAGTGAGTCAAGATAATTCTTTTGCTACCTAAGAAAAATAAACAATGTAAAAAACACCTAATAGAGTGTGTAAAAAAAATACCATTCTTAGTTTTTTACATAAGATTTATCAAGATTGTGACAAATTCATTATTTTTAAAAACTTTATGCAACATATTAAATTGAGTGCTGCAGGAATGAGACCTTAAGACCTTCTCTCAAGCATTTAACTTGAATTGTATAAAAAAAACCCTTCTAAGTTTGAAAAGTTATGAGTTATACAACTCATAAATTCTGTGCGTATTGGTACTTCATATATATATATATATACATATTTCCCTTAATTTAATTCATTTGTCTCCCAGTTCAACATGTCGCCTCATTAGTGTGGGACAGGCACTCACATCCCACTTTCTTTTCTCTCTAATGCCTTTATTATAATAATGTAAACAAATTTATGTAAACCAATTATGTAAACAGAGCCCCTTGGAAATGACTGCTGTGGAACTTATCATTGACTACAATTAAAATTTGATCACACTCCAACCTGAAGGCAGGCACGCTAACATATCTGACTCGCCTAATACACCTGTGACACTCACAGCTCCTGCATTGTTGTGAGAATAATGATATTATATAAAGATTAACTGATTATCCCGACAAGTCGAATTTATAGAATTCTACACGAGCTAATTTTATTTGTTGAACGTCATTATCTTCAGGCAAAAGAGAAAAAAAGTGACAGCTTGACTCGCAACAATACCGTATATGTGTGTCGACGTATTTACTCTGCAACTCTGGAAACATAAAATATGGATGATTTTTTTTTTTTCCCTCAGTATGAGATGAATCTTTGCATTTCATCCCCTAAGTCTCAGATGTTGGCTTGTGATTAGATGCACCTTTGGCTCTAGATACTGAAGGCTTCAGTAACAACATAAGGGGCTCAGGCGAAGGCTAACAGAGAGTCTAAAGACTGAGGCATCACTTTGTTTGTCAGTGACAGTTGCTGGGAAGAGAGAGGATGAGAGACCACTGTGCATCTGAACAAGGAACGAAACAAACACATTGTACGACGATTGCCAGGCGAGTTGGGTTCATACACTGTTTGAAAGTAGACGTTGCCTCTGGGTCTGACTGGTACAGCCAAAGCAGAAGTGCCTTCTGATTGCATTTTCTCTAATGGCCGCCGGTGGTGACTGCAAAAAAGTTGCATAAAGAAGTTGATTGTATGTGAGAAAATTATAGTAATTCTCACTTGATTTATAACCTCAGGAAGCTAAACTCCTAATCAGCTTACAGTCTGAATCGTTAGTTCTAGTACCCTTTACACAGCATGTTGTTCATTTTGTAAATTATGGCCCCATTTATAACAGAATTGGTGCTAAATCTGCATGCATTAGGTCCTCACTACCCTGTTATTGACAAGTTGCTACCAAGGCAACCTGTCAATAAGAACAGAGGTGTAAGAGTGCTTCTCCACGGCACTGATTAAATTGATTAGTCATAATCTTATTTTTGGTTGTTGTCCATGTTTTCTTCATAGAACTGTGACTCTTTCACACTGCATTTTTAGTTCATGAAAGTAAACTGTAACATTTTGGTCTGTTACAAAATTGTTTTTCAGTTCAGTTTGGCTTCTCTCTTTATATAAAGCTAACGTACATTGTGGATGCACCTTGCTAACAAAGCTAGCTAGTTGCTAGCTTAAGCAAACAGCTCTTTTCCTCACTCTCTGTCAAATGTGGTCAATTACAGGCTAACATGTTAAACATTAAGCTTTAAAATGAAAGGGTTTAATGTAGATTAATAACATTATAAGATCAAATTATGATGGTTTGTTGTCAAAAATTTCATCTTAACCAAAGACCCCTAAAGTCTGCCAAAGAGGTAAAATAAATGAAAATACCTTTGCTTCTGAAAAACAGCAGTCATCATTTGCACATTCACACTATTTGAACGTCCTTGGCTAGAAAACAACGCTCACAGAAATCACTATGACGGGGGTTTGGCCGTGACCAAGTAAGTCTCGTATTTCTGCTGGTCTCAAGAGACGACCAGTCACAGTGCAACAGAAAACAAAATACCTCTCAACAGTAAAGGTCACTTCACATTCTTGGGATCCTTCAATTATTCACTAATTATTCTGATTAATTCAGCTGACTTAATACCACCTTGTTTGATGATGTATCAAGCTGACTGCCTTTTTTTGCATTCATAGCATCGTCCACGCTTGAATGAATAGTAATGACCCTGTCTGCTCACGGCCCAGGATGTCCAGAGTCTCAATCCACTGGGATGAGCCCCAGACATGTGGCTTGATCTCAGGTAATACCTGTAAGATCATTTTCCCGATGACAGGTTTGGTGTAGGCGCCAAAAGAAATATGCCCCGTCTCTCAGCCTAGTCTGTGCACCCTAACAACACTCTGATGTTGAGGTCTGACTGAAAAAACAGCCCCAACATCAACTTCTTTTTTGTTTCGTAACAGTGAAACATGCAGCCCGAGCCCTGAGGCCTTGCTATTGACAAAGCTAAATCAACCTTGCTGGTGTGCTGAGATGACTTTCAAAGCCAGAAATCTGTCATTTCTCGCCTTGTACACAGCAAAGCAAACAAGAGTGGCGGATGATTCTCTGTCACTCAGCATGCTTTTAAATTACATATCAACAAAACATCATTTTCCAACAAGATATATGGGCAGGATATCTCAAATAACTGTTGGATGGTCAGAGTGGCGACTGGGTTCAATACTAAATGAAAGAAAATTCTTGAAGGCATCACGTTTCACTTCTCATTTCCTCCTTCGCCGCTGTCTCTGGTCTTCCTTTTAGCAACCTAGTTGGGGCTGGAGAATTGACTGAGTTTGAAATTGTCATCTCAGGGAAAATAATGAGAAACCCATGGGAGGCCTGCCGAAGCCCGGAGACAATGCAGCCTGCAGCTCGAAAGTCAGCCTTTAGTGGGAGTTGCACATGAGCTGTACGCATATCTTTTTCAGCTAAACTCCAAGGCCGTTGAAGGGAAGGAAAAGGAAGGAATCACAAAAAATTACAGATTACCTCTCAATAAAATCTTGCAGGCAACTGTAGATAATTTACACGTAACTTATGAGGAATCAAAGATGACACTGACGTCCGTTGGGACTTTAAGGTGAGATTCAGTGTGAAATATTTAAAGCAACAGCTGATTATTGTTCTTGTACCCTTGCTCAGTTTGTTCTAGGATGCAGCGTTTTAATTATTTTTCTTGGTAGCAGGCAAAATTATAATTGCTTGTCTGCATCAAACAAAGACAGTTCAATTTTAGCTGTGAAAAATGTTTCTTTGTCTAAACCATCAACTGTGACACCAAATGTGACATTTAAAGAGCAAAGGCCTCAATTGTACTTTCAGTTTCTTACCTTGCAAATACTTAGCAAATATCTTTTTTTTCAATATTCATTTCTTTTATAAAGAAACGATCACAGGGCAATGTGGCCGTAATATGTTGCATTTAGTCACAGAAGCACATTATTTTTGTTCAGAAACAACTTTGCACAGAAAACATTGAAGATTTACGGTACATTTCTTCAACTGGTATTCGTTTTACATTTTTAAAAGGCATTTTTTTGGATTGACAACAATCAAAATGTTTGGCTAAACTCATATGGAAGCCAATCCATTAAATAAAAGAAAGAAAAAAAAGATTTCTCCCCATACTGGGCGTCCAAACACAACCTCCACACAGATGGTGACAAAGTCACAGACAACAACTAGAATGACATCGACATATTGAACAAGTCTGTTTTAAGTAATAAAGAGAGCATTGATTGGAGATTTATTCCCCTGTGTGTGTGTGTAAGTGTGTGTGTGTGTGTGTGTGTGTGTGTGTGGGAGAAGGAGTGGGTGTGTTTAAGCGTAGCAGATTGGATGATGCAAACTGAAAGGAGTTCTGTCTTCTCGTTGCAAATGAAGCAGGAGATGAACAAATTGTCAATGGAGTCGTCTTTGTGACTGAACTCTCACTAAGTCTCCAATAACAGTGCAAAGGTTGTTTAAGGTGGATTTTCCTTTTAAGCACTTCGATGATGCTCTTATTCAGAGTTTACCATTAGAGAGAGCAGGCTCAACAACTTATTAAAGCACTCAGTGGATGACGGACCGAAGACGGGGCCTTCTCAGCTCCAATGGAGATTGAACCTGCAACCCTTTGCTTACATGATAATTTCTCTGAAGCACTTAGTGAAGCGTCCTGCAGAGTAAAGGGAAAAGAAGTGAGGCTTACAGGTAAACCACTTAATTCAACCTGTTAAAAATAATTCCCATCTGTCACTCTTTCGGCATGTCAAACTTGTCTGTTTATCTCATTCACCGTAAAAAAAAAGGTCTCAGGAACCCCTACACCTCCTCCATCGCCAACCATCTCCACATTGTTTTTTTGCACTTTAACTATTTGGATAATTCAACATTCATGACTTATTCATAGCATAAACAAACACAAGTCCCAACAGCTGCTCTGTAAACGCTCCTCAAAACACTTCCTGCTCCAGCTCCCTTTGCAGTCCACACTGCTTTGCTTAATTGGTATTCTCGCTCCAAGTGTCATTTGGTCAGGCTCGAGATTCAAATCTACAATTAGCCCTGTGACTGTATGCAGTGGGTATTGTTACTCCTGCCATCGTGAGACATGAAAGAGCTGCAGAGATCTCTGCCAGCAAGGTCAGGGTGACGTTAGCAAAACCAGGTGGGAGCTGAATATCAACTGAAGCTTTCCAGCTCTTCCCCTCGCATGAAAAAAAAAAATAGATGTAATTGTTTACTCTGCGTGCACAGTTGGATAGCTAGGAGGGCTTATCCTTATTATGTAGCTAGTGCTGCAGAGGAGACACAGAGAAGAGAGGCCTGTTTGCCCCGGCTCCCCAGAGGGAGCTCTATTTAACGGCAGCCTGATGGATGCTCATGCTTTTTGTTCTCGGGGTTTTCCACAGGCTAACAGCAACACTTCTCTACCATCGAGCCTATATCTGCATTTATGAGACTGCGGCTTTC
This sequence comes from Acanthurus leucopareius, assembly GCA_029814765.1. Classification (NCBI taxonomy): domain Eukaryota; kingdom Metazoa; phylum Chordata; class Actinopteri; order Acanthuriformes; family Acanthuridae; genus Acanthurus; species Acanthurus leucopareius. Next base: position 1,650,390 of record JAQMCX010000032.1, read on the forward strand.
TTTGTCTGTCTTCTCTCTCTTTTTTTTTTCTTTAGATGAAGTGAAATTATACCTTACACACTTTTCAAACTTCAAGGGTTGAAAGCGTGTGTGCCATTTTAATCTGTGATTTGAGATATAACACACTGGTAGTTGGAGTTCTGCAAAGTTTTATGTGTAAAATTGAAATGTTCTCTGTGCTGGAAGAAACGTTTAAAGAGAATGTTAGGAGAAATGCCATAGAAAGGCACTTTAAGTACATGTGCATAATACTGCAGCCCTTGAGCTGGCTGATGCTCTGCCATGAACACATCATACAATGCACTCCATGAGTAATTGAACAAAAGATAGAATTTTTTTTTTCCTTCTGAGGGAAAAAAGACATGGTGAGCAACATATAGCATAGTGTTTTTGCATACATTAACGCATGTCTGTAAAGGAAAAAAAGCCAAACAGGTTTATTCAGCTTATCAGAGATGATTTTTTTCATATTACTTTGCCTTAACAAATAAAACTAACTCTTAGTTCCAACATTTACTTATTCTGCTCCAAACACAGTCACTGTATGTCACAAGAGAGAAAGTAAAAGTCAAAAACAGACTTTTTTTATTGTTGTTATAGTTGTTTTTTTTACGAATGATGCAATCTCCCCTGACAACTTCCGCCCTGAGGCATTACAAACGAATGAGTGCACTGACAAGTTATCAAAACGGTTGACTGTTTTTACTCCATCACTTTTAATAAAATATGACTGTGGCTGATATCTGGAGTAGATATCACAAAGCATGTACTGTATATGAGGTAGTCAGATGCAGAGATAGACAAGGGAGAGTGAAGACAGGATTTGTAAAATTTGGCTGAACTATCAGGATTAGTATTGGCTGATTAGAATATCTGATTGCTCGACTTTGACATTTACCATCGATTTCTCCCATTTCTGTTCCTCAGAAAATGCAATTCGACCTTTAAATACTCAAGTGAACCTGCAAGAATGGATAAAATCAGTCATGTGGTAAGCAAGAGAATGGGATATGACAGCTGGTTAGAAAGAGGAACAGCATTAATTCCTTGTGGTACGTCAGAGAGATTTGTCCACAGCCTGATAGACCTGCTGGCAGGCAGTATCACTGAACAGATGACACCACATTATAGCCGAACATAGTAAGAATTAATTAACATGATCTCATTGTCATCTCAGCGTGGAAAAGTAGGAAAAGGGAAGAACATTACGATCGCTTCAGATCAGTAACTCTCTGATAGAGCACCCTTTAAATGCCCCCGAATTCCTCTCTCTCTTTTTTCATTTCATAAATGGTGTCGTTTGCTGGAGCTGTCATACGTGGCATATTGGACACTAGGGGGGGCGGCTCTGGCTGCACCAACCAACTATTCTTTAATGCAATCTGCATTTGTTGTGCCCTTAAATAAAGGGGAATAATGAGGGAGAAGGATGAAGGAAGACAACCACACGCAGCTCTCGCCTTCACTCGTCTGTATTGAGTCACATAAACAACACAAACAAAATGCACATTATATTTTCCCAAAAGTACGGACATGTTCAGTTTCGTGACCACAGTTACTGCAGTGTCTCTTTTTAACATCTTCTAAATTATTTAAATGATCTTTTTAACGAAATTATCACATTACATTAATTTATGAAATAAATTTTCAACCTTTTTAACTTATTCTTGCTGTCACATGAACTATTAAGGTTTTTACCATGTTAAAAAAAGCACTCAAACCTTACAGCACAAATATATAGCATGAAGCTAACAGCGGCTAACTTAATGTAAACAATGGCGGGACTATGCGGTCTCCGGATGCTGCTAGCTTACACGATGTCCGAGCCAGATATAAACTCTTTCAACAACAGCACAAAACGCTGTTTTTCCTCCATATGAAACCACAGTTATGCAGTAAAAACTGTTACCAACATGTGTTCATCAGTTCAAAGCGCTTGGTGTTCGGTAATTACCTTAAATAAAGAGGAATAATGAGGGAGAAGGATGAAGGAAGACAACCACACGCAGCTCTCGCCTTCACTCGTCTGTATTAAGTCACATAAACAACACAAACAAAATGCACCGTAAATTTTCCCAAAAGTACGAACACATTCAGTTTCAGGACCACAGTTACTGCAGTGTCTCTTTTTAACATCTTCTAAATTATTTAAATGATCTTTTTAATGAAATTATCACATTACATTAATTTATGAAATAAATTTTCAACCTTTTTAACTTGTTCTTGCTGTCACATGAACTATTAAGGTTTTTACCATGTTAAAAATAACCACTCAAACCTTACAGCACAAATATATAGCATGAAGCTAACAGCAGCTAACTTAAATGTGAAAAATGGTGAGACTACGGAGTCTTCAGTCGTGCTAGCTTACACAATGTCTGAGC
>JAQMCX010000032.1:1671192-1687234 GCA_029814765.1 Acanthurus leucopareius
TGGCACCCACATCACCCCTCTGAAAACAAAAAAAAAAGTTTGGTGTGTTGCAATAAAATTTGTCTTTTTTTGCCTGCCGCTGGTTTAAAAAAAAAAAAAAAAAAAAAAAAAAAGCAAGGAGTGTGTTGTTCGTGTTGACCCGGGAGCTAAATAAGATAATGAGCATGATCATTCCAGTGGCAGGGGGAGGAAGTGGACCCCGGCCAATGAGGGCATGTCCACTTTGCCTGGCATGCACCAACCCATTAGGAAAAGAGGAAAGTGAGCTACTATTCTGTGTGACTCCACAGCTTCTCTGAGCATACTGCATCCCTATTATAGTGAGAGAGCCGGAGAAGGAGTCTTATTTTTGCACTCCCCGCTGCTCCCGCTGCCTGCACTCTTTGTACAAGGGGCTGCCTTCTCTGTCGGTAGTGATCAAGAGGTGTTTATAAGTGTGACAAAGAAAAAAACAACAGAGAAAGAAAAAAAACAGAGGGGAGGCCAGGAAGGAGGGGAAAAAAGAAGAGAGAGAAGTCAGAGTCTTCTCGACTGACTGCACAGCAGTGGCTCCGTTCAGCCGCCTCGGTTCAAACAGAGTTCAGAGATGAAGCGGAGATGAAGTCACTTCACTAAATGTCCAACTTTGGGATAAGTCTGATGTGCACTTAGGAAGTGCCAGGCACGTTTTACCATCAAAATTAAAAGCGTCAGCTATGATTGCAATCCTAGAATTTCAAAAAAAAACTTAAAAAGGTTAGTTTGTGGGTAATTTTTAGAACCTACGTCTTTTTTTTCCATCATTTCTATCAGCTTTGACAAAACTGTACCAACATAATTGCTGAGAACTAAAGACGAGGTGACATTAATTCAAATGATGAGCATTAGGGCACGAAGTTCTTGTGATATTAAAGGCTAGTTAGGACGAACTTTGCAGTGATTTAGATGTAATGAGAGGAGGCATATATGATATAAGTTTCTCTAAAAACTCACCATCGTTAGAATCTTGAATTTTTTAAAAAGAAGTTCACTTTAAAGTAACTCGTAAACAGATTTTGTTTTTGCCTTTGAACAAAGTCACGCTGACCTTCCCTCCCTGCTGCTAAATTAAGCTAACCCTCTCCTGGCTGCAGCCTCATATTAAAGCTCTTCTTCTGGCATTTATTTAACCTCAAAATTTGTATTTTGTTTACCAAAATTTAAAGGTTGTTGTATGAAAAATATATGTACATTCATACTTTGCGAGGGCTTAAATATAAAAATGTCTGACTAGTTTAATGTTCTGTCAGCTTTTGACATGAATCATAACGTGACTTGATAGACGGATGTTGGCTTATGTTTTTAACAAATGTGCAAATATGTTTGAACTCAGACATCAGATAAAAACATGAAAAATAAAATTACCAGTTGACCAGCATTTGTTATCATTCTGTCCCTGGATTAATGGATTAAACAGCATCATACGTCAATATTACCTTTGTGGTAAAACTCTGCTTTTTTCTGTTACAGTTCGGCTCAGATTTTCAGATCCTTTGGTAAAATCAGAAAACTCATCATTTGTCCTTCTGCAGAATAAAGCAGAACAAATCAATGACATTTATTTTGAAATTTAAAAACAGTCACAGCTGCACCTGAGTTCTCCTCTGATGCTCCTCCTTCCTCTGTAGCTCCATCCTGCAAGGTGACAGGGTTTATCTGATGTGTTAATCTCAGGCTATTTGAAACGCTGTTTTATAAAACTGTCACTGTTAGACTAAAGTCTCCAGATCTGATAATGTGGCTGCTATGTTTCTTATTTTTAGCGGTGACACTTCATTTGCAGATCTCAAAAATCATCTCAGCATTGACTGATTAATTAATGTCAAAAACAGTGAAAATAAAAGTCCAAGCTGTGATGCATCAGAACTGTCTTTTAACACGCTAATTTTATCACGAATCCCCTTAGAAACATACTTTACGCCTCATCATCTTGAGTCATGCACATCCACAATTTTGTCTCTGACTGTGGCAGAGCAGAGCCAGCTGAGACATTAGAAAGGGCTATGAGACAGAGCTTTTCAGCAGTATTGGTGGCATCGCACTCTGTGACCTCAAAGTGAGGATGGCGATGCGAAGTGTACAATGAAACAGTCTGTGGGATCAAATGAAACAGACAAGTTGAGAGACCCTGGATGGAGAAAAAAAAAAAAAGAGAAAATAGAAAAAGAGCGGACTGAGAGACGAAGAATTGGGAGCGGTGCGAGCGAGTCATAGGCCGGCGCGTGTAGGTCATCTGCTTGCTCTTTTTGGCTCGCTTCAAAAACAAGGCGAAGGAAATGAGAAGGAAATGGGAACTAAAGAGACAGGGAGAGGGAGGGACTGATGGGACGGGGTGCATGCAGGTGACAAGCTGCCACGGAGAGAGAGGAACAGAGCTCCTGCGATGCTCTGCAGGGTGAGAGGCCTCGTCTGACACCGCAGCACCGATATGGGAGCTGACAGGTTGGGGGAGGTGTGTGTGTGTGTGTGTGTGTGTGGAGGAGGGGGGGTTTCTGCCGAGGATGAGTCCAACAACTCCGACATGACACTTCCAAAAGCTAATTTAGCGCTGCTGAGAGATGATGTGTCGAGCTTTCTTCACCTCAGTGTGCTGCTTTGTGGAACCACTGGTGTAATTACGCTTCTGTACAGGACGTTTTGAAACCTGCATGCAGGTTTTTTTTCCTCCATTCCCATAATCCTTTGTGTTGAAAGGTTTTAAACAGAGGCCTGTCGACTGTGATTTTACACTTGACTATACTGACCTGTCATGAGATATTGTTTTATTATTTTTCATAAACACCTGATGTTCAGATGATGAAGTATCTTTTCATCCTGAAAGTTTGTTTCCTTCTTAAAAGACGTCCTCCAACAACTCTTGGTAACAATATTTCATGAACGGATCACAAATTAAGGGCGTTCATTAATTAGACCCTTTTGCTAAAGTGTGACTCCTCCCTGTGGACCATGTGCATCGTTATTCCTCGTCCCTCCTCCTCCTCCTCCTCCTCCTCATCCTCCACATTTTATCATCCCTCCTCATCTTCCCCCAGCTCACACCGTCACCTTGAATCTGTGGAAGTGGCCTGTTCCTGGGGGAGGCAGGGTGCAGAATGCAGGTTAATGAATCTGACCACAGGGGTTGTAGATGAACTGTCACCTCTTCTCATGCAGGGTAATGAGCCGAGGTCAACGGGAAGGAGGTGCGGTGCAAAAAAAAAAAAAGCAAAAAAACCCCCACCATGCTGCAGCACCGCCGCAGCCCCAGCAAACCTCATTAACTGGGCTTCAACCCCGGCTCCAACCCTGGCCTTTAAACACACGCCTAACCAGAGGTGAGGAGGATTGAGCCCACTTTAATTAGTGTAGCTATTAGTGCTCTGCGTCGAGCTCGCCTGCCTTTGTCACTTAGTGGTGGCTACACCAGGAACCTTGGCTTAACCGTGTTTAATTTTATAGTCAACTTCAAGTTTGTTTTTCTGTCATTTTCATTAATCTGAAGCAAAGACGCCCAAAAAAAAAAAAAGTGAGAAGCGAAAAATGAAGCTCTAAAAAGATAACGATCAACAGAGGGATTAGCTCCAGTAATTAAATTATTAAATCTTATTTCAATGATGCATCCATTGTTCCAAATATTCCAAATATTGCTTCTCTCAAAGTCTAAGCCTCACCACTCCGGTCCTTGAATGTTAAAGAGGCAGATTTGTGGCTGGAAGGATGCTGATTTGATCCCCAGACCGACAGGGTACATTTGCAGCGCCGCCGCAGTGAAACTGAGCAAAGCAACTGTTCAGTGGCAGGAAGATCAGACTGCGGTTTTCCAAGACACTTTCTAGGTGAGTGAGCAAGGCCTTGCTGAAGAAGTGCACCGTAGCTTAATGAACTTAATGAACAAGCTAGAAGGCGAGGCAGAGAAGTTGTGGACACAGTGTCCTTCAGAAGAAGCTGCTGATCAACTACTTTAAATTGAGGCTGATTGTAAAGCTTTGAAAGCCCCAAAAAAACTGCTGTGCTGCTGAACATTTTCTCTGTTAGAATATAGTGTCCTTTACTTGGAGGGGCTGTAACCACTCAGATGCCAGTTTTTCAGTTGTTTCTCTGATGCATATGGCCATTTCTTTTGTGTAGTATGAACACAAACGCAACACAAAACGGCCTGGGCTGCGTTCAAAGACCACCTTCTATACAAGTACGCAGCACACAGAAAAAAAAACACTGATGTCCAGTTTCTGCTCGGTTCACTGCGATGCAAATCGCTTGTTTTGGCTCGCTAACCTGCCAAAAATGAGCAGCAGGTTTGTGAACTCTGTTTCAAATGATTCAGTCATTAAAATATTATGTGCAGTATCCCAAGACTTCCTTTGGAAATGGCACAAGAGAAAAGTTGTCGCACTAGTGTAGAAACTTTGGGAAACACTATGACAAACTGTTAATCATTCGAGGCTTTTGTGTAAATTCTGTAATTTTTAGCCTCGTGACGCATGCGGCGATGCATCATAGTGTCAAATGTGAACTGATGCACTTAAAGCAGCCCACTCATGCCTGAATCACCTGAGACACATGCTAATGCCAGGTGCTAACAGCTGTTTGACTCATTTCATTGACGCTTCATCGGTAAGGGCACCTTGTTTGTGGCATCGGTCTAGTCACACAGAAAGCTGTTATTTAAGTCTGTTAGTAAACCAGCAGCTGTGTTTTGAATGTCCAAATGGAGCCAATAGTAACAGTATTAAATTATTAAATTCTGTCCTTGCTTTGTGTTTGGTGATATCTTTCAAAATATGTATAATTTACAGCAGGGTTTAGATCTGCTCTCTGCTTTCTTATGCAAGAAGTCATTGCTTTGCTGCTTTAGAGTTCCGAAATCTTTCAAAATCTAGCTCAAATATGGAAAATATCACTTTCTAAACACTTGATTTCTCCTGGAAAATACCTAAAAACTAATTGTTTCCCACAGCCAATGGGAAAAAAAAGGTTTTACAGAGTAAAAATGGAGCAGAAACAGCACAATTAACTGTATTCGAGAATCCCCAACAGGATTTTTAACACTTCTCTGTGCATTTCTTTACCTTAAAAGCCTGTCTGTCATTGATAGATAATGTTGTTTTACCACCCAGCTTCAGCAGCAAGAACACAGGAGACCAGATTCTTCACGCCTTTCTTCTCCTCCAGCTCCGCATTTCTTCACAGATGCAGTTAAATTATGCAGCACAAACTGTCTGGATATAGTGTTCACAGAGTGAGGGGGTGTACAGAGATCTCTCCCTCTTCTCCCCCCCCCCTTCGTCTATGATGGAAGAGCTGGTCACACTTTGCAGCTGGGCTAGAAAATCATCTTGGAAATGTGTTTTGAAACAGCGATAAACTAAAATTTACCACAACATCTACTGCAAAATAAATAAATAAATAAATAAATAGACAGATAGATATATAAATAATTTTTTTTTTTTTTTGGAAAATCCTCCCATGAGCACATTAGCAGAGATGAGGGCCGGCCTCATCGCCTCTGCCCGTCTAATCCTCATCTTGCTTCCTGCTTACGTGAGTGTTTTCCAGATTAGCCGATCACGAGATAACACACAGATACAAAATACTTCCACGTTTCAAGAAAAAAAAAGTGACACGGAGGGAAAACATGAGAGGAAACACTTTTTATATGGATTTCTATCACATGATCATATTCCCCTTTATACCCCCCCCCCCCTTTCCTCCTGTCGGTAAAGCCTTGCCAGAGGACAGGATGAGGTCAGCTCCAGCAGCTCAGATAGCCTCTGAATGAGCGTGAGAAGGCTTCCACACCACCGGAAAGTTGAACAACAACTGCAAGAAGACGGAGCGATTATCTCCTAAATGTCATGTTTCTCTGAATGAGTCACAGCGGTGACTCTCTCCGTGATGGCTACTGATAACGGCATGCAAAATCTCAGCCCCGGAGCACATTTGCATTCTAATAAGCCACCGACTTCCTGTTCGCTGCTCTGCTCATTCTCTTTTGTTTTGTTTTTTTTTCTTTTGCTTTTTTTTTTTTTCTTCAAACTTTTTGAGACAGAAAACAAATTGCATTTCAGCCGAGACAGGGATGTGATAATCTGGGCATTCAGAACAAGTCGTTCAGTCTAAGGAGCTGACGGTTTATTTCATACTTCACTGGTGGCTCACAGCTGTGTAGAAAACCTCTGTGCACCACGTGGCTCCATGTACACTGTCTTCTACATCACCGTTTATCAAGAGTGTTGTCGTGCTGAAACATGAAACTACAAAAACTACAAATAATAAGACAAAGAAAGGAAAGAAGTCATCATTACACATCGCTAAGTCACTACATGATTCAGCAGTCAGGCTCATTGTGCTGAATTAAAAAAAAAAAGGTAGAAATTATGATGTACAGGTGGAAATAACAGCTGTTGGAGTCTGTCAGGTGTGACAGGGTGAAGACTGCTGGTTTTGTCTCTTAAGATTTGGTTCACCGATCAACCGCGGTACAATTAAGTTGCCAAAAGATCTCACAAGATTTATAGAAAACTCCAGGAAATCCTGCATCAGTTATGAATCACAAACAAGTGAGCAAAACAACACTGAAAGTTCACTCAACAGCTGTAAAAGGTCAAAAGAACTGATTGTTTACTCAGCTTCTTTCTTTAATCTATGACATGCTTTCACTCTTTGGTCCTTTACCAGCAGTTTTATTCATCTTAAGCATCAAAATGTTAAATATTTATCACAGCAAACAGATGAATAATACATAATCAACCTGTGAAAAAAACACACTTAACACTTCTGTGCTTTTTTTCTTGGAAAAGAGTTTTGTCTCTTATGACTCTTATTACAGAGAAACAAAGTGAGCAGTCCTTTATAATCTCGATGTCTTCCCGGCTCCTTTCAACAGGCCGGCTCATGCCGACCTGTTCACCCTGCTGCAGCTCCGTCCTTGCTGCCAACACTGCTGTGCTGAATTGTTGCCCTGCATGCTCTTTTTTTTTTTTCCTTTCTTTTTGCTCTGCATCCACCTGCGGACTCTGTTCTCCGAGGGCCTTGTGGGTAATTTGCATTGATCACTCCCTGCGCTCTCATTTGCGCCCTAGCGTGATTTACAAAGAGTGATGAGATGCAGAGCCTTGATGCCAAAATAACCTCGTGTCAGTCAGCTTTTCTCACTCAACCCTCCGTGGGTGAGTCTTGTGATGATTGCACAGCCTGTTCAGGATGCCATTTAATGCCATTTAATGTTTCTCTTGAGTATACGCTGCACACAGTGAGGCTAACTTAACATATTCCGCTCTTCGGTTTCGCCTCTGACTTTGTTTAGCAGTCAAACGGCTCCAGATGACAATGCAAACTGTTGAAATGTAGCTTTTGTTTTAAAGTTATTTTTACTACAAGTTCTGATCAAACACAAGTCGGATTTCTCAATTTATTCAACTTAAAGCAACACAATTTAGCACTGTAAACGGAAAAGTAATCACCGCTTGGAATGATTATTGATGATTTATACATCATTTATGCATCATGTGTTGATGAAGTGCTGGTCAATTCCTCTGTGGGTGATGCAAATGTGTATATTTCCAAATGAGTGGCCCATGCAGAGGGTTCACAGTGGGATGCTGCAAAAGTTTATTTTCCGTACACATGACATTAGGTGAACAATGGTTTGTAATTGCAGCAGCAAATTGTTGTGTGATCACTCAAGCTGTCTCCTGAGCCGCTGTGAGGCAATTAATTATAAATTCATGTTTGTTATAGTGATTCCAGACAAAAATAAGAAGAGTGTGTTCATGAATATTTAATCAAGCAAACCAGGAAATTGTGGTGACAGTAATTACTGATGGACTGCAAAACACTGTATCAGTGTCTTTGTGCCAGTCACTATAAACTCAGTGCACCATCTGCCAGTAATATTACAAAGACTTTGTGTGGGAATAAAAAAGGTAATAGGTAACAAAAAAAAAAAAAAAGTGTGGAAGGAAGGTTAAAAAAACACACAGGCTTCACTGGTGTGCGTGAGTTTTACTCACTAACTTTAATTTAAGTCATACGTTTTTCATTCTCTTTCAATTTGTATTTCTTATTAACCCTTTGCCTGCTGTTCTGTATTTTCATTTTCTCAAGTATTTTTGGATGTGCAGCATAAGACATGCACAATGTCAAGTCTTATTCAAACAATAAACATAAATAATTAGATAACTACAGCATGTCTGATCATAATAAAACAACAACAACAACAACCACCCAAATCCAAACCAAAAATGCAATTGTGTGTCAAGTCTTTTGCATTTACACTATTTTTTATCATTGACATTGTCTGTGTTTTCCTTTTTTAAATTCAGCACATAATCTTAGATGGAATATATATATATAAATGATACTATGATACTGCTTACTATGTATATTGCACTTATTATATTTTGATTTTATAATATAGAAACTATGAATCCTGTCTAATGAGAAAAGCAGCGCCATGTGCTTCAGAGCTGCAGAGCCTCCAGATGGAGAAGGTCGAGGTGAATCCTAGCAAACATGTGGGCTCTCCATTGTAACCATGACGATGCAAGTCCCCAAATATCAATAAACTAGTACTTCTAATCCGATCCATAATCTTACAGAGTTTTGTGTCAAAACCCAACAAAAGCCGAATCAAAGCAGTGTGCGAACTGAACAAACTGAAATTATCAGCCTCCCTCTCACATGTTCAGACGAACTTATGTAGTCGTAATATCTGAGGTCCTTTGGGTGCTGCTGTGCGACTTTGTACTTGAGTAAAAGCTCCTCTTATACTGCTGAGTTCGTCAAGACAAATGGCCTCTTTTTCTGCCTTTTCTCAGGTTTATTCATGCAATACATCCTACTATGTAATTAATAGAATATAATGATCACGGGGTCACTGCGGTGCTTTGTTATGCACGTGTGCTCGCTCAGCTTCCAGCCCTGACTGTCAGTCCCTGCAGATAAATGTGTGTTAAATGTGTTTAAATGTAAAAGATAATGTACCGGCTGTGTGGATAATCTGATAATATTCTGCTCTGTAAACAGAATTATATTTTTATCCCGCAAACGCTTTCGCTATCTCTCGCTTTGATCTCGCAGGATTCTCTGAAGCATGCACAAAACAGAGGATAAATAAATAATAAAAACGGAAAAAATCAATGAGCCACATCTAGACAGACACAAGCTATTTTCGCCCGGATTGTTATTCTCTGCCGGTATTTACAAAACTTCCAAAGACCACAGTGGTTCTAGAGTATGAGCCCAATTATGGTTAGCCTGTTAAACCCTTTGCCATTGATTTCTTTTCAGGCTCTGTGTGCCAGTCCTGATGTGGGTGTGCTGAGCTGGAATCAGTTCCCCCGAAAGACTCTGAAATGGAAAGTCTTGTTTCAGCCTCTCCGCACCAAATTAGATTGTGCCCTTGTGTCAAGGGGAGTTGTTTGTTTTTGTCGAGTTTCTCTTTGTCGAAAGGTCAAATGAGCGGGGCGAGGAGTGTCCTGAGCAGCCTTTTGTCGCACATTATTTATGGGTATTCCACGGCAGATGGGTACAGCGAGGTACTGGGCTATACAGTGAGGATGCGGGGCTGTTGCCTCTCTGCCAAGTGGCATTTCTGCAAAACAGGTCAAAACAGGAGCAAATCTGCTGGACTGTAAGACATTAACTGTAAAAATGGAAATTCACAAGGAAGCATACAAAAGAGGAAGAACCGGCGCAGACGAGCTGTGAAGCCGCGTGAGATCTCAAGTACAAAACTGGAAGAAAATACAATTTTGGCAAGGGACAGTTTGGCTCAGCAGATGCTGACTGGATGTTTATTTTCTGTGCTGCTGAGAGGGTGTTGGAATAAATCAGTGTCAAACCTCAGAGCTAATGTGAAACACGCGATGGTCAGTGACAGTATGAGTGATGACTGCATTATTGAGCTATAAACTGCGGTCCCAATTCGACAATTGTAATGGTGTGCTTCCTAGACAGATTTTTGTCAGACGTAAAAGGAAGCTATACGTCAAACTGTGCCGTATCTACAGGATGCGGTGCTCTCGAGGAAAAAAAAAACAAACAAACAGATTATTCCGAAGAAAACACAAAGAATATGGAGACATCACAAGCTGCACAGCTGCTGACTTTCACTATATATCTATTTTTGAAAAAACCTGAGCAAAGAAAGAAAAAAGTGGCACATGTGGTGACATTAAACCATCATTTTCTCTGCCTGTTACACTGAATTAAAAAAAGGCCAGGTGGCGGCCTTTCATCGTGAAGAATCGGGTTGAGAGAAGCTCCAAAAGACGACTCCCTTGGCTTCTTAGCCTTTGAACTGCAGTCACAGCAAATGTCCCGCGGTATCTTTAGAGCTGCAAACGGGGCTCGATAACAGAGGCAGGGATCATGAGGGTGTAGAGAGATTGAGAAATAAAGCATATTGGGATGCATGTTAGGAGGGCGATAAATGACATAAATCCTGCGTGCCGGTCGACATGCGATAACAGGTTATAGGGGGGGAAATAAAAAAATAAATAAATAAACAACGAGCGCAAGGGGCCCAGAGAATACAGATAATTATTTTTGATAAGGTGGAAATGGGAAAAGGGTAAGTTGATAAGCGCAGGCAGAGTGACTGAACACTGTTGACACTGTTATTCCCCTGCATAGCCAAGGACTTTCCTGCCTGCATGCAGAGGAAAGGTGAAGCTGCTGCTGCTGCTGCTGCTGCTACTGCGGAGAAACACCTCTTTATGTCTCCATCGTAAGATTGCAGCTTCATATTGTGAGACTTTCCAAATCAATCTCGCATCCTTTTTAGAAAAGAATCAGTCATCTCTCCATTAATATTTTATGAGTAGCTATTTGGCAGGGAAGCTTATATTGAATATATATATAAAAAAAGAATAAAAGATTAAATTTGGAGAATGGAAAGTGTGCAGAGTTAAGACATACAAAGGTCACGGTCAAAGTGCTCTAACACCATGTAAAAATAATGCTGCTATGACCCGAAGCAGAAAATGGAGACCTGTGGTTTTTTGGGGGAACGTGAAGTGTTTCTTAAAAGAGCTTTTGATCAGCTCAGCTGTTGACTCCATTGTTTTGAAGGCAGCGTTTAACATTTTAGGAATTATGTTTATTTGCTGTCTCGCTGAGAGTTTGATGAAAAAAATAGATACCACACACTCACACTCGCCTCAGGTCTGGATCTGGAGAGCCAGGAGCTGATTAGCTTGGCCTATCATACTGCACACAGCCAATGTTACAAAAAAAAGCTGCAGCACTCCTCGTAAATCCACTTATTTTAGAGCAGATAATCAGGCATTTTACAGTAAAGTGAGAGGTGTTGGTACAGTCGTATTGGCTGGTCATTTCACACCGCCTCTTTTTGTCGGTACTAGCTAACCTAATTGCCTCCTGGTTTCGAGCTCCGTACTTAATAGGTGCTGGGGTGCTTTCAATTCAATTTTATGCAACTCTTAACAAAAAAAAAGAGGTACCTTTTCTAACTATTACTTTAAATCATAGAGACATGAGCGTTAGACTCATGCAGTTGGAAGAAAAAGGTCCGTAGAGATGACATGTATTCCCAGCGGGGTTCTGACCGGCAGCAGTCCTAACCAGTGCCAAAGGCAAAAAAGCACTGCAGTCCAGAGGCTAAGCACTGCTTGTCTGAGAGTCTCTGGCAGGACTGCAGCAACGCCAGCAGCAGTTACCGAAAAGCACTTCAGTCTACTCCAGAGGTCACCCCAGACGGTGCACCAAGCATTGAATAAGACAAAATCAGCGGTCGTGTTCCTGAAATATGACTGCAGAAAAAGGTCAAAGTGGAAAGACTGGGATGCACGCAGACTGATGTCTTCCGCTGAAAACAACCCTGAGAAGCATTACGGAGGATGCAATGTCTCCGGTAGAGTGTGCCCTCAGGTCCGCTGGAGAAGCACAATCCACCGCCTCAGAACTTTTGAGGATTGCATCACAAATCCAGTGAGCAAGCTGTTACAGACAGATGGGCCCTGTGAGTCCGACCACCGTGGCAGAGGAACAGCCGGTCAGGCTTTCTGAAGGCCGCCGCCCGCCCGCCGCCACTGTGACTAAATAATTTCATCTTCAAACGTGTGAACAATGCTCCAGAGGAGTCTTTGATGATAATTTAATTTCAGTTTTATCCTCTCGGTAAAAAAAGTGAGGCCGGTTTTAAGACAGAGGAATCATATCGGCTCATAGGGTGTAAGTAATGCTCAGTATTTCACAAATATGTGGACAACACAACATTTCAGAGTGACATATTGTCAATAGTGCTTCTCATTCATTAACACTCTCAGTATCGACCAGAAGCATCCATATTTGATTTCTGACCTTTTCACCGTGTGAATATTATAAATCTTTCTATTTATTTCAAGCAACACTTCTAAATGACTTTGAGTTCACCTCAAGAACAACAGCGGGCAGCTTGATATGACATGCTAACGTGTTCATGCCGGACTGTGATCTACAGCGATCAGAGAGTGATGTTCAAGGGCCCCTGGTGTGAGGGCCCCACATCAGCTGGAGGAAGAAGGGTGAGAATGGAGCACCCTGCTGCCCGCAGTACTTCAGATCCGAGGCTTGAGAGGGATTTTATAAACTTAAGTGATCAAAGTGGGGTCTGAGTGCTGAACTGGACTCCTTAACTGTCAGTGACTCCTCATCTCCTTTGTATTTACGAAAATCAGTTGAGCTGTGGCTTCAGAGGGAAGAGGGAGGAGTGTGTGGGTGTGGGTGTGTGTGTGTGCATTCATTGTGGTGTAGTTAAAACACTCTGACTGTGAAGTGTGCATTCAGACCTGACCCTCCCTGCTCAAACTAGATCAAGGGAGCAACAAGAATTAACTACAAAAAAAAAGAGAGAACAACAAACTAAACATTAGTTTTTTCATTGTTTTACAACCTTTACATTCTAATGCACAAGTAAACATGTTTGCACCTCCACACAAACCCTGCAGGAGCTGGATTTTTGTGTGTATTCAAGTGAGGCGCACAGTTCATCCTCTCTGCTGTTTGCCTCTCTGCTGTGTTTGCACACACACCTGCAGCTCATGATGGATAGAGCAGAGAGGAGAGATGAGACAGCAGCAGAAGATGATCACTGTGGTTTTATAGAGTTCCTGTGTTTTTGGCTGGAGGCTGTACACCACCGCTCGAAAATATGTCCTGAACGCAGCAAAAATAGGATGTAAAAAATATGAAGAAAGCACAATCACACCTTCTCCATGACATGACTACCACCCTCTGTGCAACATGGTTAATTAACCTACTGCAGTGTGGAAGGAGACGGGTAAGAGAAGTCTGTAAAAAATGCTTCAGAAATAAACTCTGGCCATGAAATGTCAGTGGGTTTTATTTGTATATTTTTTTTGTTTTATAGTTGTTTTTTTTTCCGTGTTAGGTGTGATTGGTGAGGCTACAATGAAGCATCTGACATTTCATGTGTGGAGGCTTACAGATCGCACAATGTTCATGCATAACTTTCTACTTTTACTTAAATTCAAAGTAAACACGAGAAACCCGAACTCCAGAAAATGGACCAGACTCAGTGAATAACTCCCTAAGCTTAACAACAACCTTGATTCCTGCCCTACGTAACCTAATGATGAATACATTTTAAACAAATCAATATCACCTTAGGTCCAATTCATGGACACTCTTAGAGATATTAATTGTCACATGACCAATTAGTCTGTAAAATTTCCGTCTATGACACTGCTTCTACTTTTCCAGTAAATACTTCGGCCCCGTGCATGCAGGTGCAATTCTAAAACTGGATCAGGCCCAATGAAGAACCTCCTAAGCCCTATGATAACTATTAACTTAACTATATAGTAGGGCTGGGACTTTATCGCGTTAATTACGATTAATTAATTACAGAAAAAATAACACGACAAAAAAAATAACGCATTTAATCGCAATTTATTTTTGCACTGCAAACAATGCGGAACGTTTCTATTTGCACGAGTTCCCGGCATAGTTCAGTCGGTAGGGCAAGCGTCCCATGTGCGGAAGCTTCGTTCTCTGCGCGAGTTTGACTCCGGCTCCGATCATTGCTGCATGTATATAAAATATAAAATTTAAAAAAAAAAAAAAAGACGAGAAATCGTTGCTGGGTTTGTTGGGTGTAAATCTGGATGTGTGCACAAATTGTCCAGGAAAGAATTTGCCTGTCCGGAGCTCTTCCAGCCTCCGCTACCACCTCAATGCCAAACATGTTGCAGCTAGCACAGACAACAAAATGACAAAAAATGTTGCTTCTCGTGTCAAATATTGATATGCAATTAATTGAGATTAATTCATTACAAAGCCTCTAATTAAAGAGATTAATTTTTTTAATCGAGTCCCACCATTACTATATAGACCAGTGAGTAGTGTTAACTAACATATCTTTAGGGTCATCAGGTGGAAACCTCCTTTCACCAGTGTTTCGTCTAGTTGGTCCCGTGACACCTCCAGGAAGCTCGACAGCGATCACTGGCGTCCAAGAGTCACTCACCTAATGCCAGCCATCACCGCTCCTCACACCAAGACAATTATCTCTTTTGCAGTTGCAGTACCTGAATGTAGCAAGCATAGCAGGTCTACATTTACCCAGAGTTTTAGGTTCTGGGGAAAAAAATGTCAAAAATTAGCAACTGCCTTTTACATATAAGCACCATCATTTTGACTACATTAAATTTTATTGACAGCTACACTTTTGATGCTCTAGTTAACTCTAGTTAACCCTTCACCAAGGGTGTGGACTTTGGTGGGAACATCTCCCCACCAACATCCAGCTGCTCCTGAATTGTCCCTTACTACAATTTCAATTACACTTATAATGTAGCCTCTGCTGTTTGTCAGTGTCCCATCACTTCCCACACAAATGATTAACAGATTGATCAACTCATTCTTTCTAGGTGTCCCACCTTCAACACATTTTCACTTAATACTAATGAAGACTGGCGTCCTGTGTTGTTTCTTGCTAACATGAGAGAGGCTGCTGGAGCTTGTGTACATCTTAAAATATCCTGAAACGTGTCTCAGCTCTGTCAACTAGATGTGCAGGTAATTAAGGAAGACGCCGTCCTGGCTAACAGTTCATGTGCGTCTCCATTAGTTTGTTTAATTACAGTTAATGAGAAGAACCATATATGTTAGGGAGTAAATGGAGAAACTCAGGACTCAGCATGCTTTCATTTCCAGATGTTGTCTTTGTTCACAGTGAACACATTAACGCTGTCCAACTCTGCATGTTATCACCGCAAAATTATGACAATTCCTAACAGGCTGTAGTGTCTGATGGGCTGAAGATTTAATACAAGTACGACTTGTCATGGGAGCTTAATGAGGTCGTTTCTTTTAACACCAGCGACCTGTTTGACAAGGCAGATGTCAAAGCAGCTGGCGAGAGGGTTGCAATGTGGAGTCCTGGGTTGAGTCACTGGGGGGGGGGAGCAGCAGGTTCTCTCTCTTTTTTTTTTTCAAGAAACAAAATGATCACAGAATAATAATAAGGAAAAGTAAAGTAAAAGCCAAAAGGCTGATAAGTAGCGCAGGATGTTCAGAGGGTATGAAATGTCTTTCATGTTGTATAGTTATAATGCCATAAATCATAAGAAATGCATACACAAAAAAAGTAAATGAAATAAAAATAAACATTTTCCAAAGTGCCACTCTCCAACATCAGTAGTTTTAAGAGTATTTGGGGTCGTAAACGGAGCACATGAGGATATCTGCCTTTGATAGTGTGTGAATCTTAAAATTAGGTCACATGACAAACACAAACCCAGATAGATTTATCTGATAAAACTGCAAAAGGTGGAACTGAATACTTTTCACTTGGGTCCCCAAAAGACCCAAATACTCTGGTATTTTAAAGAAGCCATAATTTAAAACAAAATAATGATTTAAAGTAGAGATAGATCGATATGGTTTTTTCAGGGCCGATACCGATACTGATTATTGGTAGTCAAGGAGGCCGATAACCGATATTTGGAGCCGATATTCATTTGCAGTAAAAGTGAAAATATTGGCGTCAAAATTTTGAATAATACAAGCTCCAACA
>JAQMCX010000032.1:1687334-1714662 GCA_029814765.1 Acanthurus leucopareius
AGAGTAGTGACTGCAGACAGAGAGGAGCGGCTGCATCAGGGCCAAAATAACCCAGTTTTAAATTGATCTCTTATCGGTCATTGGATTAAAAAAAAATATAAGCGTATATGCGTCGAAATGCTGCGATAAGTCAACAAGAACAGAAATTATTGACCGAGAAAAGAAAATTGAAAAAGTAGAGTAACACAAGTGATGTGGCAGAGTTTTCCTCTGAGCTCTGCAGGATCTCCAGTCAGTGGGATTAAAGTTAAAAATGCACAAATAACACACAGAGCAGGAAACTGACATTTTGGCAACATGCAGAAAACATTCTGCTACAAAGACGAGGTTATAACCTAAGAGGGTAATTTAATTTGAAAATCAACGCGCTCGTACAAATCTTCAGAGCATTTGTACTTAATTTGTTGGCCGACTCTTGATGGAATAGTCTGTAATTGTCATTCTCTGTGGCACTCGAGTGAGTCACACAGAATCTCCCCACTTCCTCATGTCAACCCGCCATACCGTTTTTCGAGACCCGGCTTGACGCGTTGAAGTCAAGCGGTGGGCTTCATCAATCATGACGCGGTCGTAATCAAACAGCAGAATTATGAAAAATGGAGCCTGTCATAAGAACGTGCCTCCGTGTGCAGGATGCTGCCGGGTGTCAGAGCGAGAGAGACCACTTCCACTTCATCAAAAGGCATTTCTCTCCTAAGATTTTTAAGACTCAATGCGAGATTAAATTACCGGTTAAAATGCAAATTTTTCACATGGTGCATCCCCACTACATCCCTATCATGAATGAACTCCATGTGAGTGACAAGAAGATTTCTATCTAAAGAGGATGGAGTACAGTAAACAACTTTACTTCAAGCCTGGCCTTGTTGAGACTACAACTATAAATCATCGCTCTCCTGGTTTTTTTTCTTCCTGTTTTCCTCCACAGCATCCTTAATCTGCTTCCTTTGTCAGTCTGCTGAGCTAAGCTTATTTGTGCGTCCTCCCAATGAAATTAGCCAGGCGTAATCTCATAAATGTAATGATTTTTTAAACCTACTGTACAGACATTCGGGGACGGCAATTAAGCTTAAAAACGTTCCCTTGATTAATTAGTTTATTGTGATGCTAGCTCGTCACATGAGACCACACACACACACACAGACACACACACACACACACACACACACACAAACATTTTTCAATTCAAGACATCTGAGTGCATTGCAACGGCAACAAAGAAGCAAATAAATAAATACAGTTTGAAGAGCAGTTTTTTTCTAATCGATACAAATGTTTTAAAGTGTGATAACATTTCACATCACTAGTCCTTTGGATCTGAACCACAGTGGAAAAGTTGACTTTTATGAAATTTTGTCTTTTGTTCGATTAAGTTGATAATCACAATAAAACTGGTGCTCGTACAAAAAAAAAACTTTTTCAGATTTTAAAGAAACTCATCGGACAGCTTTGAAGGTGGACTGAAAACAAATCTTGTATTTCTATCAAACATAACTAGATTAAGAATCAGAAATGTTTGAATGTTAGCAGAGACTTCCAAATGACCTGATTTTAGCACAGAAAAAGATGCTCTCTCATAAATAACCTTCGTATGTTTAAACCAGTCAGTTCAATTATGCTGACTAATTAAACCAGTTTAACCTCCTAAACACCAGTTTCACACTGAAATTCACCCAAAAAAACTGTCTGTGAAAGTTTTTCTTGATTAAAAACCTGAAATAAATAATCTGTATGTGTGTTTCCCATCATTTAATCACAGATATATAATGCTTAGTAAAATAATTTAACTCCCTTGAGCTTGTTTTTCCATTCTGTACTATTAAATCAAATGAAAACATTATACATGTCATGAGTCTCATTCTTTCACATTTTTCTCCAACATTCATTCAGTTCGATACAACTGATCTCTGAAAACCTTGACAGCTTTAACAGAAATTAAATGAGGTTACGTTGGTTAAGATAACTCAACATGACCATCATACATGAATATGAAAATGAAAAAGAAATGAGGGCTTCAGAAATGAGATATACAGATGTTCTAATGTTCATCATGTGAGCACAAGGTGAAGCCAAACGGCTCTTTTGTCCTTGTTTCCTTTTTAAAAGACCAAGGCCTTAAAACACACCCACACTCAGGTGTTTTCAGTCGAGCTGATTAGACCTCCGCTAAGGTTGTGGAAGGGCAGAGGTGTGTTGGGGATTAAATGAGGTCAATAAGTAATGTATAACAGACTACACAGTTGGGTGTAAAGGTTAATTTAAACAGGAGGAACCTTAAAAACAGACTTTCTTCGCTATTTTTTTGTTTTTTATGCTGAGCATTGTTCATGATATACTGATTTAGTAAAATCAAGGGATTTAACCCGTATGCTTATTTGGACTAAGCTTTTATAATTACTTCCTTAAAATAAACGTTTAAAAGGATATGAATGATTAAATCAATAAATATTTACTTTGTTTTCAATTTGCTTAAATCCGACATGCAACTTTTATATTAAATGCAATACACTTTAGAATGCATTGGCCTCTGTTTAAATCTCAGTGTTTATTGCATACTTTGATTCAGTCACATTGCATGACTTTTGGGTAGAAGCACAATATTACTTTTTTTTAAATTAATTATGTTCATATGCAAATGTTGACCAATTTCTTTTTTCTATTAACATAATGACGAAAGTTTGTTAATCAACATACCTGGTAAAAATGCAAATGTTGATGCTGAACAAATCAGTGAAATGTCACCGATGACGTATTTTGTTTTTTACTGCAGAATAAACAACCTTGTTCACATTCACATCTTTTTCTGTATCATCTCTCAGCTCTTTTATGCTCATTTTTATCCACTGGCAGAACTTGGTTAAGGTTAAAAATATCCTGAAATTAGATTTTTTTCAATTAGTATCCATATGAAATGTTTAAAAATGTCTTTCACTAACTGTAACTAAAGTATATTTGTTGCAAAAACTAAACATATCTTGGCATTTTTCTGCCATTCTGGTTGATTCTGGTGTCACAGTTCTGCATTTTTTTTTAACCCAACAATCCACCGAGCGTGACATGAACATGTAATTACAGCTCAGGGCTGTAACATCCTCTTAAACAACATGTCTCCAAACATGAGGAAGTGATCAGGTTATCTCAGCAGAAAAACTGGGAATTGAAATTTGTTGTAAATAAACATAATGAAATAATTTTACAATAAAAAAATATTACTGACTGGCAGAAATGTAATGCATTAAATTTTTATTCATGTATGTTGAGTCACGTTTGCTGACTTTGACCTTTGATATAGTTATGGATTTATCTGGGTTTGAATATTGTTGAAAATTTGGAATAATCAGCTGAAAATATAAAGCAAAACACTGCTTTTTTTTAACCTAAATGTCAAATGTTAGATATAGTGAGTTTAAATCGATCAGTTTGTAACGCAGACCTGAGAAGGGCTCTGATTAGGCAGTAAGAGGAAACACCTGTGTGGGTCGATCATCATCTCACCAAGTTACACCTGCGAGCTGCTCAGACCAACCACAGCCTCCTTTTACTGAAGCAGCTGGAGATCAATGCATTTTTACTGCATTTCTCCTCAAAAATGCCCCCTATTCAAAGCAACACCCAGTCCTGAGCTGCATCCAGCCTGCTAATTCTCTGCAGAACCTCTTCTTCTCTGAATATTTCAGTGGGCGTCTTTGGACCAAAGTGACAAGCTCTCACCAGAAAAACCTTAAAACCGATCCAATCTCTGGTCCAATTACCCCACATCCACTGTGTACGTTCTCACAACAACAACAACAAAAGACATGAGGACATTTATGTCGGTGAAATGTGCTTTTATGTCTAAAGTCCTATCATGGCTTCTGCGCTGTTTTCTCCTCTAACGTCCACAGTAACTTCTTAAGAACTGTCAGGAGGTGTAGAAATGTTGGATGTTTACCCTGGTAGGCATGCTTTGAAAAAAAAAAGAGAAGAAGAAGAAGGAGAAGAAGAAGAAGAAGAATGCTCTGCTTTAGGAGATCTACCAGTCACAATAGTAATATTTCTATTCCCTCATGACAAAAAAAAAAAAATCCTTTTATATCAACAGTGAAATGGTTGGAGATGCATGTGCGTTTTGAACACAGTTAACTATTTAAGTCAACAAGCATCTCTTCTTCTAAACACGTTTGCTCAAAAAAAACCTGTTCAGTTAACCAGTGTTGGCTGGACTTTTGCTATTAGATAACAGGATGCCATTTTTTTGCAAAAAGAAGAGAGAGAGAGAGAGAGAGAGAGAGAAAGGGGGGATGGGGGATTTTTTTTAGGTCTGAATCCAAGTGTTACTCAGCGGGGCTTCAAAGGGTTCTGTATCCCCTTTTTATCATAGCTATTTCTCACAGTAAAACATGCTTTGCTGAAATCAGTACAGATTAGGGTGGCTTTCACAGAGTCAACTTCAAAGTGAGCAAAAGGGGGGGGAAATATTACTATAATAATGGGAATACATTTATAAGCTGGTCTTAGTTTACAAGTTGAAGGCTAAAGCAGAAAGTATATTTAGTGCTGATTAAATTCCGCACACTCTTTTTGGTATAAACACCCTCAGATTCATGTTGTGTCCTGTGGCACTTAAGAAGAAGAAGAAGAAGAAGAAGGAAAAAAAAAAAGAAGAAGAAGAAATCCTCCTCCGGATATCTGAGAGATGGTGTCAGGATTCCAGCTGAGAGCTCGGATGTCAAGACCCCGTTTCATTTCATGCAAGTTGAAGTGCGGTTGATTTTTCAGGTAACGCAAGGACTGAATCTACATGTTCAGCTCTGTTTTTAGTCATTTTCCGTCCAAATTAAAACCAAAAATAGATAAATAAATATATAAAATGCAGCGAAAAGCCAAACCAACGAGCTGTGATGTAACCGAAGCCCTTGAGTCACGTTGGCCAAAGAAAAAAACCCCTTAAAAACCATATTTTCTGTGACAATACTGGATCATTCAGTGACCTTTGTATTGATTTCTGACATGTCTGTTCTTCAATATACTGAATCAGAAACTGTGCATGTGTAAAAAACAACCAATCAGCAAGGTTAGCTCCGACACAGCGGCTCAAACAAAAGAGGACGGAGTTTTCTAGAAGCTTTTTTCTCAGTGGCTGTTTGCCGATGAAAGGCCACAAAACAAAGAAACAGCTATGTTTTGAAAAATACCAGCAGCAAAGCAAGAAACGTGATATTTAGTCCAATTCAAGGAGAATAAAGCATCATTGTTACTGTTACGGCTGGTTTGTGCTTCTCTGATTTTTCTTTTATAATATAGCTGTCACAGCTAGATACTTTTTTGTTATCTACTAATATTTTTCAGTTTTTAAGCACAAACTTGAGCTTGACATCAAGAAAGTTGTGGCTATATTTATATATACTTGTGTGTGGGTTATGTGTGTGTGTGTGTGATTTCTGATTCCTGGCAAGGACTCAATTTTTTCATTGCCTAGACATCAAATGATTGACAGCAAACAGGGTGGAACGAAATGTGTGCACTCGGCTCAATTAAAAGACAATAAAAGAAAAACATCAACAAAACTAAATAAAAACTTCTCTAATCATCATGATGGATTATGAGTCAATCACTTCTCAGGTCTGCTTAAATGAAGTAATACTGCGTACAAGCCTGAAGAACCCAAATGATTCAAATAAAATCAGCCTTTCTGTCCCTGATTAAGCAACCAAAACTGTGCAAAACTGCTTCATTTTTATGTCTTTTAATGTGTAAAATTCATGAATTCTTTTGGGTAAAAATTATCCAAAATGAAAATGTATTTGTTGTAGATACTGTTAGAAAAAAAAGGAGAAAAAACAGGCAAGTTAAGGAGTTTTTTAGGACCAGACTGTGGCCATAATCAGCTCTGCACCCACACACACCTGCTGGCATTTGGTGTTAATCGCCGGCTCCTCGTGTCCAATCTACTCTTTGTATTCCATCACACTGTGAGCTCCGGTAAAGTTACATCTTATTGATTCCTCGCGGGGCTCGAGGTTTATATTGATGAAACAATCTTTGATTGTTGAACCGGCTGCGGACAAAAACATTGGTTTAATTACTTGTAGCCTCCTCTTGTGTTTTCAGGAAGGCAAAAGTTAATAATGGCGCCCAACAGAAGTCAAGAGCGAAGGCAGAGCTGAAGCTGCCCTGAAAACCACCGATGTCAATTCAATCAGGAAGGACAAGTGAATTAAGTAAATCCTGTTTTGTTTTTTTTTTAATACAGACTGAACAACACCAGTGTGTTATTTCAGGTACAGTGTATTTGTTCCTGAAGGCAAACAGATGTGACTTGTGACATAGGTGTCCAGTGTTGGGTGTTGGGTGCCATTAACAATAATAACTGGAAAACAAAAGTGAAAATAAAGATCATTTTTATCCCGTCACATCTTACTTTCTGCTCTGAGGGTTGAAGGCTCCCACACCTCGTTGCAAGGTGCTGCTTTTCATAAGTTTTTACACTAACTACTGCTAGTTTTTTTTAACTTTAAACACACATAACACCTCATCAACACATCACTCCCCTCTGCGGAAAATCTCTTTTACACGATCATTAATTGATGCTGACACTTGCTCTGCTCACAGGTGCAAAGGTGAGACAACAACGCAGCCTCTCCTGGTCTTTTTACCTTTTTATACATCCGGCAAAATATTCCAGCCTTGAACAAACTGCGTGAACATCTGGTCAGTATCATGAAAGACTGAGAAAGCAAAAGATTTGACCTTGTAAACTCTTGCGCCGATAAAAAATATTTCAGACATTGTGACACATCTGAATTATCTAATTGTAGCACTCAGCATCAAATACTGTAGGTCTTTTCTGTGCGTGTAGAGATATTTTTTGAAAATGCAGGTCTCATCTGCGCCTCAGTCTTAGCCATGTCAGCATCCGAGGTAAACTGCATTTTGTACTTAATGCTTTGTTGCTGACAAAGGTGATGCTCAGCCTGAGGGCTTAAACATATCCTCTCAGAAAACCTGTTTGCCAGGTCATAATTATCCCGAGACCCACCGAAGCTACTTATTTACCACTAATACCTTATGTATCTTGTGTTTAATCCGTTGTTCCCCCCCCTACATGTACATTCTGTCACAGTGAATCTACGTCCGCCTGCCCCTGCATGCTCACGGTGTTGATTAACTGATTAACATCAATTGGCTCTTTTTAGCGAACGGGAGGCAGCTGCGCCTTTGACTCGATCAAAGAGGGGAAGGTGTTTTGCCTCATCAGCCCTGATGAGGAGAAGCTGTCGGTGCAAACACCCCCCCCCCTCCTCACCAGCCTCAACCTCGGTCTGAGAGGCCGGGCGAGAGGCCAGTGGAAATGGCAGCGGCGCGGGGCACCAGCTGGTCACACATACAAGGAGAGCTTGTGATTTTACCTGGACGCTGAGAACAGGCCTCCTCATCAGCCAAGGCTGGCACACACTGGAAATCCCTCTCATTAGGAAGGTTTAACTCCACCGGCCTGGCAAGAATGGCAACAGAGACCCAAGTTAATGTATTTATAGTCTGCTTATTTGTTTGTTTTGGGTTTATTTTAGACTTTTTTCATCAATATATCTATCTATTTTATCATCTAAGTGGCATTTAAGTGCCTTAGAGCTTCTATTTCAAACATAAAAATCATATTTGTGTACTTTGAATCCTGTCTAAACATAGAACATTCATATCCTGACATTAAAAAAAACACACATGCAATTCATCCTTTATGTTTCTGGTTGCAAACACACACTCTGAGCTCCTCAATGCTATCAAATGCTAACAATTTTTTTTTTTTTATCAGATCTCTCCTGCCAGTACAAACACTGATCAAACTCCCAATCGTCCAGCTGCTCTTACCACTAAGCCACCAGCACAATCCGAAGACTCAGTGTGTTCAAGAGCACTTTATGCTTTCTTTCATTATGTTCCTGTCTGTTGTAATATGCTTGTGATGTTCCCCTCTGTTGGACTGTGATCGTGAGCTCCCTCGCTGTGCTTTCTTATTGCTTTGATGCACGCTTGAAGTCTCTCTTGTCAAATTGAGTTCTGTTAAAATTTCTGCTAATAATCCTGAAAATGTGCTTTATATGACCACAAGGAATTTTTCTTTTTTCCCACTGCTTTTCTGGGAGAATAAGAGCACGAGTGGTTTTCGTACATTTCGCACAGCACATGATTGAAAATGCAAAACTGCACTTTTATTGAAAAGAACTTTAACAGAGTTAAGTATAATCATGCTGTTAAGCTGGGTTAGGAATAAAGTTGATATCAAGATGCCATAAAACAACCTCAGCTCAGTGGCCAATCAGACGGTGGCTACTGGCCAATCACAGCTGATGCCTAACAAGCTCTTATAAGACTGTTTCAAAGCATTAGACCTCTCTAGATTTTTAACATTATCACTTTTTTCACACATAAATTAAAAAACATATATTTGGAAATCATAAAATGAATGTTAACTATGTTGTCTTCACTCCAGCATAGGAGCTGCAGCTATCCAACCAGCTAAACTCTTTCTTGCAAAATGACGAGCTGAGTCGTGGTAAGCTAAACTTGCTCTTTACTGCGGCTCTTTACACCATCTTACACAGAGTGTAACTGTAACAAGAATAGAATAAAAAATCACTACTTAGTTGGTAACATATCTTTTTACAATGTAAACACATGCAAAAAAAGTTATCCAATTACAAACAAATGAAGTACTTTTTATGTAAATCATGTTTTTAAAATCAACTTATAAGTACAACAATGAACTTTTTTTACTTACAACATTCCCTCTGTGGCATTTACAGTGTGGATGATGGTGGATACAGAAAGCATGAAGAAATATTCAGCCAGCTTCTTCAAATGACTCACAGGAAATCCTGACAAACACCTGTCAAAATAAAGGTCTTATCAAAATAAAGGTATACCCATCAACATGTCTTGAAGGCAACACAATAACTGAATTCAGTTTATCTGCTTGAGTTTACAGTTTTTTAATCTTACATGCTCAGTGTTTGAGTATAATGGAGTCTTTGTTAATATCAGTAACAAGTGTGCTTTTCCTGCTGTGAAAAGTCAAAGATTCGGATGTAAAAGAGACTTATTGTTCATCATTTAATTCAAATACACAATTATACGCTCATGGTTTTATGTTTCCACTCTTACCTTTTCCCGGAGATCAGCCCCAATGTCAGTGCTGCAGTTTGTGACCACAGCTAATCTGGATCCAAGTCACATTAACCAACGGTGCTAATGTAGAGTGACTAATAGTCGCGTCTGACCTCTGTATTGTTCTGTGTTTGATGCAGCACTCAGCAGCCTTCACTCTGTGAGGAGGCAAGGTTGTTGCAAGCTGAAAACAAAATGTGCCAGCTCTTTAAAATGAAAATGTTTAAGAACTCGAGTTGTTCAAATCAAAAAGCTAAACACCGATTGACTTGCAAGTACTCATATGTTTTGCACAAGAGTGGAGTTCCACAACAGAAGTGTGTAAAAGCACCTTTGGTCATTAAACAACATTCAGAACAAAGCAGAAATCTTATCTGTGCAAACCTTCACACGGACGGCCAAAAGGCACCGGGGTCGAGCCTGAAATTCACTCAGCCATCTTTATTTCCGGTGCAAGTCTGAATCCTTTTGTGTGCCTGCATACATTAGGCATCGCCATCCATCTCCACTGGCACCGCTTGCGTGGCACAGGGGAACACCAGCTGTGCCCCCCCATCTGCTGTCGAGATAGGCCCAAGCATTTGGACCCCCGAAAAGCAAGGAGAAAAACAACAGCAGGCTAAAAGGCAGGGATTACAGCTTGTGTGTGGCTGGCTGTCTGTTTGAAGGTTGTGTGCTCATCTTTGATATGTATATGTGTGTGTTTGTGTGTGTGTGTGCGTGGTGTGTGCATGTGTGTCTATCTCTTTCTATCTCTATTTCTTTCTTTCACTTTATTATGAGTTTGAACAGAGTTGCCGGGGGCATCTTAAAGCGTGCAGCTCACACTCCATCTGTAGCTGTCGGTAGCATGTAACCGCAACGCACTTTGATGATAGACATTTTAATGACGAGCATGCAGGCAGCCTTAAGGGCTCCGCTCTGTGTACATGTTTGTTCTGCGTGTCACAACAAAGAAAGCGTTATCTACAACAAGTCTCCATCACTTCGCAACAAATTAACCCAAAAATTTACAGAGTCACCACCCATGGCACCCACCGAGCCGGAGTGCTAATAACTTTTGACAAACCAGGGGCTCATGATGGTGAGGAGGCTCCATGTTTCTGCACCAATTCTGAGGAATAACAATCATGCGTGAGCTGTCAGCACACAGCCTTTCAAACTCAACACAACAACACCCCCTAAACACACACACACACACACACACACACACACACACACACACACAAAAAGCTCTAGGTCTCACCACTGGCCATGAGAGATGTGCAAGGTGTTACGAAATCATGAATAATTCAAGGTATGATTTAAACTTACTTCTCCCATTTTATAGATGTATACTGTATTTACTTGGCACGTAACGGTTCCGCCTTTGTTGTGCGAACGCAGCCATATTCTGTCCGATTGCATTTAAATCAACAGGGCATGTAAAATTAAAATTTCTTCAAAGAGTCTCTGGGAAATATTTGACAGGCTTTGAACTTTGACAGCTGACACGGAAGAGTAACAGAAGGAGAGACGTAACGTTTATGACTATGGATGAGATGCAGAAGCTTGCAAGAACACAAAACACAATACGTTGAGTACGGGTTCATAAAAACTGCCAGGTACGCCACGGCTGCTGTCATCGTGATGCGTTTGTCGTTAACGCGGAGCTTTTTCTTTCAGCAGCAGGGCAAGTTCAACGTGTATGTACCTGGAATTTGATTCAGTGGTGACTAATAATCATATGAAGTATAAATAATAGACGGCATGTCAATCATGTGAGCATAGCTGGTGTCTTTCAAACAACAACACATCCTCCAAGCCTGCATACTGATTGACAGCCTTATCGCCGGTGTATGTGCGCTTTGATTAAACAGATCATGCATTTTACATTTCCTTCCTCACTATCTGCACGCGGCTGCAGCCCAACCAGCTCCGAGGCCCTGTGCAGCCTCAAATATCAGAAGTCAAACATGCACGTGCACCTGTTTGATACATTATGAAGGGACGGAGCAAAGGGGATTTTGGAGAGCTCATTCAAACTCAGTTCCATTAAAAAAGCAGGGGTCTCGATGTGGCCCGAGCCGGTTAGCATTCAGTGAGCTTCGTCAGGCTCGGCTTCGGATGATGAATATCAAACCTGACTAATCTATTCACCTCTAACATCACCCAGCTCCCATTATCAGTCACAGGGTGTGAGAATTAGCCAAATACAATACTCACTTCACACCTGTTTGTGTGTGTGTGTGAGGCAGCAACCCATTGCACTTTGACATTCATTCCTGCATTTTAATTCTTCAGTGCAAAAAAATATAACTCCACCAGCGCCTCATAAAGGTCTACATACTTGTATGAATGACTTATTTTAAATGTGCACAAAGTTCACAGTGGATAACTTGAGATTTTGACATTTTATCAAAGTTTGCTCCGGAGTCCTGGCAGGCAGCAGGTTAGCCCCATGCAGAGCGCGAAGAAAAGCAGCTTTCTTTTCCAACTTCCATCACTGCTTTGCCATTAGTTAAGGCAGGAAAGTGAACACGTCTGACAAAAGAAGAGAAAACGAAAAAGAAAAATAGCCGTGGCCTCATCTGCTCAAGATGGAAGAGAGTGTGTTCCCAGATTGTTTGTCTCCTGCAAGTGCACAAGGTTGCACATGCAAGTCAATGCGAGTGACACAATGTGCAATCCTGCCAATGGTTTCACATTAATCCACTGATCGACAGATGGCTGCAAGAAACGCACCAATGAGCCAGCAAATACAGGAGAGGGGGGGGGAACAGTGCTAGCTGCTTGCTGGCATTTAGGATTTTAAATGTTCAACAAATATGCTTTGCAAGTGTTTTATAAGACAGGAAATGCATTCAAGATGTTTATTAGGTACAAACATACACACAATGCATTTTAATGAGGAATGCTGACAAGTAAACAGAAGTTTTGCTCACAAGAAAACACTGCAAGTGGTTTTTTAGCTGCTGACAGAAACAAACAGGCTGCAAAATGAATAAGTATAGAAATGTACTCCGGTTAGCTTGCACCTTGCCAACAAGACAGCAGCAGCAGTTTAGTTGTATATTGTGACATTACATTTTTAGGAGCCCTATTTGGTCCACTCAGTTTTACATCCTCGATCCAGGACCCGAGTCATGCCAGATCTGGTTATAATATGTCTGATAGAGGTCTCAAATATTATTATAGCTGCTGTCTCAACTCAATGTATCTCAAAGTTACAGTAAAGATTAAGTAGAACTGAAAAAAGTAGATAAAATAGGCATTTTAGAGGAAAGATAAAGTTATTTTGTTAGAATTCAAACAACTTCAGCTGGAGCAGGGCCTGACAGCATGCCAATGGATCATGGGATTGCTTTTAATTAAACAAGAATTAGTATCATTGGCCAAACTGACAAGGTGTTGAAGTTTTACTATCCGGTGCTTGCAGCCAGACACGATGGGCGACTCCTGCTAACAGCCATGTAAACACCCTCAATCCCAGAGCTGGCATGTTTTGAAGGGTTCTGCTTCATGAACCTCACGGTCGATGCTTACTGGTACATGGAAACACTGTGTGACAGGCTCTCTGAGCAGGAGAATGCTGATTTCTCTGTCAATACGAACGAACGGTGTTGGATTGGTCCTACTTTTTTAAAGGACTTCACGACGCGCCAGCAAAAACCGGATTATAATTGGCTGCATAATTAGCAGAAGCATTTTTCTTTTAATCAATACAAAAAAAAAAATAACCCGCTGGAAGAGAAAAATATTACGGTTCATCGTTCTGTCTGTTATCCCAAAGAAAATTACTGCAGTTTTAATGTTCAATAGATTTCCTCTCACTTAAGAGTTCTCAGTAGTCATCATTAAAAAAAAAAAAAAAAGCTTTTTCCATCCAAAAAAATTATAAATTAACCATTTTGCCTAAAACCCATTAAATGGATGGTCAAAAACAAATAAATTTTCCATAATAAAACACCACTGCAGACCAAATGATTGACAACTTCTCTTGGAAACTGTATATTTTGGTTCGAAGATGACATTTTGTTTCATTTTTTTCCAGATGGCAGATTAAGAGAAACTCCAACCACGAGGATCCAGTTTCCCCGGGTAATTGAAATTAGCACATTCAATTAATTAGCATGTAATTTCATGTTTAAACAACATTTCCGCAGTGGCCCTTTAAGCTTCTAACATCAGCAAATTATATATATATATATAAAACCCCTTTGCATGACCAATTAAAGCTAGCGCTCATTGTGCCGTCTATAGAAACTCAAGCAGGGTAAGCACATCTACGGGGTTAATTGAGTTGACCCTTTGTTTTCCTTCTTCCTGTCATCTCCTTCCTCTAACTAACCAGCGATGCCCTGTGTGAGCAGTCGCCTTGGCGATGAAGCTGCGGGGACAAATACTCGATTTGGTTACAGCTTTTCATCAGCATCATTGAAGGCTGCATAACAGGAATCATTGTTAGCTCTGAACAGACAGCTCATTAATTTTCAGATTGGCTGTAACTGCCACGGCTCATGTAGTCGGGAAATCATCTATAAGAGGGGGCTGCAGGGTGTTAATGGCGGAGTAGGTAAACATGTGACGTTGTGTGTATGCGTATGTGAGGCGTGTATGCACCGAACTCTGTCAATAACGAGATTTTTTCCTTCAGTGTGAAGAGCCTGTGTGAAGGACGTGTGCGTGGAAATAGCAGTGGCTTGAAGTTGATGGTGCTGTCGGAGGTGATGATGCAGAAGCTAGAAAATGAAATCAATTAATTAAGTTTCACTTTCACTCACTCACATTTTTTTTTTTTTACCTTGAAACGCACAGTAAAAACGTTTGTTAGTGATCCCACCCAAAGCTCATAAAGGATTACTGTCATGGATTTTTTTTTTTTATTATTATTATTATTGCTCATGGCAATGTTAATAAAAGATTATTGATTGTACAGGTTCCTGGGTTGAGTGTGTGGTCACTAACACACACGTTTTATGTTTTCTGATTATAAATTCATGTTGCATTAAGCAGCACCTCTTGCTCTCTGCTCTGTACTCTGTCACCTGCTGCTAAAGCTCCGGTTTCATCAGTTTTATTGGGGTAGTTTTATTTATGTGTGTTTACAGGCAGGTTGCATATTCACATGCAGTAACATCACACTCATCATTTCTGTCATTTCTGTGGACGCGACCACATGCTGCAAACAGGCTGGAACTAGTCGAGCAGAGGAGGGAACGGCGTTTTTCAGACGTTTGCACGTTGTGGATAATCCTGGGATCTTTGACGTGCAACTGAATACAGATGAGTGTGTTTGTCAAGCTGTCC
Organism: Acanthurus leucopareius; assembly: GCA_029814765.1. Taxonomy (NCBI): domain Eukaryota; kingdom Metazoa; phylum Chordata; class Actinopteri; order Acanthuriformes; family Acanthuridae; genus Acanthurus; species Acanthurus leucopareius. Next base: position 1,701,768 of record JAQMCX010000032.1, read on the forward strand.
TTGACTCAGCTTTCAACATTCTGATATCGCACGCATTATTATGCACAGATGCCGGTGTGACTGTACTTGAGCATTACCTGTCTGCTCATTTACTGTTTTCTTCTTGAGCATTAACAGTTGTTGCAGTACAGCAAGTACATGAGCGACTTTCACCGTGATTTGTCGTCTCATGTTGTACAAGTTGTTTCTTAATCATCTTGGCAAACATATGTTATCGAAAAATCAGAGGGAGCACATTAAAAAAAAAGATAGATTTCATGCTGATTTAACAAAAAACTACTAATGCAAGATCTTCCGTGCAGGTTGCACCAGATGTTTGTAAATGGACTTCAGCAATACAAAGTCAGCTTGGTTGCATTTTACATTTTTATAGTTAACTTTGTTGCATAATACTGTGGAGTTGTCATATGAATATATTTTACTTTCTGTTTCCTAGACTGAGTGTTCTTTTCATGACAGGAAGTTTGAGAAGCTGCAGATGACATACTGAGGCAGGAAAATAGAGCAATCTGCACCGTCACTGCAAGGTGTTGCTGTCCATAAACGGTAAATAATTTAAAGATTACCATAAAAGAGATTTTTTTAAAAGATTTATTTTACCTATACTGCACATTTGACATGTTTACTGTCAGTTCAAAGGAATAATCTAATACTTCTTCAGCCAGGAAGGAGTTCAGAAAGCTGAAGGTGTCAGCAGCAGAGAGACTTTGAGGACAGGAGAGACAGGCAGCACAGAATCAGGGAAACTGTAGGTTTTTCAGCTGGTTGTTGTAGTAAACAACTGAATCCCATTGTGCCTGCCTATCTGTGAGAGTCACCACACACCACTAAATACTATGCAAAACATGCATATAGTATGCTACATAATGTGTGACGGGGAAAAACAGAGACAGAGGGATTAGAGCAGAACGAAAACATAAAAAGATACACCTGAAAACAAACAACATCTAGGTTGTGTCTTCGCCTGTCCTCAGCTGCTCCTGCAGAGCGGCTATGCTTCTAGCAACGAGATGCAAATTGCATAAGGAGAATGAGAAATAGCTTCAGCTGAAATACAGCATTTTTGAGCGGTAGATGGGCTCTTTGAAGGAGTTTTTTTGTGTTCCTGTGGGTATTCTGTACTGTACAAATGCATTTTCTAGATAAAACACTTAAGACAAATAAAAGCAGGTATGGAAAAAGGAAATACATCTGATTATTGTCTTTAAACTCCTGATAATTAGCAGCTTTTATCATGTTAAAGCTACATTTTAGATGTAAATTGAAGGGGACATTTGGGGTCTCGGACTCATTTCCATTCAAGCAGTGATTTCAATAAAAATGCTCGCCCGGACTGAGGCATATTGTGCCCACCTGTCAATTTCACCTCTCAAAAACCTGCTGGACCATCATGCAGTGGTGGAATGGGAGGGCATATTAAAAAGGTCATATTATTTGAAATTCAAGGCACTTGGAACGAAATGAGAACCCATTTATCCTTCCGCTGCTTAGTGCCGACCGTACAAAAAAAAAAAAAAAAAAAGAGTGAGAGAGACAGCAAAAATGTTCATAATCGTATATAATTTTGCAAGAGAAAGAATCAATTTTTGACAGATATATTATAGCATGAAATATATCCCCACAGACCCTTATGAATAACAAAATGCAGAGTGAAGTGTAAGTGGTTGGGTGCCTGCAGTTGAGTGGTGGTTTAATACTAAGTGGTTACCCGGCGCTGTAGATGTGTCATCACAGAGAACAAACATCATTAAACTTATTATTCATTGCAGTAGCTTTGCAGAAGCCCCTGATGGCACATTAACAACAGTCTACTGAGGGACGCATCACTCTTCAGTGGCCCTAAAGAGGCGAATGAAAAGCATTCCCATTGACTCGCCCTCCTCCCCCAAGCCCATCAGTGATAATCATTATTTTCCCTTTGTTCATTATGATCCACACTCCTCCATTAACAAGGACTCTAATATCCTCTTCCAGAGTGTGGAGACGCGAGTTGTGTAGCCTTAAAGTGCCTCTTTTCGCCACGTTACCTCGAGCTTCTCAGCAGGACGCCGAGGCGATAAGTGACAAATGAACACTCGCTTTGGATATCAGGCCCCAATCTCTGTCATCATTATCTCTTTTCATACCATCTTAAAACCACTTTCACTCTTTCTTTAGATCCCAGTCAATCACACGAGCCCCGAAAAAAGACGGCAGGGGAGCACAGTCATGTAACTATTACACAGCAAGCTGGTAAAACTCTCACACTTTGTGGTTTTTAACTTTTTGCACCGCACCGGACGCCGAGTGTCACTCAGATCTATTGTGTTTCACTTCTTCTGGATATTTATCTGCTTTTTTAATAACCAGTTTCAAAGTGGTTTTATTCGACACGTCCTTTTATTATCAACAAAAGCCGTAAAGATCAAAACAAACAACTAATTTCATCCACTTACAAGTATTATTAGTGTTGTGTAACAGATGCTTTTGTACAATAAAACTCTAACATTTCCCCGATATATTAAAACGGTTTAAAGCTCCACACTGACAGACTGGTTGGCATTCAGTGAGATGAATACAGGCAGCGTTGTTTGCTCATTTTTGGCTGCTGTTGTCTCATTTCCTCCATATTGTTTTGGCTGTGGGTCCCTTCTATTTACTTTGTTTTTTTAAACTCAGCATTAAAACCAAGCCATTAGTTTCTCACATACATGTTAACCTCCATTCAGATGCTTTTGGGTCAACTAAAATGTGCAGACAAACATGCAAAAACTTTACAAAGTTTATATAAATTTTATGTTTATTTAAAACTAGTAAAACTAGTAAAACTAGAACTTTTGTGATGGAAGTTCCACACAGTAGCTCCAAGTTAAATAAAAAGTGATAAATTATTTTTCTAAAACTTAAAGCTGCTAAATTAAAACTGCAGAGGGAACAAAGAAGAAGTGTCATGTCAGGAGTGCAACCAAGAGCATCCTAGTGGCTTTTTTTTGACAGTCATGAGGTTCTGCACCGTGAGTTCATTTCCCAGGGTGAGACTGTAAATGATGAGAAATAGTCTTCTATGGTTTTGAGAAAGAACAGTCTTTGCAAAGTGACCAAACTCTGGCAACTGGCTCTTTAACATGACGGCGGCTTACTGCAGGTTTCTCATCCATAATAATCAATGCTTCCCACCTCCTAAAACTGCTGGATTAGCCTCCATGTGATCTCTTTACATTCCCAAAAAAAGGAGTTTGGTGTCTGGTTTGTAGTTAACATACGAGTTTCAGCTCCATGATGAAATCGCAGAGGTCCAGTGGTCACAAAATCACATGTAACTCATGTGCTGGTAATAATTCAGTGATCAGTCTTGGAAAAAAACTTTTGACTGATGAATGTGATTATTTCTTAATTTAACTGGATTTGTTATTAGTTGTAAAATAAGAATATAACTCATCGTTCGCCAACAAACTTCAGATTTGTCTCCATGTTCTCCTGCCTGACGCCGTGTGTTTGCCAGTCAAAAAACAGTGTTTAGCATTTAGGAGGCGATGCAAAGGTGGTGAGTATAGGATGCCAATCTCCTCTTGCCGCATCAGTGCCTTCTAGTTGACCATGAAACCCAATCTGGACGCTGATGAAGCGCCTGTCAATGCCACCGGCCCGACAAAGACGTGTCTTTGCCTCTTTATAAATCACCGCACCCTTGCCACTGTGGAGTGAACCTGGGGCTTTTACCTCTGGGTGAACCTTCTGGCAAAAAGCAATTTGTCAACGGCTCATCTGCATTCAGGCCTGATCAAGTGTGATGTGGTGGAGACTGACAACTCCATCAGCTTATTCTCCAGGAGTCTGCAGAGTCCGCCGTGGATAAGATGGGGTCAATGGGAAAGTAGGGCTTCTTGTTTTCATGCAACAGCAAGGCTACGGGGGGGAAACAGCAGTTTAACTATACAGGCCGAGTTAACAACTCAGTGCTGTTTCACAGGCTCGGCGGTGCAAAAGGCGGTGCTGGGAATTCTCATCGCTGCATCGCTCTGTAATCGACCCACTGCGCCGTAAGCTAACGCTCCACGTGACACCAACCCCACCGCCATGTTTCTCAGCAGAAACATCAGCTGCTCAACTCCATTGTTTATTATTTTCTCTTGAAATATGTGCATGTTCAAAGCGGCGCCATTAAGATCATGTGGCCTCTGACAGCATGAAAACACATGGACCCATTATGTGTTGGCAGTGTGATGATGAGACTGTTTTACAGCTCAGTGGCCACTTTTCCGACTCACCACTTTGGTTAAATCACAAATCACCGTCTGATTAAGGCTGATGGAGGATGATTTTACAAAGGGCAAAAAAAAACTACAGATGATCTGAGAAATATTTATCTGTGGCCTTTTTATTTATATGTACCTTGAACTACAGGCTAATTACTGGCTAATGATATCTGTGCAACAAAGTTCAAACTTGAGGAAATTAAGAAAGAAATCTAGAAATAAAGATGTTTAATTTGAGAAAAGGTTCTGATGTCATATCTTTTGTTTTGTTCGTTTAATAATTTGTTTCAAAAAGCTGTTGATTGTACATGCAGGCTCTTGTGGGTTTTAATGGTCAAATTAGCAAATTAACTAAATTATCAACCAAACAATCAGCAGCGTTTTGTGAAGCACCTTTTCAAAATAACCAAATGCAATTCGAAGAGCTTTCCAAGTGACTGACAGTCATGAAGTGATAAAATGGATTCAGAGACTGATGAACAGCAAAGCCAAAAGAAATAATAAAAACTGCAAAAGTTAAATAATAGTGCAGATAATAAAAGCAATTATATTACACACGAGATAAAATAATGAAATACTGCACGAAATAATTGAATCATAGTTAAAAAAAAAAGTGAAATGTTAATAAAATAAAAAATACTTTTTGTTCTGTTTTGATTGTGTTTAACTTTTTAACCAAAATATTGTGGAGTTTTTGTAAATTAGGCCAATAACAGATTAGAAAGTCAACAATTCATTTGTGACTGAACTTTGTTGTAATTCAGCCAATAAATCCTCGACAAAAAAAGGGAAACAGACACACAGACGTCAACAAATGAAAGTTATTAATTGTAATAAAGGCTGTAAGCTAATCAGTTAAAGCAGACTAACACAGTCATTAGTAATAAATTAATTTGGGTTTGTGGTGTGTTTATCAGTGGCATCAGCTGTGTAAATTGTGATACATTAGAATCATCCAGGTGCTGTAAAAGTGTATTGAACAACTAAAGGAAAAGGGTTTGTGAGCCGAGCTGCTGCAGCTTTGTACTCAGACTCTGGGTCAAGATGCTCCAGTTCCTGCTGGACGCTGCAATCAGGCTCCTCAGGCATCTGAGAGGCAACATGGGTGAATTCAGACACCAGTCGACTGGACAGAAACCATCCAGATTTCTAAAACAAGCAGTGGATGTTGGTAAAGAAATGCACGGATGAAAAGGAGGCTGACAAAATGCACGTTTGCAACGCAGCAACAAAGCAGCTGTCAAATTTGTGTTTTTATGTTCTTTATTATTGAACGTGCTCAGGTATCAGTGCTGCTTTGTTCAGAGAGCAGATACGTTCCCTGAGGTCCTGAAACATTTGCTGGCTTCCTTAAAAAAAAAAAAAAAAAGCCTGCAACTGAAAAAAGTGCAATAAATAAATCAGCGTATTCAACCATTTATGCTTTCTCTTACATGAAATATTGGATTTTTCTCCCTGTAACCAAGTTAAGTCCCCACAAATAAAGCAGATCCTCATAAATACAACATTGTTTCTGGATAAAGACTTGCCCCACATCTACATAAAAATAAAAAAAAACTCAGTATAATTATCAGGCTGGATTAAAAAAGCATTGCAAATTAATTCCCCTGTTTCATTGTAATCAGCTTGTGTGATTTCAGATAAATGAGGTGCAGCTGTCTTCATAATGACAGCTAAAGACCGCGCTGGTCACTGTGATCAGGGATTATTAATGAGGATAACTACGACTGAAACTGAGAGTAAATAGACGTAATACCCTTTAAAAGTTGAAGGGTATTGTAAAACTATTAAAACTATAACAAAACAATGATTAAGGGGAAAGTAAGTTGAGTATAAGTATTAAAGCAAAAGTATAAAACTTACTGGAACAATCAAGATCAAAATATGAGAGTAAAAATAATTAAAAGATCATTAAAATTTGAAAACTCTATAACCTCGTTATGATCAAGGGGAATTAATGAAGGACACTTTTTTGTTTGTTTGTTTTATTGTCTTTTTTTGTCCTCCCATGATAATTATTTTCAGTTTTTATCCCAAAAAAAAATCCGACAGAGGACTCGTTTGAGATTTCTGCAGTACACAAGGTGGTTGTGATCTTAATGGTGGGCCGTTCCTCTTCCTCTGCCAGGGGGGGGCAAACCCACAACACGAGTCAGCGCAGACCCGTCAGAAGGTTGCCAAGCTGAAGCAGACGGTTCATTATTTCGGGGGTCTAACATCTCATTCTGCATTAGAACCTGAGGTCAGGGCTGAAAAACAAGCAAGGGCCCCAAAAAAACCAAAACAAAACAGAGAAGAAATCCCATTACAGAAAGGTGTATAAATCAATTCAGTGTAAAACAACAAGTCCATTACGTAACAGCACCACTGTGCAGTGGCGATACGCTCTGAAATGGATAGTGACTGTCATAAACAAAAAACCTCCAGAGGAAACATGACATCCATCACAGCCCCGGAAACGCCGTCTGAGATGCAAAAAACTCTGACTGTCTCCACATTCCCATCGCAGGGAAGAAGGAAAAAAAAAAGACTTAAAAAAAGCAAAGATTCCCCAAAGAGGAACTTGTAAAGACCGCTGCCGGTGCTGCGACGAGAAGAAAACAAGGGAGCCATTAGGGGTGTTGGAAAAGAGAATCATGTCTGTTTCTGAAGAGGGACAGGACTCCCAGGAACTGTGACACCAACACTTTTCGGCAAATCAGTGTCGCAGTGGGGCTCGGCTCACGCGGCGTGAGAGAAAACGGTTGTGACTGGCGGACGGCGGCTGAATGAAAACACAATCACTAACACAGAGCCGGTGTCTCAGATAGCCACGGTCTTATAATGAGGAGAAGGACGTGATGTTTGATGTCCCGTTGTTTCTTGGCTGTGACGTTTTCCAAACACAACTGATGTCTCACACAGTCGTGAATACATTCACTGAATCTGCGCTCATGCCGCACCTGTAAAACTGTCACGATTCATGTCTTTTCCCAGTTTTAATCAGGGTAAAATGTTTTTTTAAAAGCCAGAAGTGACTCCTGTTTGTGGGGGATAGCAGGAAGCTAGCTGCTGCTGTCATTCATAGCAGCTACACTCTTAATTAAATTAAAGAGCTGTATGAAATATTTGTCTCATGAACATGAAAATGAGCCATAAAGACCAAAAACTGTTTGTTGTTGTTCTTTTTTTTTACTTTGAGGCTGTTAGTATTTTTCCTCCTGCTATAAATTTGGGCAATTTAAAATAAGACTCTATGGGGATTGATCTGCTCCTGGAGCGAGCCTTGAGTCCATTTCTGTCCATTTGTCTTGAACTGCAGCTTTTGGCACTTTTGTTGTTGGCTCAATTTTTTTTTTTAGCCCTGGAGGTTTCTACTCGGTTTGGCCTTTGTTTACCTTCACTGCAGACCGCTGCAGGCTTTTATTGAGGCAGACTTTTTATTTTGATAAGTTCAATAAGTATATATTTTATCATATTTTAGAGTGAAACCTATTTTTTTTCCCCCAACATATTCTCTGTTCTCCCCACTAAAGTTTTCTTACTGCACTCTTCTGTCGATACTGCAAAATGTAGTTTACTGTTTTGGATTAACTTTTGATCTCGAGTGTTATTAAATGTTGTGTTTTAGTTACTGGGGGTGTTTGTGTCTGAAATGCACAATGAGATGAAAGTTTGTTGTCCTTTAAACAATACAAATGTAGCATATATGATGGGAAACAATAACAAATATGCTAAATATGCAAACTGTATCTGGATAATCGGACTAGTTATCAGAAGATATGAGCTCGGCTCAGAGAGGAAATGAACAGTTTGAATCACACAGAGACAGAAATGTTGCTCGGTATAAATGGTACCATGTATTAGAGATATGTAACAAAAATAAATAAACAAAACAATATTTACCAAAAGTAATTAACATTCCTTTGAATGGCCATTCAGTACACTTTAAGGCACAATGAGTTTATATATATATTATGTATGGATTTCACAGTTCACTGTTCAACAGGTTTTTCATAATATTCAAAGTTGGTATCTTCTCCAAACACAAAACATAAGAAACCTATGAAAATATCTCACTCCAAGCTCATACAACCCACTTCTGAGTTATGAGAAATTGTCCATATGAATCATCAATAGTTAATAGTTCAGTCTTGTGTAGTGATTGGTGTGTTGGTGTGTTGGTGGGTGTAAGGAAGAAAAAGATGAGAAGAGTTCCTCATGTTTTTAAAAGGAGTCTATAGGCTGCAAGGAGCCTCCTACCCGGACCGGCAGGAGTGAGGTAGAAGCTGTAGCTCAGTGTTACTTCAGGTTCAGGTTAACTTCCTTTGTAGCTCGCCATCAACCTGGTCAGCTCGCTCCAAGCTACAACCTCAGACACCCGAGGCAGACGACACAGCCGTAAGCAACTCCTGCAGCAACTCCATGGCTCTGCATTAGTGAGCTACTTCCTGTTTCCCCCTCATATACTGCATTGATTAGAAACAAGCGGTCACATGATGTGACGTAACGTGAGGTTACACTTTAAAGGCAACAGGCTGCATTTTTCACCTGCGTTACACAAAACAGTAGAAAAAGGAGAACTTTATATACAGTTATATACGGGGGTGCACATAACTGGTACGCATGCGCGACAGAAATCAGGACTAAGTCACGTCAGTTGTATCACTACACACCTTTGCGTACATGACAGTTAGCTTGGCAACACCACACATCTCAATTTACAGACACACACTATGGAGTAACCTACTGCCGTGTGATATTTCAAAGAAACAACAGACATTAAGCAGCTTCTTTGGTGTTTTGCCACCGACAAAGAAACGGCAACCCGAGCCGAAGAAGAGTGTTTTTGGAAAAGTGGCTGCGTGATGTGCCGTGGCTTGAAGCTAATAGTGAGCGCACTGAAATGTGGTGCAAGATTTGCCCCTCGCACGCACATCTAGCAGACAAACAAGTGCGTTTTATACAGGCTCAAAGAATTTCAATCAACCTTTATTTGACAGACATGAAAAGAGGAAGGAGCACATGAACGTGGCGCAAGCTATTGCTAATAAACAAGCTAGCTGAGAAGATGCAGGAAGCTGAAGCAGAGGACAGGAAGACTGCACTTATTAAGACCATGCTACATATGGGGTGAGCACCACACACCATCTCTGGTACTCACCTGGGTAATTCACTGAAAAAGTTACGTGCACCCCTGGTTATAAATATACATATTAGCATATACAGGTAGAGCTAATAGATCTGTGTTTTCGGCGTTATGCTAACTGCAGCAAAAGATGGTGATGATATTAATGGTCAACATCTTCAAATTAACATTTTTGACACCTGATAAACACTTTCCATCAACTTTAACCCATCGGAGCTCCGAGCAGCTCTGATGTAAACCACAGAGTCCACTTCCTCCCCCCCTCCTTCGCCCTGTTGCCCCGGCTGAGGGTAACAACTTGCACTGTTTTCATTTATCTCAGTTTACTGCTCCAAACCCACATTGTATAAATGTTACAGCGTGCTTCATTACTGCATTGGAGGTGCATTAGGAAATATTTGCTCACATTGTGTTGGTAAACACAAATTAGAGCTGCTATGTTTAGAATTTTTTTGTGTTTCATGTCACAAAAAGAAGTGTTGCTGCTTTTCCTCGCCGTCACGTCCTCGTTCCCGCTGCTGCTGCTGCTGCTGCTTTGTGTGTGTTTCTTTCAGAAGAGCGAGAAGATGAATAGGAGCTGAGCAGCCAACATGTTTTGACAGAATAAGCTTAAATAAAAGTGAAGTCATGAGGATGAGAATTGTGGGACTGGAATAAAGTTTTTTTTTTTTTTCTTTTTTGCAATTCTAAAGTAAAAATGATCCCTGAAGAAATCTCCTTTGAAACCATAAAGCAATACAGTGCCTGAGTGCCTTCCATTCCCCACCGTCTGAAAAATCAATGTTAAATTGATTTCAGGTCTGAATGTATATTTGCACAAGCGCCATACTCTCACTTTTACTTTACTTGAGTATTTCTATTTTACCTCCAGCATCTCTGACAGTTACATTATATTTACAAGTAAAGATTTTTACCATAAATCTCAGCTACATGTGACAAATTATTATAAGTTTCACCACCTGACAGGATGTAAGATCAGTAAAATGAGCACAGCAGCAGCTTTTACATTAATATTTGTTATAATAATCCAGTTATAGATATTAAACATTTTAGATGAGAATCCCTTTTAGGTCTGAAGTTTATTTTGCAGGTGAGATTCAGCAGTTGTTTCTGATTCTTAAGATTTTTTAGTCCCAATTGATTCGATGACTCATTTGACTACAGGTGGCACCGACTTTTTAATTACACAGATCTTTCCAAAATAGCAGGTGTGTCAACTGCTCGCAGAAGCGCCTTGAGCAGGTACTTTATCAGAAATCTAACAGGAGTACATCAACAGAGTCTACTCAAACACACCGCCGGTTCAGAGGATCCGATGCATCGCAGCGTTTGAGCCAATGAGACAAAACAAAACAGTAAAATTACATAAAATGCATGTATGTCTCCTGCGTTATCTGACACATTTAAATGCATAAAATGGCTTTGATCTAAGGGGAAATTGTACTTTTCCTTGTAACTGAGTTGTGTATATGTTATCAATGCTTTATTCCTTTTGTTTTGATGAAAAAACATTTATCAAACATCAGTGTGTGATGTAAAAGTCGTCCCTGGCGGAAATGAACCTGGAGAGGAGTATCGCCTGAATCTGCAGCTCCCTCCGACTCGCTGAATTGTTATCGAGTTTCAGCTCTTTTTTTTTTTTTTTAGCCGTCCAACTCACAAATGTACTGTTTTGGCTCACTTTCACTGCTCTCATGGTGTCATTTTGGCTGCGGCAGGAAGCTGTTTTCAACAAAAACAGCTCTGAAAACTCCCTGTGCACTGTCTGCCGGCAGACAGCGCGCAGGCAGGCAGAGACTAGCTGGTGAATATAGTGTTGCATTTGGTAGTAAGATATTTCCCTCAGGCATCAGCAGAGACCAAAATCAGAGCTAAAAGAGAGTGATTATGGAGTTATTTGATTGACAGAAACACAACACTCACAACTGTTTATGCAACTGTTTGTTCAAAAGTTCAGTATTTATTAGAAAATCATATTCAAATGTTGTGTTTGCAGCCAATAAACATCAGTGAGTGCAGGTTTCAGACTGTGATGTGAAAATCTGCTCCTCTGATCGATCCGGTTAATATTCCTTTAAGCTGTGAGGATCCTTTTTAACAGGAAGGAGACCTGCAGCACTGAAGCCCAACCACTGCAAACATGGAATTAGTCCTTTTTGTGAAAGAAGCCGTGAGTGTGAGACACTGCTGCTCTTCATTTGAAACTCTAAATGTCATGGGTGGTAGTGCATGCACTGCAATCTCTCACTTAGCGGCAATCTGTCTGCGAGCGCCCCGTGGCACCCGCTCTCCTTTTGTTCTTTTTTTTTCTTCCTTTACCCTTATCCTGATGTCATCGCTTTTTTCGACACCTCGCCTTCGCCCCCCTCTCTCTTTCCTCCTGTCCTCGATCTCACGCTCTCTCTCTCTCTCACTTTCACTCACCTTAATACCCCCCCACACACACACACACACACACAACTCCTCCTCCCCACCACACATGAAGTCAGCCGACAGTGTCTCATCTCATTTGCTCCCCCCTCAGGCTTTCTGACACACAGCATCCACACAGGAGCTGGTGGAAGAAAAAAATCGCTCCTCCTCTCTCTTTTCTGGCACTCTGCTAACATCTGGGACTCATGAATCACTGAATTATTACGCTGTGTGAAAGCATGTGACTCCATTTGAGTATGTACATGAGCGCTGGAGCATGTGTTTCCATCCGTGTGTTTTCTAACCTCCTTATGAATCATTTGGACGTAATGTGAGGTATTTTGAAAAGCTTAAGCTTGGCTAACCATCCCCAAATTATGAAACCATTCACATCTGAATGAGTTAATCAACAAACCTTTTACTTAAGTGCAGAATATTTCATAGATGCCTCTGCAAGAAATAGAATGAGGAACACTGATAACTACTTGTGCTTAACTTGACTATTTCCCTCTTAAATTATATTATTATATTACTTTTACTTTCCTTTTTTGAGTCTTAAAAAGAAAAATAACAAAAGATCAATGTTTCCATTTATCTGATAAGAAAAGAAAAAGTTGGATGATGATACTCAACAGAAGCAAAGTCAATGCAACCCTGCAGAGGTCTGATTAGTTTGTAAGGGAGTGGCTTTAACAGCCTTCTCTGTGCATCCTTATCAACAGTGAACTTTTCCCGTCCCAGGCCGAGTAAGCTTTTTTTTTTTTTTTTCTGTGCACCATCTCCAATATAAAGTGAGTTTTAGTGTTAAAACTTTATCTGTAGCTTTTGCATTTTAGAACATTTGCATAAACTTTTAAAGCTACAGCTGATGAATAACACATACACAGACATACCACTGCCTTGTGAAGATGTTTTAGCCAATGTGTTTGCATTCATTTGGCTAATTTCACATTGCGAGCAGCATCAGCATCAGACTGTATCAAACCACCTCACTAATGCAAAGCTTTGAGCTCTGCACTGGTTTTCACCCCCTCCTGGGTAAAATATTACAATTCTACAATTCTACAATTTCATTTAGCAGACGCTTTTGTCCAAAGCGACGTACAACACAAGCAAGAAT
>JAQMCX010000032.1:1714791-1754909 GCA_029814765.1 Acanthurus leucopareius
TGGGAACAGCAGAGGAGTAGAGTCTAGTTAGAGATTTAGAGCCGTGCTTGGCTGGAAGCATCAGGCGTCTTTCATATTACAATCTTTAGCCGCTGGATGTTCGATTTTCATTACCAGTTTGTCACTGAATTTTCTGACTGTTCGGTGCTGGAAAAGCACAGTACAGTGGATTGATCACCGCTGCCCGCTGTAAATAATTTAGAGCTAACAAAAACAACAAAAAAAGAGAAGGCTGTAAAAACAAAAAGTTGAAATAAACTCTGTGACACTGAGGTAGACTCCACAGCTGCTTAAAGATTCTCACTGTTTGCTTTTTCAAGCTTGACTCATAATTACAGACAGTAATTTAATCCCTCGATAATATAAGAATACTGAGTAACACGCCCTGAAATAAAATATTTAGTCCAGTTTCTCTAACTTATAATTGGCTGTATATGCTTTGTTAAAAAAAAAAAATGGAAGCACATCTGTAACTTAAAAGAATCCGGCTCTCCTTCCACCCACTGAAGGGACGTTTCCTGGTTGTCATTCATTGTAAATCAAGGCGTTTGCTCTAAAGGTGACGGATCCTTTTCCACACACACACGCACGTATTGATTTTTTTTTTTTTCTGCAGCACAATTGATGTACCGACAACAATGTCCAACAGTCTGCACTCTATTGCCGTACAGCAGAACTCATAATATGCTTTCGCCTGCAGCGGTTTTCATTAACAGAGCCTGAAAGCCAGAGAAATCTTACCCCATTCAAATGACTTTTGAAGCATGGCTGTTGTCCTTGAATACTAATGACGTTTCTCACAAATGTACAAAAAAAAGAAAAGAAAAAAAGAAGCAGGGAGGGTGAAATCAGTAAGTTGCTCACTTCTCAGAGGATCTCCTCCAGGCACAATATGTCTTACTCCTGTCAGACGGTGACCTTTGTGTATCCCACCCTGATTTCTGAGTTGGTAAAGCTTTGCTGTGTGTCACACTCTGCTGCAAAAAGGGCGATAGTCTCTATGTTAAAGAGAAGCTGGTGACCGTGTGAATCACATGAGGACCGCTGTTGTATTTTTATGGCGTATAAAGGACCGGGAGGCATGACTGAGAACGCATACGTCCTTGTATGTTCATGAAATTCTGTCCCACGATAATTTTTTTAAGCATGCCGTGCACAGCCGAGCGTGCAGTTCGATGATGAACAGCGAGGGCAAAGCTTTGCAAAAGGTGCATGTTAACCTCACCCATTCATGGAAGTGTATGTCAGACTCCATAACGGCGCGGCTGTGACTGGTTTATTAAGGTGCATTAATCTCTCTCTCTCTCTCTGGCACATTCACGGTGGAGGTCAAATATCATGATCCTGACCTTGGTCAAGCGGCCCCATCAATCACAATCCTGATGAGACAGAAATGATGTCACACGGAGCTCGCCGGTCGATCTACATATAAATCACAGCACGTACAAGGCTGAAGTGACCCCTGATGGCTGATGTCATTGATCAAACTCAACAATACAGTAACACAAGGAAGGGAGGGGCTGGGGTGGGGTGGGGGGGGGGGATTAGCTGAGCATAGAAAACAATCAGGAGATGAATAAGTTGTTCTGCAGCTGCTGGAAAAGTTTGCATGGCGCATGCCGAGGAGAGATATTTCTGCGAAGAAAAACTGTCACAAAAATATGAAGACAACAGGAAGAATTCAGTGGGCGCCTCAAAAACAATGATCAGGCCCCAGACTTGTCAGGACGCAGAGAAGTTGTGCTTGCTTTTCCAGCAGACTTTCTCTATGAAATCAATAGTTTCATGGCCATTGGAGTGTAACTTTTCTCTCTCTCTCTCTCCGCTCTTTCTTCTTTGTGGGATTGAGAACACTATTGTATGAGATGGTGCACTCTCCTGTGACTTTGCCTGACATTCATAGCATTTTTTTCTGTTTCTCCCCCCCCCCCCCCCTCCTACTCCAATTTTTTTTCTTTTTTTTTTTTTTCTTGAGGAAGCTGTTTTGTTCTTTTTTCTTCCATCTGGCTTCATTTCATCATTCGTTTAGCCAGGACTGGCGCATATTCACTGAAGCAGAGACATGTCACACATTTGCAGACCCGCGCCCAGAAGGATGATATGATAGAAATGATCAGCTGCGGCGTTTTCACACATATGGCAGTCCGTCATTCTGCTCCCGTCTTGTCCTTTTCCATACAAACCAGCCAAAAAAAAAAAAAAGGAGAGTTCTTTCATGCAGGAACACACTCCTATGCAGGAATCTGTATGTATGCATTAAAAAAAACACTGACACATGTACACAAGCAAACACGTCTTAAAGATGTCCACATCATATGCATGCATGAGCACATTCCATCCCAGAACATAAGCCTCCATATTCACACACACACACACACATATCCACCTACAACAGCACATGCACATAAATGTCATGCCTTTAAATGCAAAGTATTACTGCCAGTGTGTGATATCAGCTAATGCCCTGTGGCTAAGAGACAAGTGGTGTCTAAAAAACTAATATTTGCACGGATAGTTATCTTCGTAAGGTCCTCTGGCTTTATGGAGTTGTAAACCCTGGACTTCATTGAGCGAGGACAGTATGGAAGTCAAGATAACGGGGGGAAAGGCCCGACTGGAGTTTAAGTGTCGTGCTGTTTTATTAAAATCACAAAAAAAGAAAGAGAACCGAGAAAAGGAAGAGACTGTTGCCAGCCTTGCAGAATACACTTTAACTTCCTCTTTGGAAAATATGTATGAATTGTATATTGTTTATATATATATATATACACACTTTTATATACAAGGCTGTGTTTGTGTTTTTTTTATGGAGCCCGGTGCAGTGTTCACTCCACATAAAATACACAGGGGGCTACTTTACTACATCGCTTCCGGCCAACTCTGTAGAAAACAGTGACAGCAAACAGCATCACTGATTTAGTTTAACCAAATATTCTTTGGACTCAAACAGCAAAAAAACTCTAAAAAACACCCAGACTGTTTGTGCATTCGCAAGTTGTTCTGCAGAGCAAAGGAAAAGTAAATCACCTGTTTACTTAAATACATGAGAAATGCTACACTATTATTACTAACATTATTATCCCTGCTGTGGTGTGCATAAAGTTACAGAAACATTACAGATGTTGGGAGATTTGTTTCTTAAGTGGACTCCAAAAATAACAAACTTCACAAGAAAAAAAAATCACAAAAATATGATGTAAAAGAGCAGGAGGGTAATTTAGTACTGATTTCTTCTCTCTCTCTCTTTGCAGTTAAAAGATATTTGCTTTAAACCTTCCTGCATGCTTTTGAATATCAGAACACTTTATAAAATTGATTGCAAATGGTTGCACTCTTGAAGTTTTACCAACCAGTTTGAGCTCAGATTGCAGTTAACTTGAAAACAAAAGGAGGGAAAAAAAAGAAATACAAAATCATCGAGCGGAGACTCCCTCAGTCCAAGTGATCAACTTTTTAATTTAGCAAGTCTGACTAACAGTCTGTCTTTCCAGCTGAGTTTCGATCGAAGGTTAATGAGGACAATATTCCTTTTACATCTGATTTCTCTTTCCCTCTGTTGCAGAATGGAGCGAGTGAGGGAGAGCATTTGGTCGGGTGCAGGCAGATAATGGGATAAAATGATTTCATCTGCGGGAAAATATTGTGTGCTGACGAGCATCACTTTCGACAGGAACTCCTGCAGCTGCTCTGCGACTCCTTCACCCTCACATGCACGCACCTTCTCAGGAAGTCATTTGAATCGCAGGTCATGTCGGTACAACGATCCTGAGAATCTTCCTGAAACTTTCTGAGAATTAAAACAAAAGTTTCATCACATCTTAAACTATTAGGTCCAATAAAAAATAAAAATAGTGTTCACTTTTTTTTAACTTTATCTGTGTCAGTGTGTGTTATTTTGGATCATAGTATCCAGTTTTCTCAATATATCAAGAGAATGACAGTATAATAGTGACAATTATAACAGTAATGGTTGAGTCAAATAAGGTTTGGATAAAAAATCGATGAATTCAGTCTTTAAAAAAACTTTTACAGAAGAAAATCTAAAAATCTCAACCAAAAAAACACCACAGCCGAGAGGGTTTGATTGACAGGTAATCATTGCTAACTGTGTGAAATCTCAATGCTGCTGCGGCGCCTTTTTTTTTTAACAACTATATTGCCAAAAAAAAAAAAAAAGAAAAAAAGACTATGATAACTGTTTGAGCTGTGTTTTTCTTGATGGCAGCGGTATCCTAGCAGATTGCCTCGGCGCATCAGTAACTCCTCATGAAACTTTACCGGAAAGTTACTCAGCTCATTATGCCATCGGAGCTGCTGTAAGGTCACTTCTGTTTACCGCTGCAAAATCTCAAGGTTTGTATAAATTTGCCGTTGATAACGAAGCACAGGTGTCTTTCTAATTAATGCAAAGTCTCTGTTGTGTCGTGGCGGCTGTTTAAATAAAGTCTCGTTAACATTTACATAGATTTCCTCATAATTATGCAGAAGAAACATTTCATCGTCTGCTTCGCTTTTATGACATTTGCTAGACATTTGTTTGAAATGAAAACATGATACGGATGAGTGGATTCTTTTCTTTTTTTTTAAAAAAAAGTGGCACAGCACTGTTCACTAAACCTCTCTCTTATTATTGTGTGTTTGTTTTCACTAACACTCTAATTACCGACTCGACAGCAACAATATGCATGTAGCTGCGGTGTGAATAACTGTCATCCAAGACAGAGATGTCAATGTGCCCCATGGTGAAAGGAGTCGGGAGTATGAAACCGCCTGTAAATGTCAGGCACTGGTCGATTTGGCTTTGCCGACTCCCACAGTAAAACTGTCACTGTGGCCTGTCACCAGCTCTTCTGGGGAATTTAGCAAATGTTATCTCACAGTCTCCTGCAATATGAAATGGATGTTGGGTGACTGGAAAAAAAAACAAAAACCAGAAGCTCCTGAAAAGTTTGGACAGATGTTTCTTTATCCGATGCTATTTTGCTTCAGAAAAGTAACTTATTTTGCGCACATGTTTGGTTTTTTGTCTGTACATGCCAACAGCAGCTCTTACATCGTTACTCTGACCTGCAGGCTTGTGAGTGAGAAGTTTTAACTCCCAAAACTGGAGCTTCTCACTACCTGCTGCAGTAAATATGAAAATGTGCACGAGGGGAGGGGTAACGCTCTCTTTATGCCCGCAGGTGAACTTCCTGGTGGGTAATGAAGTCAGAGCCACAACATAAAGTCACATCTGGATGACCATGATTCTCTTAGCCTGCCTATATAACGCCCACTTCTACGGAATATGATCATAACAGCAGCTGTGATCTGATATAGCTGTGCTCACTTTAAGCGTCTGCCTGCTTCAGAATTTGCAATTCATGACAGAAAAACACAACAACAGGTCAAAAAGGCTGCGCCGGTTCAAAAGAATTCAAATGTAAATGACGAGTATGGACGTCTTTGTGTAGGTCACATCTGGTGTTTGTTGTTCCGTATCAAAATTCATTACACAATATCTGCTTTTTTTCTACAAGGAAGCCAGGAAAAAAAGTTATAACGCTGTTGAATTCTGTGTAAACTGTCCAACTTTAGAAGGAAGAAACTGCAGGTTCCTCTGATGAGTTTTCAGTCCTCTGACACAATAAATATCACAACAACGTCATTTAAAGTTGTCCCAAAACATGGACACACTCTTTGTTTCAGATGCTCTGTGTCGCTCAACTGCAGCTTCATTATGTTGCACACTTTTGCTTTATAAGTGAATCACATTAACATGTATTTTTGTTAATTCATAGGACTCATTTCATGTATAATCCCTTTTTTGTTTTGTGGACATTCACACATTCTTTTGTTAATGTTTTGCATTTTCAGTCCCTTTCATTTTAAACACTGGACCCCTTATCATTAGAGGATATACTGGTTTTGTATATGTAACATATTTTAATTGCAAATTTGAAATTAATTCACACAACGCAAAGGAAAATGTCATATATAAAACATGTTAATGTGTTTGTATTCATAAATTAACATACTTATTAACAAATTACTGGCACTGGGTAGATATACTTTGCGCCACTAACTGCAGGAAGTGAGAAAAAACACTCACTGCACAACCAAAAAGGTGTTGGACATGATGAATATTCAGTATTAAAAGAATGCCACTTACATCTTCAGCTTGTAATAATATAGATTAATGCCTTTACTTCCCCCAAGTGACTCATAAACATGTAAAACACAATGAAATTACAATTAATGTTACGTCTAAAAAACTCTTCTGTTTATTCTTAGAAATCATCCACCTTCCAGCTACTAAAAGAGTAATTTGGTTACGAGTGTGTTTTCCTCTCACTCAGACACACTGATATAAGTATCCTTGTCATAATGGAAAATAGAATAAGACTGAATGATGAAGTGAATTGTTTTACACAGCACTGCGGAATAAATAAATCACCGCTCATCACTCATTAACACTGACGGATCATTGTTACAGCGGCGTACGAACGTGTCCCTCGGTGCCGCCGGATGAAAGATGAGCCTTTGGCTTTGAACTTGAACTGTACTTGCCCTTTTTTCCTGGTCTCTCAGATCCTCGTTTGAGAATACTGCTAAATTGCAAAGCCTTTTTATCGAATTTAATTTGATGGATTCGAAGTGTGTTTGAGCAAAGTCCGAGGGTGTGCGCGACCTTGTTCACACTGGTCGCACAACAGCTCAATCTCTCACGCCGAGGCATCGTGTGTGGTAAAGATTATCGATTCGAGGAGTCGTTGCCTGCGTGCGTCATCGATATGTTGAACCGCATGTAAAGTGCATGAACCCCACACTCACCTTTGCCTCACTGCTAAGATATGTGGAGACAATCAGTGTCCAGAAGACTCTGCAGGTCCAAAAGGAACCCGTATAACCTCGAGTATGACTAAAAACTCGTCTAAATTCACTTTTCTACACATTTTTTACATTTTTCTTCTCAAGCAAGACACAAGTGTAACTGATATCATTAATTACAGCGACACTCCTTCTCATGTGTCTCAGTCAGTCATGTAAATGAGCCACAGTAGCAGGGCCCTGAATGTGATGCACAGTGATTGAAGGCAGCAGCTATCATTCATACTATCAGTTACACCTGAGTGGAAAAAAGTCAAAATACAAACCTTGAGAAGATCTACAGACTCTCAGCCTGAGACTCTCTGCTGTGTGTCCTTATTGATCCAACTGCACTTCACTTTTGAGGGGGAAAAAAAGGAAAACATCCACTTAGATTCTAGTAATGTCCGTTTATTTTTAAAATCCGGTTATTATTTTTCTGTTCTTCATGAGATCGCTTGAGACTTGAAGGTTCAGGTCACTCAAGAGAAAAAAAAACCCCTCTATAATATTTTGACCTCCGTGTTAACAAGCTTTTGAAACATCTATTTTTCTGATTTTTGCTCTAACATTAAAGCGAACAGACACGGCGTCCTGTTTACTTGTTACACAGACTTAACAGTTTTCACCTGAAGTATTTGCTTTCCCACAAAAGCAATTTTCTCTTATTAATCTTTCAATTACAACGTCAATTAGTCCATTATTAGATCCCTTGTGATGCTGACTCGATCTCACACGCATAAACAAACCATTATTTTGCCTGTTTTTGGTCAGATCCTGCTGTACAGAAGATGTTTAGTGAAGGATATATGTTATACAAACACTTAATACTGTTTTATCACTTTATGCGAACAATAAGAAACAATTTCCATTATGTCTGAAGAGATAATAACTATTGACTGAAATGTATAGAGGGATTCAATTTAAATGGAAAGCACAATATGGAGTAACAGGCAGCTTAGTGCATAAATTTATTCTAGTTGAACTTACCATCTTTCAAATCTTTGTATTTTCAGCTCCTCGGTTGGAGACATTAACACAGGTTTGGAGTCCAGGATCTGTGGCTGTCTTGTTCTTCGAATGTCACCCCCCCCCGCCTTTATGTTTCGCCGAGGTTAGAGCTAATCTCTGAGAACAAATACCAGTGACCTTCCCTGCTCACATGAAATGAATGCCAAGGTGAATTAATCATTCCAACAGACAGACGAAATGTCAATTGCGAGATGCAGAGTGATCAGAGGGAGACCGTGGTGTTCTTCAGAAAGATAGCTCCCTCAGAAGAAAATCATCTGACAACGGGGGGATTCCTTGATCAGCCCGGCATCCTACCAGCTTCATCCACCAGGTGATCTTAGCCTCTTTAATCCATCTGATGGAAGCTGTGAGGCCCTCCCTTCATCAGATACACTGTGTTGTATCCATGCAAACATACTTTTGCTCCCAAAAAATGCTCAAACCAACACAATCAGTCAGAAATTAATCGAGTGGCTGGATGGTTACAGTGATTTTCAGGCCATTAAAATTTTCACAGGCTGCAAGAAATGTCTTGATTCAAAGATCCTTGAAACTTTTGCCTTGTCTCTTTAGAAATCATCACAGTAATCTCACCCACAACAGAGCTATGGTGCTTTATATCACTTCAGAGGGGAAAGAAAGCATTCTTTAAGAATAAAAAAATGTTTTCTTTTCATAAATAGATTGTTTTTTATAAGAAGCAACATTAAAACTGAAACCCTTCAACACAAGTTTTTTCTCAAAAAGTCCTAACTTGAAAAGTTAAAGCTGCCATAATATTTTTTTTTGTTAACAATAGAAAAATAGCTTACATTTAGCCTAATGGAAAAGATGCCCAACATAGTAAGAATCTCTGAATTGAACTATTATATGACTCTGTTGTTGAGGTTTAGCATCTTTTGAATCTTAGTTTTGGTTCTTTAAGACAACTTTACCGTTTTGCTCCACTC
The DNA here is from genome assembly GCA_029814765.1 of Acanthurus leucopareius. NCBI lineage: Eukaryota > Metazoa > Chordata > Actinopteri > Acanthuriformes > Acanthuridae > Acanthurus > Acanthurus leucopareius. The sequence goes on from JAQMCX010000032.1 coordinate 1,723,605, forward strand.
TCACTGCTCTCACATCAACCTTATTTTCAGCAGCAGGCAGCAGTTTTAGCTAAAAAATGCTAAAAATAAAACCACCCACATCTGATCCCTGTCCAGCACCAAATGACAAACAAAGAAAAGGTTCATAACTTGAGTAAACATGGCAGCAAGTTCAGTGGCTAAAGTCAGGAGTTAGCATAAGATGTGCACGACCCGAGGCAAGAAGGCTCAAACCCACCAAGAACATCATCAGTGCGAGAGCATCCGTGATGTCGGTGAAGTGCCTTCATGAAGCCCAGAGATATTAAAAGACAATAACCACCGAGCCGCAGCCTGTTCACCCTGCTGACGTCTGGAAAGAGATACAGAGGCGCCCGCTGCTGTACCACCAGACCACAGGGCAGCTTTTCCCCTCAGGCCGTTCACTCATCCTCTGCACTCAAAATGTTGTTTTATTTTTAGAGAGACGGCCCGAAGGAGAGTGGATGAATGTTAGAATTATATTTACCAGGGGGATATTGCATGACTCCAAACAATGCTAATGTTGATGTCAACTAGATATGTAAATGAGACAATTTGTGTACAAGCTTGCTTTTATATTTTATCAGGTGATATTATGTCAAGTTTGTGCTTAAAGCTTCCTTTTACTCCCTTGTGGCCATAAAGATGGTTAACGCAGGGTTAAATCAGGCAAAAAAGCTCAACATAACCATTAACAAAACATATAAAACACATAAGTTTAAGGAAACAACTCAAAAATGTGTGAGGGAATTAAAAACAGGTCATTTTTGTGCATCAGTCACTTTCCTCTGTCTCTTTTGGACTCCATACTTATCTGAGATCACTAAAAATCAGTCAAGTTGATAAGTTTTATAGCAGAACAGTAAGACTCTGAAATGTTTCTCCATTAGGATGTTTATTGGTGACAGAAACTTAACAAAGCATAACTTGTGGCATCTGTTACAGACACTATTTGGAGAGAATTTTCCCAGAGCCTAATTTTGAACCTACTGAGGTACTTTCAGAAAGTGATATCAGTGCTATCATTCATGAATGACCACATTGATTTGTTGTTACATGTGCAAAAGGGGCGTCAACATAAATACAAAGCAATAATTATCATTAAGGAACCACAATAAAACCAGAGGAACAGGAAATGTTGACTTACTAATGACACGCAAGCCTTTGAAAGAGCTGGACATCCATCAGAGCCTCAAAAGCCTTTAGAAGTTGTACCACCTTGTTCACTTCCTGTAATGGAAACCCTTCATTTAAGACGTGTTGTCAGGGGAGTCTACACTCTGTTCTCCTCCCGGCTATCCAAAGAAAGATCTTTCACCCAAAGACAAAGACTACCTCTCCCACCACAGTGTACTAATTTAGTTTGACAGAGTAATATTGAGGAGGAATTGTCCAAACTGGTTCCTAATGCATCACAGCTGCAGGATAGCGAGCCTATTCTCAAGTTGTTCACTGCTGCCATTAAGCTCTGTGTAAATTACCATCTTAGCATGTAATTGTTTAACCAAGATTGATGTCTAAATTTACCTGGCAGTGGCACAAAACGCTCTCCCAAATGAAGCCCTTTCTCACTCGTACACGTCGAACCACCCTTTTTCTTCCGTTAAAAACACAAAAAACAAAGCTAAACGCAGCATCTGGCTTCAGAGACAGTTTGGCAATTTAGGTGAGAGGTGGTCTGTGATGACTTTAATGAAGATGCATCACGCCCGGTGCAGATTTATCTCCAATCGTATGGGCCCAGCAGATGCTAATGTGGTGTACAACGTCCACAGCAGAGGCCCTTCATTTCTACACACTGCTGCATCCTCATCAAGTCTAAGCAGCAGGTCTGTTCGCACTCCAAGCCCTCACCAGGAGTTCACTGTAAACACAGGATTACAACCAAGAAGGGATGCGTGTGTGTTTGTGTTTGTGTGTGTGTGTGTGTGCTGTCTTATCTGGCACAGCTTCAACAGCAGATGGTTAGCTTTTTCTTTTTTTTTTTTTATATATAAATGTTAGAGCACTTCAATCACTTTATTAAGCTCTGTGTTTTTCAATATAAGTATTTTGTTGTATGTTGTGCCAGAGTAAAAACCGACACTCGAGGTTCCCAGGAGTATTCAGATGTTGGGTAGATGTGCATTTCACAAGGACATTTCAGCAGAAATATGATCAAATCTGACCTTTTGACCTTCAAACAGGCTTGTTGATGTCACAGGGTACAAAAACTAAAGACCCAAGTGCAGATAAAAATCCACTAATTTAACAAAAGGCAAGCTTCATCAAAAATCAAGCTGATATTCAAAAAAATCAAACACAATGCAAAGTTTAACAAAACAGGAAAAAATCAAAAAAGGCAAAAATACCTCAAATGCTAAATGCCAAAAATACAGGGAGAACAGGATCAGAGACAGGACCAAGAGATGATGAAAGCACAGAGGATCGACAACAGAAGACATAGCACAACATTGCACAACATAGCACAACATTGCACAACATTGCACAACATTGCACAACACTGCACGACAAAGCACAACATTGCACAGCATAGCAAAACATTGCACAACATTGCACAACATAGCACAACATTGCACAACATTGCACAACATAGCACAACATAGCACAACATTGCACAACATAGCACAACATTGCACAATATAGCACAACATTGCACAACACGGCGCAACATAGCACAACATTGCACAACATTGCACAAAATTGCACAACATTGCACAACAGGGTACAACAGAAAATCTGACCAAGACAAAGGGGAAACACAGAGACTATATACACACGAGGAAAATGAGACACAGATGGGGCAATCATCACAGGTGAAACTCATAAGGGCGGGGCACATAATTCCAAAAGGAGGGAAACTTGACAGGACGTGGGTAACAAGACACACAACATGACTTACCAAAATAAAACAGGAAACAACAAAACAAGGATACATGCAGAAATCAAGGAAACTTGACACTGAATTTAAAAGTTAACACAACTGAAATTACTTCAATAACAGATCGTGATGGTTAAACCTTGCTGTCATGAGCATTACAACATCTGTACATCATGAGAACATTACTTCATTCACTTTAATGGTGTGTTTTGTTTTGTTTCACGTCTCTAACTTTCAGGGTAACACCAGTCAAAGAGTGAGGAAGGTTTACAAAATTGACTAAACAAAAAATTAATATATAACTCAATACATTAACTTGTCCATGTTCATTTCAGCTTGAGTCAGTTAGATATGTTTACACCTGCAATTTTGTCTCTTTAACACTGAAATAAACAAATCCCACAATCTTACGCAACTTCACAACATCATCAAACGACGTCCTTGGTTTTCATTGCTTTAATAGTAAGACCGGCAGCAGCAGAATGACCAGTGAGTCATGGAAAATATTATTCTGTAACTTGGTCTTCTTATGTAATGTTTTCGCAAAAGCAGCTTTGTCAATAAGGCAGAGACGAGTGAAACGTTTAAGAACAAGGCTATAGGAGGATCTGTGGGTGCAGACTTTTGTGTTCAGAAATGTAAAAGCTGCTGTGTTCTCTGTGTTTAACTGTGTTAAGCTGCATACAGAGGAAATCCACCCACCTTTAAAATGCGGTCTTTCTTACTGTATATTTGAGAAATTGTCTTTTTTTTTCTTTTTTACATTCGTACTGTATCACAGCTGTAATAAGACTAATAACTATGTTATTTTCTCTTTTTTTTAAATATATTTGTACAAGTGTGTTTTTAACAGACAGTAAAGTCTAAAGTCATGGCTTTACACTTTGGTATGTCGGTGGTAGAGAAAATATTTCTAAATTTAAAATTGTGAATTTGAATTCTAATTTGTGCATTTTTATAAAAAAAGAAAAATTTATATGAAAAGTTGAGACAGTGTGAAAAAAATCTCAAGGGCTCACAATGAAAATCACATAGAAAAGAGTTGATCCACAAACTCTGACATATCTATAGCGAACCATTTATACTGAGCACACATGAACAAGAAAAACAGAGCTGACACAAAGAAATTGCAAATCATTGATGGATAAATAATCTTATATTAAACTCCATACGAAGCAGTAAATGACAGTTTTAAATGATTACAGAGAAAATGGATTGCCAGCAGTCTGATCATCCTGATGCACAATAATTTATTGCATTCTCGTCTACTGATGGTAATAAGGGGTAGAAAAAAAATGGTATTTCTTATTCTCCTTCTATGAATATCTATGAAATGCTTCTGCAATTATGGTAATGCAAAATACTGCAGTATTGATATTCACAGCAGCTGTGCTGCTACGTGACGTTGTACATCCTCAAGTTCTGTGTGTGAGTATAATTCAGAAGTATTCGTTCTTTCCTCATGTATTTAAATTGGATGTTATTTTATATTCTACTCCACTGCATTTCAAAATGAAGTATTGTTCAGTTACATTTATTTGGCAGCAAGTTATTTTTTTCAGATAATAAGTTTGACACATAAATTAATAGTTTCTAAAATATGATTCATGATTTTTAATTAAAATCCCCAAAACTCAGTGTATAAAATAATTACAATTAGTTCCACTTCCACAAACTAAACAATATTAGCTTGTTGATGCATTATAATATTAAGATAGTAAAATATATTAATGTGTAATATAAAATTTGCATAAGTCATTTTAATAGAAATTTACAAATTTACTTAAAATAAATAAAAGCAGGAAAAAACATTTTTTTGTGTTTAAAACTGGAAAGAGGTCTCTGAGAGTGAAACAAAACAAAGTTGCATGCTCATATATTAAACCGGTAAGAGGCGAGATGCTAAAATTGTCAATGAAAGCTGAGAGGAGCTGCAAAGTTTGGAGAAAACTACTCTGGTTTGGACACTTTTCTCATTACTCGTAATTTAACCCAATTTGACGTTAAAATAAATTATTAATACAGTTTACGCTGAACATTCTTCCAACTTTTTCTACATCTTATCTCAACTTGACTTTCATAGTAAGTTAAGCCAGCTTTCTGCTATAGCATGAACAAGGCACATCTAACAACAGACTGGAGACCAGAAATCCAACACGCATCAGTTACAGTTGTCCTCTTTGTAGCATTAAAACGTTGGATTTTCCCCTTTTGGTACAAACCCTCACAGCTCTGATGCGCTTGAGCTGCATCAGAGAGAAGCAAGAAGCATCAGTTCTCATAGGATAACATGCATTAAGCACATGGCCCTTGTTCAGCTCTTTTCTGAGTCAGTCAGCGGTCCAAAGATATTCCAACAACTCCACGGGAGTTCCAAGACCCTCGAAAGCCTGATTGTATCCCACGCCTGATTTCAGCGCTAATTCAAGCCTCACACCCAATATCATTTGGCAGTAATGTGAAGGTAAAGCAGCAGCAATCTCAAAGGGACGCTTCAGTCCTCACTTCCATATGTTCTGCTTTGAGCCAATTTATATTTAGTGTTCTCTTTAACCTCTGTGTTATCTGAAATTCACAGGCATGAAGGACGGAGGATGAAACGAAATGTTTATTGAGTTGTAAATATTGTAAATGGAATCATAATGTTGCGCCCCCTCCTCGCGAGGCGTTTCCAATTATAGAAGGGTAATAAGACTCCTTTGTCAGGTCAAATCCAGCACGTCTAGCTGTATGATTGCTGCAGTGCTAAGTGAGAGGCTGGTCTGAGTGCTGTGCTCAGGAGATGTGGTGCAGCGGTCGGGACGACTTGTCCGGGTATCTGTCCTCCTGAGCACGCAGAAGAAGCCCCTCCTGTCGAGAAAATACGCTTGTTACAGTCAAAACAGGTCATTAAGTCTTTATTAGAAGTATCCTTGTGATGTCCTCATTTGTCTCTCTGGTCATTAAAGTCTAATTCAGCCTCAGTGTAATTGCTTTCCATCCTGTTAAATATTGTTAATATTTACAGTGAGATTGTGTTTTGCACACACTTGAGCAGCTTTATAGGCCTGACCGCACGCAAGCGTAAATACCAAAGATCACACACACACACACACACACACTGGCATGCATTTGATTATCAATGCACAGACATGCATGTAAGCTTGTGAACAAGTGTGTTGATATTCAAAAAGACTGTTGACTGACTGCTCAGCGGGTGTGTTCAAGTCTGTGTACCGATGCACGGAGAGCAGGCACTTTTCCTCGAGTGAATGCACAAGCAGACATTTACGAGGTTGTGTAAGAACGAGGAAGCGCAGACGTAACAAGGTTTTCTTTTTGCGGAGGTGAATGAAGCGCATCTGTTCAAACAAAACGCTTGAACTAAAGGACCTTCAACCTTTCATCCCCCCAAAAAATGTTAATGCAGCCTCTTAAAACTTACAGTATTGAAATTCATCTCAATATAACAAACTCTAAAACCTTTAATAAGCAAATTATCTAATAAAAGGAGAAAAAAATAGCGAGCAGAAATGTTTGAAATCCAACATAATAACTTAAACCTCATTGATTAAGTTATATTAAAGTGTTTGTGAAGTCTTTAACAGAACTTAACCTTGAGCTGAAATATTAATGTTGCAGCACAAAAGGAATAAACTTCAGAAGATACAGAGTTTGTTTTCACCCCTTCAGCTGCCTGAGATACTTTTTAGTTATAAAAAAATGATTTAAACTCCATTTTTTTTCCTGAATGGATTCAACAAATCAAAATCCAAAAGTCTGATATTGTACATTAATAATGCAATGGTTTCTCATCGGCAGCAAAGTGGGATGCTGTCGGCTGTTGTTATGGTCCTCAATCTTTTATGTGCTTTTTGAAAAACAAACTTGTTTTAGTTTGTGTTTATGTTCGATATGAATTGAAGTTTAGCACACATCCTCCAATGACACTCAGTTTAACTTCTGTTTTCAGGATAATTGAGAAGTTTTTAGCTCTTCCACTCATGAATGTCTTCACCTAAAACAAATTGTTCTAAGTATGTAATTGTTACTTAACTACTTCCCTCATCAGGTCCTAAAAAAGTTCTTTTTTCTTTTTTCTTTACCACTCAGCTGATGGAAAAAGTAAATTGTTAGACTCACCAGCTTGAAGTTGTGTTTTACTCATCCTGAACAAGCTGCCAGTCTTTATTGATAAGCCCTGATCCAGATGTAATTTCATCCATCCAAACCAAAGTGATGGACCGACCAAACAACTAGCATTACCCTCCTGAAGCAACACTTCTTCTGCTGGGAATGAACACAACTTAGCATTTGTTTGGACAATTTTTTTTACCATCTTGTCCAAGAGCTCAGTTCACAGATAGCACCCACTTCAAGGGCTGTTTTTTGCCTTTACATAATGTGGCACACAGTTGAAGTTCTGCATGCTGAAACTGAAAGTTCAGACAAGTTCAGCTCAGAGCACTTAAAAAGTGGAGAGCACATTTCCGAGCGGACGCACACCTGCCGTAGGAGGATGATTGAAACCTGTGGATGAAAAACACGCGCTCTTAAAAAGTCCATGTGTTGAATTGCGGCCTGAAGCTTTGCCTAATGGAAGGACCGAGAGCTTAATGACAAACTTACTGGACAAATGTCAAGATACAGCTGTGGAAGCACCTGGCAGGGTCGACTCTCAGAACAGCAACATGTCCTTTTTAAAGTTCAGCTGAAAGAGACGTCGTATACAAGAGCTGGATGTTGACTGAATTCTTCAGTCCTGTCCCATAAGATCACATGCAGACATGCTTAACATGACTGGATGTGTGTCAGGTGAACTGGAGGGAATTGTCAGAAACTGCAGTACCAAGATTGGTCACTTGGGGCAGGCTCTAAAGCCGAGTCAATCCTCATAGAGCTCCATATTAAAATGCCAAACTTTACAGCAGAAATGACCCTCTTTACAACCTGGTTTCAATAAAAATTGTTTGGGTGCCATGAGTGAATTTTTATAGAACTCACTTACTAAAATTATATTACAACTTAAAGTTCTGCATAATCAAAGGCCACTTTGACAGCTTGATCCCCGGCTTGTGGCTTCAAAACAGCAGTCCACAAATCATTATTTTGCTATGATAAGAAAATTGTGCAGGTTCAGGTTTTGAAAACATCATTTGTACCCATATCTGAGCTGCAGTAAACAAGATATTCATCTAAATGCATTTTTACAAGAGAACACAGACGATGGATAAATATGATAAAAGTACTCAAGACTTGAATAAACACAATTTAAAGAGAAAAATAGCAATAAAAAGGCTTGAAAATAAATAAACACTAGAATAAATAAATGCAGTTAAATAGAAAAAAAATCACTGCCTTCACAGCATCTGTTAAACGTTTTCTACTTGTTTTTCTGAGTGATCTCTGCTGGAACAAAGCTATTTTTAAAACCGCTTTCTTCTCCGCTGTGAGACTACAAACTCATGTCCAGAAGAAAGAAGCTGAAAAATGTTCAAACCGTCCAAAAAGCTCACAGTCAGGCAAAATTTACATTTTTTTTTTTAAGTTGAAAGCATTTAGCAGGAATTGCAGAAAGTGTGCACACGACGTTCGACTTCGCTGTCTTTCTTTCGGACACTTTGACAGCAAACATGCTTGTTTATGCATGTTGAGTCTGTTTGCAGGGAACAAACTTGTGGCTCTCTGCTTATAAAACAGCCTCCCTCACCGCACGGCCACCCTGCAACAGGCAAACTACTACACACACACACACAAAAATACAGAAACGCTAACCCCTGCCAGCACCATAAAAAATATTTTAGTGTCAGAGTAAATAAGTCCAGTGAGGGTAATGTTATTCACTCAGTGGCCAATAATGAAATCTGATTTGAATGAGTCATTGAAGAAGGGCTGAGAGTGCGGTTAATACATGGCAGAGGCTTCACTGTCCTACTTGCAACTGATTTGCAAATAATTTTAGGGTCTGGAAAACAACAATTCCAAACAGCTACAAACTAATAAATTTAGTGTGTTAACAGTAAATATGGTCGACTGTTAGTTGATGTTAAATAACAGTGACACACTTTATTGGAAAATTGGCTTTTTGGGTTTATTCTCAAAGATGTTTGCATTTTTTTTGTTGTTGCTTATTATTATGTTTCTGGGTTGTGTGATGTGCAACTTCCTTCCACTTACACAAGGTCCTGTTTACCAGTGTGTGTGTGTGTGTGTGTGCAGGGTATTTTTTTGTGTGTTTAATCATTAATTCCAGTGTTTCAGTTAATTAGCTCGCGTAACAACTTACTATTCAGGTCGGAAAGTCTGTTTGAGTGGTGTAGTTCTTTTTTTGTGCAGATCGTCTGCTCATTTAGTGACTGTGAAAACAGGTGTGGCATCATTAGGTCCTTGAGTACATCCTGTGCTTAGGATGCAGATGGTGGGTCGCATTTATAGACGAGGCTTGAGAGGAAAAAAAAACCCATTTCCACCTGGCGTCAACGTTGAGTCTGCATCTGCAAGTCAATGCCAGGTGAAAATGCGCACAGAGTTCACTGTGATCAGAGCGCCATGGGATCAATCTGACTGCAAGTGTAGGTGGTCTGGCTCACATGGTTAGCCAGGTATATATTCAGACCATACAGTGTGATCACATCCTTAAGAAAAATAAAGCCAGAAATTAAAAAAAGTGACTGAATTCTTCCTCCTCCAGCCAGATTCAGATTCAGCTGAATGCCAAAAGCCAAAAGTATCAGCAACTCCTGATAAATAAAGCTGCGTTTCTTCCCCACAAGCCAAAAAAAACTTATATTTATATTAAAATCTAATCACAATGTTGCAGGATTGAATTACTTATTAAAATAAGGAGCCCATAATGTATCCAGACCAAACCTACATGTTAAGGACACAGTTTATCCCACTGTGACAGAAGGACGTGTGGGTCACATGAACGGGGGGGCTCGTGCTCGTGACACCCTGGGATGTAAAGATAAATGGCATCTCCCTCAGCTGAACTGTAAAATTACCTACCTCAGTGGTGCTAGGTGAGCTAGCACGCTGCCTTTTTTAATGCTTAGAGCACAGCAAGTCGAGTGCCATCTGAAGCCATTACATCAGAGAGAAGGCACACATTTCCACAGCTCAAACACTCTGCTTTCACCGCAGTGTAGAAGGGGAATTTTGGGGGGAAATGACCCTTTTATAACAAGTGTGAGTAGAATCTAGACATCCAGAATGTGAGTAGCTTCAAGGTCTTTTTTTACTTTTATTTTGATTATTTATTTTTGTTTTATTGACAGTTAAAAATCTGTTTTTTAGTGTATTTCTGCCTTCAGGTTTTTAGATTCCTTAAAAGTTTTCTTGTATCTGAAAAAAACAACTTCAGTGTTTCACAGACTGCAGGTTCGCCGCCTTACAAGTTGTATTATTCTGTATTTTTTTTATGAATATATGCCCTGATTCAGTCGTAGTGCCCACAATCTGACTGTGAGTGTGATGTTACTGCGGTGGGTGTCCTAACATCAGCGGTGAGCTCGGAGGATGTTTACCGCTGTGAGAAAATCACACACTCATTGTTTGGCCTTGCAGAGCCACACTTCATCACAAGAGCTTTTCCGTGCAAGATTCAATTCCACAAACCATTCACTGAGCATCAACTGAGTCATGCAAATATACGTCAGTATTATTAAGGAATATATTGGAGAGCTAGCCAGCTTTTTTTTTTTCTTTTTTGTGCCATTTCATAACATCAGTGCACCTCATGAACAGCTGCAAGGTTCTGTAGATATAACGCAGAGCATGACTCTGCATTATCATGGCATATTTCTCTGATCAGATCTTTTTTGTGTGTGTTTGAGACTTTATTTTTCTGAATTTAAGTCACACTCAGACTTCTGCATGCAGACTGATGGTCGAGTCGGCTGCATAGAAACATCCCCATGTGCAAAATGTGTTTACTACACGAGTGTTTATTCAGCTTTGAACAGAAAATAGAATATCTGAGTCCATCTCTGAGTCTTCAGGAGCTCCTGTGCAAACATGGGGTGCAGTAATGTGATATTTCAAAAACAGACATCTGATGTGCATGAACTCCTGTGCTCCACAGTTTCACCCACTAAGCTTATTTTTTTTATTTTTTTTATTTTTTTGCATCAATGTTTTGTCCTCTCACAGATTGTAAAATGTACTTTTATGTGAGGAGAAATCCCCTCCAGGCGTTCACAACACCACACACACGCATCCACGGCGCGGAAAAAAAAAAAAAAAAGGTCCCACACAGTGTGAGATTATCAGCAGAGGAGACACTGACTTCTATTTTTGTAAGAGAAAAGAAGACATTTTTTTTTTCCTCTCCCCGTCTCGTAGTGTGTGAGGGGGTCAGCAGACACTGAGCTGTACTTAGTGAAAGATGTATGAGCCCGGCTTGGCAGACAAGGGCCTCAGGGAAAGGAATGTAAAGTGGGAGGAAAATCATTAGCTTTGTTTGCATGTTCTCTCTCAATTACGTGCCTCCCAAGTCTGGCAGAGCGGTGAGAAAAAAAAAAAAAAAAAAAGGAGAAGATCCGCGGCTTGGATAACAATTTATCATGCGCTTTTGTGTCCCCGATGCATGTGGCTTCAAACAGCATCCTCAACTGTAGCTTTCTGAATTACAGCTCTCTGCTCGGGCCCCTATCACAAAGCCACATTTCATGGCGAGGGGGGGTGGGGGGGTGGATGTGTGCGCCTCCGCATTGTGACAAAACTATTGCTCATTCCACCTCTCAATATTTATCATAGTACAATTCCCCCCCCCACCGCCTCGCTCTCGAGGGCATGATTTATGACACGCTCGCCCTCAGCCTCATCAGAGAGACGACGTGTTCATCACAGTGACTTTTCACAGGCATCGGCCTCTTTAATCCGCAAGCAGGAGAGAAGAAAAGGGAGAAGACGAAGAAGAAGAAGAAGAAGAAGAAGAAGAAGAAGAAGAGGATGTAAAAGGGAGGCTGACATAGAGAGGAGGGAGATAGATGGAAAGGCAAAGAACTAACTGGAAAGAGTGAAGCTAACGGAAGGAGAGAAAGAAGCCGGCATCCACTTATCTATACATCAAAGAGGTGACACTGCCTTGCAAATTTGCTAAAGCTCATTTGTAATGTTTTCCGCTTGTCACTGGCCCTAATGCGCACAGCTCATGGGAGTCGCAGCCTGCCACATGATCAATGAGAAGAGAGGGGAGTTACATCTCACCATTAAACGCTCTTGACTCGCAATATGCAAAACGCGCCCGCTTGAGAGTGATGCCCTTTTTTTTTTTTCTTTTTTTTTTTGCGCCAGCTGAGGGGAAGTTGTCAGACAGATTATAAATTGCACTTTTGGTGCACTAGCGAAGACACGCTCCCCTGCATGTAAAGGCAAAGGCTTTTGTAGAGCACCTTCTTCAAAGTCACCCCTCGGCCTCCGAAGAGTGTGAGTGTGCAGCCTGCGAGCCGGAGCCGGAGCCGGAGCCGCTGCTGGGACTCACGCCAGCTGTAATGGGAGAGGAACCGGAGCTTGTTATGTATCCGCTCTGCTTCACACACACACACACACACGCACACCATTAGTGATTTTGCAGTGATTATGAACTGTCTTCAGGGTCGAGAGGTCCCCCCTCCTTTAAATCACCGCCTAATTGGCCAAGCCGGTCATGTATAGATTGGGAATAAAGAAATCACTTTGTATTTCCTGGAGACCTGAAGCCCTTTTTCCAATTTTTTTTTTTTTTTTTTTTTTTTTTTGTCTTTAGTCCTTCGTCATCGTCTCCGCTCACACACACTCCCTCCTCCGGGCTCTGCTGCCTCCTCCTGTGGGTTGACCAAATCAAGTCAAACACAATTAGCGCTCCATTCATCAGGATTATTACACTTATTGAATCTTTCTGTGAATTCCCTTGAAAGACCCCTCCATACTGGAGCATTATTAAAAACAGTTCAATCCGCAAGGTAATTGAAGTCTATCAAAGCATAATCATCAATTACACATGTGTCATAATCTATTTTTGACTTCCACTAAACACCCGTATAAAAAATATATGCGCACTTAGTCTGCGAGTGGTGTTTGGTGTTTGACAGCCAGCTGAATGTAGGAAACTCTGCTGGGGAAAAAAAAAAAAGTCTTTAATTTGCAGCGCGTGGGGGTTTTGGGGGGGGGGATCAGTTTTAAATAACCTGATTATTGGTGGGCTGTCAAGGCGAGAAAGAGGACCAGATCTCATTAAAGGTGCATTTAGACATGGAAGATCCCGACGCATCACGTCATGACAGAAGCTTAGTCCTCCCACTCCTCCGCAAGTTTGTTTGTGAGTGTCTTCGAAGAGAAAATTCATCAGTTGAAACGCTCAGCTGGGGAGAGGAAGTCAGTCAACAGCAAAAAGGGGTTGGATGGGGTGGGGTGGGGGGGTAAAATTGCAAACTGGCACTCTGCTCTGCCATTAGCAGTGCATTAAGAGCACCTGTCAGCTCTTCAGTCTAATTCACTCATCAAAATTATAACCTGAAAAGCTCTTCTGTTTCTGTTTCTGTTTCTGTTTTTTTGTTGTTGTTGTTGTTGTTTTTTTGGGGTTTTTTGTTGTTGTCTTCGGGGGAATTTTTTTTTTTTTTTTTGCAGATGCATCCGCCTCAACTCTGACTCGTGCTGCCGGATTAGCAGAAGTGGATGTCATAAAAAAGCAAAAACGCACAAGATGCATTTGTGCTCGAGTCGATTACAGGTAAAATATATTCATTGTTTGTCATAAAAATCCCCCCCCACCCCCCTTGCTGGAGCAAATCCAAACACAGAAAGAAACCCCTGAGGAAATTTTAGCCCGATTTGGCCCAATATTTCCTCCTGTCGCAAACATTTCACTGAATATATCCCTTCAATTTCCTCCAGCCTGTGAAATCCATTTGCTTCAGAGCGAGCGCCTCACCCTTCCCCAGCACCGGCACGGCCATAATGATATAAATGACCCCACAAATGAATGGAGATCTCACTGTTGTATGTCAATTCTGCTACTTAAGAGGAAGTTGTGTGATTTTTAAGGGGAGACCTGGTTCCTGCGGTGGGTTTTCTCGAATGTGCACGGTGGCCGAGGTTCCCAAAGGAGCCGGAGCTGTGAAATACTTGGTTAAGCTGTTTATTGATCTTGGAGGAAAGGTATTCCCAGGCTTGTGCTTCTTCCAGAGCAGGCGAGCCTTTTAGAGGAAGACCTCTGTTCTGAGACAGTCACTACTGATACACATCACACACCCATCCGACCGCATGGTCAGTATGCTGGGAGCAACCACATGTACACGCTTTCACAGGCAATAAAGGCCGTGTAGAGATACGCTGCACCCAAGAGGTTCACACACATTCACCGTTACAGTACAGATCATAGAAATGTATCTCCAGATGATTTAACACATGATTAGCTTACAGTGTTTAATGCATTCAGTCCCGTGCATTGACTCTTCAGCCTTGCAGAAAGAAATGACAGGAAGATAAATCCATACTTAGATCATTTTATTAACAGAATACAGACACACACTGCAGATGCACATAGTGTTATTAATTGATATCATTGCATTACGCTACCTGATTATTAAACTCAACCACTGGTGTTTTCTGAGATCTGGAGGGTTAAAAAGGAGCAACTAACCAGCTACTGTACATGAAAGTAAGTCAAAGCTAAACACACTCAGACTGAATAAAGATGTTTCCAAAAAGATAATGCTTCTTAATTTCTGTTGTAATAAGATTTTGGCTCATAATCGTGTGTAAAAAAAAAGGACTGCAGGTCATTGTTGTCTTTATGGGGTCATTTGAATCAGATATTCAAACATCTCTGCATGACCTGAAAGGAGATGGGAGATGATGAGAAGAAGTTAAGGGACCATCTCAATAAACCACAAAGAGAATGGCCATTTTTTAAAGGAAACTCAGGCTTTACGACCCAATAAAATAATAACCTCCTCTTCTATTTCCAATACTTATTGTTTAACCTGGACTATTGTAAGTTACACGGCTTTTATTTGGACTCAGCTGAGACTCACTGTTTTAAAGGTAAGTTTCAGATACAAACCATGTTTTGTTATTTAATAAATTTGAGGTACATGGTTTAAAAAATGCCATTTGCAACGTCTTGTATGATATAAATACATGTGAGTTGTGTTAAAAGGCCTCAGAAAGCAGTGAAACACAGATAATAAAGAGTTATTCTAAATTTAGGTCTAATTAAATGATAATTGCTGTAACACATGTTGTCTATCAGCATGATGAATCAAACTTATAGTTCTTTGGCTGCTGTTACATAACATAACAGACACACACACACACACACACACACACACACACACAGATAATCCCTCACACACACACACGGTGCTGCAAACCCAGACGGCGTTGGTCTGTTTCTGCAGCTCCCAGGAGTCACAACTGTATTTTCGTCTGTTCCAGACTTTGGCTGAATAATCGCCTGGTTCTTACTCCGTACAGAGGCTACTGTTGTCTTATCTCACCGTGTAACCATTAATAATTGATGATAATAATCAGTAAAGAAAATTAGCGTAGCCTTCCTCTTGACTTAATTAATTACCTATAAGCCCGGGCACTCGGGGAGACACCCAGGCAACATTTGAAGCTTTACAAAAATAAATGTTTGCTCTCAGCCGGAGCGTTGGGATGATAATTTGTTTTAATTTTCAGCCGAGGATGGAGAGGAAGTTAAGGACACGAGGAGGGGAGGTAGAAGGAGGTAGGTGGAAGCAATAATCATCATCATCATCATCTCCCGTAAGAACACGTGTAAAACCATATAGAAAACACGTACGGGAGCGGAAGTCACACTGGAGCTGCGTCGGGTAATTGATTTAATTACAAAGTGCAGATGGGACGTGATGGTGCTGATCTGGAGACGGAGAGGAAAACGGCTCTTTTCCTCCCGCTGAGAGCATCACGCCAGCTTTTAATTTAGCATTTATTCACACTTTCAACCTGACATTTTGAAAGCTTTGATTGATTGATTGACTGATTCATTACTTTTTTTTTTCATCAGCTCCAATTATCATCACTAAACAGAAAGTACTCATCCCTCTGCTGCTCATGTCCAACATACAGCACCTTAAAAACGGACTTTTAAACAATTAGCATGTCATATAAAGAATTAAAAAAGCAATTTACAATAGAACAGTGTCAGATACAAAAAGTAAACAGTGGACAAATAATAATAATTTCTAAAAAATGGACAAAAAATCATGATAATGTGGCTCATTAACTTGGTTTATCTGAAACTTTCGCTCATATCTCATTGACTTTATCACCACATGGATATTGATACAGTCAGGAGATGATTCAGACATAATCACATGACATCACCTTTGGTCAGGTGATAACTGATGGTTGTATGTTGGGAGTCACGTTATGTTATCTGAGAAAAATACAGAAATTAAATATTTTTGCCTATTATTCTACCTTAATTGACATTTAATGTGATTTTTTGGGTATTGAGCACTTGCTGTAACAATATTAATCTAAATTGTTGTTGCATCCATGCTGTTTTTTCTTATACTGTCATGAATATGATTGTTATTTTCTGAAAAGGTTTTAAAAACAAGCTGATTCACCCTGAAAGTAAGTTTCCTCACCTGACTCACAGCTGTTAACCTCATGAGTCATCGCCGCCTCTTTGTTTAGCTTTAAACACGATGGATCACTAATCCTATTACTATTTATTTGTGTGTAAAGGAGCAGAAACATTAGTCAACAACAGCCCAGCAAGTGGTGGAGTTTCCTCCACAGGAAGTGTCGATGTCTCCATGTGTTTAAACCCTCACAGCCGTTCAATAATCTGAGACACTTCAGGTAAATTTGATCCGTCTGATCCGTCTGAAGCCAAAATCCAAGTCACCTCCTGTTTGGAATCTGTGATTTCCCAAACACGTTTTTATTGTATTTTTCTTTCTGTTGAGCAATATGAGATTCTCACAGTGTTTACAGATCGCTTTGCTGATACAACCGCCCCCCCCTCCTCCACAAACGTACATAAACCCCCCCATCCCGTCTCCCCTTCTATCTGTCTCAGCTGTGTTGCGTCCCTCAGCCTTCTATTAGTGTCATCACGCTCTATTGGGCTGCACTTGTCATACTGATACCAAACTAATCAAGACTAATGAATTCATTTAACTGATGATAATAATGTTATTAAAATGCAAATTGTTAATTTCTTTTAATTGCTTTACATCACATGTAATCAATCACGGCGACTTCTATCGTCACCGCGAATATTTTTGCTTCTTTTTTTTTCGTAATACTTCTGTTTTCACACTGTTTTCTTGAAAGATTGTAATTCCCTCTTTCTTATGGGGAGTCAGGCGGCGTTGGTTAGCTCTGTCATGGTCTGGTTAGAGATGTGATTGTGTGTCATATCATTTGTTCCTAATCTCCTTGTTTGTGTCTGCTCTGGTGATTGCGAATGGGCCTGGTGACTGCGGAGTTGTAATTGGAAAATGCATGACTGATTTGCAAAGATGTAGCAAACATGGAGAAAAGCAGCGGTTTTTATGAGGATTCAATGTTCCCTGCAGCTCCAAACTCTAATGTAACAAGGTGGGTGAGCGACACACCGACTCCATCCTGGTTACCAGAGTTCACATGGAAACCAGCGAGGTGGTTCATGAGGATTATCTCTATGACTTATTGAGCTCAATTACACTGATCAGGTTAATCAGTCTGCTTGCATTCTGGTCTGTTTGGTTTGGTGGAGCTGATGTGTTAATAAAAAATTTAAATTGCAATGACTGTTTTCTTCATCATCAAACAGCTTTTAATGTCTCTGATCTAAAACACAAAGCTAACCAGAGGCAGAGCAGGGAAGGTCATGACTTTTCAGTCCTGGGAATAAAAAAAGTCATCTCTCTCTTGACCTTCTCTTTTCAAACATGTTGAAGAAACAATAGAAGCCACTCAAGAGACAAAAGACCTTCTTTAGAGCCTGTTTGCATGTCTGTTCAGAGCAATCGATGAACAAGAAACGCAACATGGACGACTCTGTGGAGGAAGAGCTGCTACCTTTCAGTTGCAAAAGTCTTCCTCTAAGTAACACAAACAAAGAAATTCTTATTCCAGGTGATCAGATTTATCAGGATGATGTCACATTTCTGAAAAATTATCCCATTTAACCTTTAAAGGAAGTTATAGTTGCTAATCGATGGCCACAAGTTACAAAATTAGCCACATACAGTCACATCGAATCAAAATCACAAAAGCACAAAAGGTAAAGATGATAGATAGATAGATAGATAGATAGATAGATAGATAGATAGATAGATAGATAGATAGATAGATATTTTTTACTTTCAGACGTATTTTCTGGCACGTAAACAATTATTGCTCTTCACTTCTGTTCAGTCCTGTTTCCTGTAGCTGTGTGTGTGTGTGTGTGTGTGTGTGTGTGTTGTTAATGTGCAGTATGTCAGTGGCAGCACAAGAAAAATAGCTTTAACCAAGAATCAATCAACAAACACAATGTGGTGTGTATTTAATCCCGAGGGTCTATGACCTTCACAGCCAAGACTATCAATTTATCTCAAAATTATTTCCAGCACTCCATCTTCCAGTGTTTTGTTTCTCTGCGTTGTCAGATCCAGACAATTCCTCTGATTTGATCTCAGGTGGAGATCAATTTCTGTCTTATGAAGTAAGACACAAATTAATTTAAAGTCCTATATACTTGGAATTAACTGTGTGTTATTACTAAGGTAAGACGGGGAGTTATGAACAATGGGAAATCACACAGGAGATATATATTTAAACGGAGAAAGGAAAGATCTCTGATTGGATTCTGCCTTGTTTTGTTGTTTCTTTTATGTTCTTCAGGCTTTTCAGGCGTCACGTATCTCATCACGTCCTTCTGTTGCTGTTTTGTCTCTTAAAAAGCTGTTAGTTTTGTGTCTTGGTGTTAAATGAAAACCTTCCAAAAGTTCTGCTTTAGTGATTCACAGATAAATAAATACATCAAGTATTAAACTGGTTATTTAAAACCAAAATCAAAAGTTGTTTTCTTTCTCTTTGTGGCTTCTGTGAATGTTAGCTATTTAGTCGGTTCATTCAGCATTTTCAGCACTGATTTGTTGGTATTTTTCAGGTATTTTAATGCACAATTTGAAGGATTTTATCACTAAAGATCAGAATGAGAAACCAACACCGCAAACTGTGAGCGGGGGAGAAAATCTGACTTTTCATTACTTTAAAAACTACAGTACATTTCTACTTATCTGCTAATTGCTTGACACAAAATATGCTTCAATGCATTTTACTGTTTTCTACCTCAGACTCAGAGATGACTTGAATTTTAAACATTTTGTCAGCTGCTCTGTGATTTGAACAGAACTTTTATTAAGTCTTTAATAATTTTTAATAATATTTTTTTAAAAAGTCAGTGTATTTCTCTCTGGTTAGATGTTGAGGATGTGTAACTTTTCATTTCTAGCTTTTCCCTGATAGCTTGACAACTTGAGGCGCGGCAGTAAAACAAAAAAAATGTATTCGTATTATAATTGAGACGGAGAAAATGCCCTTGAGTTGAGATCATTTCACTTGATTTTATTTGTCTTTTGCACGCTTCACCCTCCCTACATCATCACATCTCTGCATGAGGTCAAATACTCCCAATATCATCCAAATAGAATTTCTGACACAAGCTAATATTCGATGAAAAAACATCTATAGTCAAGAAATGATTTATTTTTTCTTCTATACTGACAGAAAAATAAGACGGCAGCCTTGGTTGGACTGAGATGGAGTGAAGATTGCTCTGCCATTGTTTTGTGTCTTTAACCTGGAGCTGCGGCGGCAGATGATCCTCCGTCTGTGTCATGATTCCCCCCGTGGTTCTGTCATTGTGAAAGGTTAGTGTTCGGCCTTTGACTCATGGAATCGTGGATCAAATGAATTGTGCAGCGGCTCCGGAAAGGTCGCGGCCTCGGCTGCAGCTGACTGGTTGGAGCTTTTGCTCTTAGTGTGTATGCATTTGTGTTTCTTTTGCTGCTCTGAGTCGGTGTGTGTTTTCAAGCAAAATGCTCAATGAAAAACTCCTATAAGGGACTCTGAGTGTGTGTGTGTGTGTGTGTGTCAGAGGTGAAACTTGTATATTTACTATTTACTACTGTAGTCATTGTGGCGTTCTTTGGTTACTCGGCTTTAACGAGTGCAGAGTTTCATATTTGTGATACTTTTGGGAGTTTTTATGATGAATATTTTTTCACATCTACTGTCTGAGAGCCCGCAAATGCGTGTGTGAGCGCGATGTGTGCGCACATGTGCGATTCTGCCTTCACACACTCGAGACAAAATTGGCAGTCTGCATTCATCTCTCTGTCAATCAACCTGCGGTGCATCATAATGATCAAAGTCTGGAGGAATAGCGGGACAAAGACAACCTCTAATTCCTCTGATAACTTCAGAAGCTCCCAATTAGTGTCTCGCTGCACGTCAATCAAAACAATTATTAATCAATGAGCTGCAATTATGGCTAAACCAGATTATATTGTCGTTATTTCTGACAACTGAATCTGTCTTGTGCGAGACAAACACCAGGATGTGACAGCTGGTTTGGAATACTGTGGAGCTCGGCTGTCTGGAAAGCAGAGGGTCACCGTTGTCGTGAGGGAAATGCAGTGGGCTTTGAAATACTCATTTAAATGCAGCAGGAACATCGGTTATATCTAACTTTTAATTAGATTTCGAGTGTCTCGTATCCTGATAAAAATCTTGATGCAATTTAATACAGCTTGTTTACATGAAGCCACACATGCGCCTGCATTCACAAATGGGATTACACAAATCTTGGCTTTTCCAGGGCTTCATTCAAATCACAGGGTCAGTTCTGCTCCGGTCCAGAGGATGTGGTTATGTAGCTGAAGTTGTTCAGTGTTCAGCTAGCTGTAGGTAGATGATACTATGTGTTAAACATAAAAAACTGTATAAATCCCAAGATGGACTTTGAGCAGGACAATAGGTTCATCATCTTCATAGGCCTTTAAACCGATACAGAGCCGGCGTCACCCTGTTGCTCTTTATGTGACTGAAGGACGGGCTGGTTTTATTGCCACATCCGTGTTATTTCAGCCTCTGTAAGTATCTGTGGAGGTAAATTCACGGCCGTGGCTAAAGACCATTCACTGATGTAGTTACACATGGGAGGAGTAAAGATTACTATAATGTGGAGCACCCTGGTGACTCACCTGATGGAGTGCGTGCCACATATCAAAGCTGAAGTCCTTACGCAGCAGCTGGGGTTCAGTTCGGACCAGGGCTCTTTGCTGCATGCCGTCTCCCCCCTCTCTCACTCTCCCTTCAGCTTTGACTGTTAAATAAAGCAAAAAATTCAAGAAAAAAAAGGAGATTAACACCATGTATGCTTCATAACACCAAGATGTTGCTGGAATACATATCAGATCAGATTTGAATTTATCCTTTAATGCCTCGTAGCTGCGTTTACACTTGGCTTCTTTGATTTTCAGATAGCCGTCCGATGCACGGGTTGCAAATGAGACGCACACAAAATCTTTTAACCAATCAAGATCACATTAGATCAGTGCTTCTTGGGAGGGTTAAATATTGTCTGAGACTCTGCCTCTGTGCACTATCAGCAGCACTGCAACCCCAGCAGTGCTGCATGCTGCAACATCTGTCTTCAGCTCTCAGTCCACTCGAGCACGGCTAACCTAAAAAATGAGCGTGCCTTGATTACAGAATCCCCGCTTTGGCTTCTGTGAGGATCTCATTCCCTGCTGAAGCAGCAGAGTGGCTGCACTCAGAGAGTACAATCACTGCTTTACATAAAATGATTAATTGTGACATTAGCCGGGACTGCACTTACACTCCGCAGCGCCTTACCTTACATTAGACATGCACACAACCTCTGAAACCAAGCAGTTTACATGCTGCGTCACTCCATCAGGATGGATTTTTAAGATGGTTTCCTCCAGACTTCATGTTGACACCTCGCGCTCACCAAGTGGGCGGCAGTGATTTCACTTGATAATAAGTCGCTTGACTGCATGAGTTCATTTTTTCCCCCCCTAGGGGCACATATTCCACGGTAGAGCTGCTGGGGGATGATAAGACAGTGAGGAGATAACGGCTTTTGGTATGGGGTGTTATAGCACCTAAAAGGGCGTTCATTACTGTGATTATGGGTTTGACAGCAACGCTGAGAGGTAGAAGGGGACAACCAGGCATTGTCAGCAGTCAGCAGCACCAAAGTTCCATTATTAAAGTTGTGGTTTCTGAACGCTGCGGCTAAATGATGGCGAGTCATCTTCACACATCACCCAGCAGAGTTGTTAAACCTTCTTTCGAATGGCTAAACTTTAAAGAGGAAGGAGGCAAAGGGAGACTAGTGAGTGAACTGCTGCAGATTATAGGAGATGTTGCTCTATTTTCACTGTTTTTTTCTCTCTTTCTCCAACGTCTCATGCTGATGAGTTGACAAAGTAAGGCCACCACAGATTAGATTTAGACCGGCTTTATTAAGTCCTTACTGGCAAAGCTCCCGCAGCTGCTTATTAAATCCCAGTGGTGTTTCTATCCAATTTCTTTCTGGGTTATAGCTTTTTAAAAAGTGATGCACTTGGATATATTACAGAGGTCAAAAAGCAGTGAATCAGCTGAAGAGATTTTTGGCTTCAGAGTTGATTATTATCTGAACAAAAGTAAACTTTCAAGCTAAATTATTTTTCTTTTTAAAGCCTGAATTCTGTTTTAAAAGTTTTAGCTATTATCTTTATTTATTTTTCCTCATAAATCATTAATATTTTAATATGAAAACTTGGCAACATCCATACAGATGCAGCTTTTCAATTGAGACCCTCAAAGGGCTCAGAGGTTTCTGAACCAATGACCCTTAAACTTCATGACTAAAGACCTTTTATGGCCATTAAATATTCACTCTTGACTCCCAGCAGTGTTTGCACATGTGCAGTTCCATCAAAGAATGACGTTCCTTTCTCTGATTGGGATATTTCAATCGTAAAGAGTCCTGACACACTCACTTTTTGACATCTGATCTCACTTTCATTGTTTTAATCTTCCCTGATTCAACTTGCACTGCTTGCTCTGCTCTTCCTCTCTTTGCAGGGGCTGGTGGGTAAATTGCACAGCCAGGAATGAGAGGGAAATTATGAGAGTACTAAGGCAATAAAAAAATAAAATGTTCCTTTTAAAAACATCCTGAGGGGATTCATGACTTTTGTACAAATCTTGAAATGTATGTGTACAGACTGGGAATTTTTTTTCTTCTTCCAGTATTAAACAGAATAAAGAAAGTGAAATCAAGAATGATTACTGAAAAGCTCCCCAGTTGGTGTTGGCATATTAACAATAAAGCACAGCTTCCTGCTCTCTTCACAGGAATTATCGGCACAGCTGGGGCACATCTTGATCAATGTGATACTTTTACTAAAGGAAAGTTTCTGTCGTCTGTGCGTTTGAACTGGAAATAAAGTTAATTCTGTGAGCTGCAGTAGAAAAAAAACCCAAATCCGCACTTTTCTGGCTCTTACTTCACCCTTTTATGTGTCACATGCACACACACTCACACACATATGCACTCACAAAGAAAAAGAAGGAGATCGTGAAGGTCATCTGCATTCATCCCCTGGGCACCATGAGTATCTGCTCCCTGCGTCATTAAATCAAGCCATTTAAGTAAATACAACAAAAGTTCACCTCATGGTGGCACCAGAGGGAAGGTCTGTGTGTCAGCAGAATCAATATGATCGATCCTTTGGGGACCATGAGTGTCTGTACCTAAGTTCACTGCAGTCGCATCCAATAATTTGAGATATTTTAGTCCGGAACAAACTAGTGGACTGACCAATGAACAGACCAACATCCACAGAGATGAACATGAACATGAACTGATGGCTAAAAAATGGAAAATATACAGAATTCTGCAAAGTTTAAATGTTTCCTTTTTGTCATTCTTGTCTTTTTTGATCATGTCACAACTCTTCAGATTTATCTTTGAACCTTTTGGTGTCCCAAACTAATAAAAATACTGAGGCAGTTTTAATACTTAGTATCACATGTGAAACAAACAGGGGCCCCCCATGTGAAAGTCCTGTGTTTTAGCCATTAATCCGACTCAACTCCTCCCTTTATGCACTTCGTCACTCTTTGTCACTCCTGACTTCTACAGGCTTTTTGGTATCAAATCCTGAAGGCAAACATCCTCTCATTTGGAAACCAGTTTTCAGGACCAGGTGCTCAGGTGTGAAAATTAGAGCGATCACACCTGAGATGTGACTCCTTATTTATTCAGCGCCGTTTCAAACCTTGTGATGCAAATCTGCGGTGAGATCACACGAAAATAAAGCAGCAAACGTCTTCACAACATCTACTCTTTTAACAGACAATTAGACTAAACTACCTTAACTTTAATATTTACTTTGATTTCACTTTTTTTTTATGTTTAAATCACACTTCACTGTACTTGTGCTGCCTGCTTTCCTTTTTCAAATAACACAAACACGAAGCTGGTGAGTAAACTGCACAACCACTGGGAATGAGAGGCAGATGATGAAATTGCTGCAGTTATAAAACAAAATAAAATGCCCCCTTTTTTTTTAAAAGAACTTTGATTACTTTCTTTGAAATCTTAAAATGCATGTGTACTGACTGGGAAGTATTAAAAACTGAGAGTGAAAAGCAAGAGTGATGTCTGAAAAGCTCCCCAGTTGGCCTTGGACTATTAGCAATGAAGCACAGCTTTTTTGTGTTCTTTGCAGGAATTATTAGCACAGCCGGGGTGCGTCTTGATCAAGCTGATACTTACACTGAAAGAGAGTTCCTGTCCTGTTTGTGTATATGTGTGTGTGTGTGTGTGTGTGCATCAGTGTTTGGGTTAGAAAAATTAATATGCAAGCTATGGTAGAAAAAGTCCAAAATCAAACTTTTCCTGGTTATTTCCACTCTCGAACATGCATTCACAGCGTCGTCGCTGCTCTTCGAGACTCATTAGAAAAACAGATAATCACACCAATAATCAACCTGCATTCAGAATCCTGTTTGTGTTATTCTGAGGTGCTAATATGGAAATGAATGCCTGGATGATTAAACTCCCATGCAGTGACCAATAACACCGAATATAAACCACCACGGGTACAATCAAACGATTGTGTGTGGGGGGGGGTGGGGGGGGCTTTCTGTGCTCCCAATATAATTACAGCCACTTGCATATTTCTGTCTGTCATTTAAAAATGAGTGTCTGGGAGCAGGATAATGGGAATAATCCCTCTGCCCATTTTCAAATTAAATTTCCGTGTTCATGGTGAGAGCAGTGTGTGTGCTCGTCTCTTGGAAGCAAATCCTCCGTTTGAATAACTTCCCCCAAGGTTTGATGGATGTGATACAGATATTAGATTTCCATCACTTCAAACTCTGAAGTTTCTGCCACTGGGTGACTAAATAATTGAAGACTTCTCCCATAAAAACGCAATATATCTGTTTGAGAAAAGTGTTGCTTCCTCAAATTTATCAGTCAATATTTCAAAAAGTGAGGATGAGTCTATCCCCAGCAGTGTGACTATTCTGTAAGCAGAGGCCCTTTCACACCAGCATTTATTTTATGAAAGTACGTGTCAGATCTTTCCACTTGTTCCCATTGTACTACACTTTTTCATTATGTATTGCTGTATTTTCATCATTTCTAAGATGATTTCTGATCACTGGTGTCCAACCTTTATGGTATACAATGTCAAGGAAGCAAGGACATCGTGCAATCACAAGGTATGACCGTACAAAGAAACGACAAAAGAACGAAATACAGTTCATAGAGATCAGACATGTTGATGATGTAATCAGTCTCTCTGCCCTCACAATACCATTTATAAATAGACGTCATAGACATCATCTGAAATGATGTAATCACATCTGCACACATACAAGTAAGTAGTTCAAGGACTTAACACCTCCATCCCTAGTTTGTACTCATGAGATGCATATTATAGAACATAAGATTCAATAAAAATAAAGACATTAGTTAAGTAAAGATTTTTTTAAATTATTTTTATCACATTATTTTGACTGTCATCTTTCCTGTAACAAAGAAAGGAAGAAAGGACGTTTATTTCAAGTGAAATGTGTGTCTTGTTTATCACGGAGGAAATGTTAGAACATCTATTTCACATAGTTTATCACATGAAGAACATTTCAAATGTTTGAATTATCTGGAAAATAATCTTTCCACGAGGTTCCTTTCTGGAGCCTTTGGTTATTTTGCTTGGTCTTCATAAACACATGGAGTTTTCTCAGTCATCTGGTGACAAATTTACATTTTTTTTCCTGCATACTGTCACAACTTTTCATGTTTTCCATGATACAGATCATATGTTATGATTGAAATGTCCTCAATAAAAAGACCTTAGCTTGTTGGACAAGAATGACCTTTGAGTCACAGCTTTAAAGCCAATAAGAGAAGTTCATACACTCATCAGATTAAATCTACATCAAGCAACAACTGTGCAAACTCTGTTTGAGGCACACAAGGTTTTCAGACATGTTTCCCATAAAAAAACATTAATTTCACAGCTTCTTCTTTCTGTTTGTGATGGAATATATTGTGAGTTTGAGAAATGTGCATGTCTTGTAGTCTTTATCTTGGGAAGAGTTTTACCATTTTGCCCTTGCCCCCCTGGGGGATTTCAAAGGTCAGGTCTGATGGTTACAAACTGTGGTCTGTGAGTCATGAAGCGAGAAACACGGGCTGTTTACCTGAGAGCCTTTGAAAGTTAACTTTTCTCAGAGGTCAACTTGCAAATTTGAAAAAATATCAATCCAAAATATCAAATAGTCTGTGTCCGTACTGAAAAATTCATGATGACAAGTTAAACAAAACATCATTCCAGATTTGTTATAGGCATTTAAATGCTCACATAATTAATTATTTCAGTTTCACTTTTAATTTAGAGGGTGAATGAAGCGTCTCTGCTGGGATCATGACTCGTGGTATTTACACAGCACTGGCTCTTCAGATTCAGAGTTATTAGACCACCTTGCCCTCCCTCAGTTGTTCTCAATATCTCCCCTCTGCTAAAGAGTAATTAGGAGAACTGTTCATTAATTACACATGTGAGTCCATGGCTCGACATCCGAGCGCTGCCCGTCCAGGTGACTGTATCTGTCAACTGAATCCAATTTTGTCAACTCGCGCAACATTCATGATTTGTTCAATCAAGACGTCACAGACAATTTGTCTGGCATGCCTCGTCCCTCGGCCACCTCCGAAGCTCTTCACAGAGAAGAAAATTAGAGTATCCGTCAGCCGTCCCAAAGGGTCTTGCCTTTGGGAGATGTAGCATCCTCCCCCCTCTGTTGACAGACCTGGCGCCTGCCTCACTTGTCACTGTAATTAGTTTTGTTTTGCTATCATTGTGCTCAGCAACCTTGCTTTATTACTGCATAGCTGTGTGCAGTCGGGACTCATTCCACAGTGTTGTATTAAAGTAGGTTGCGTTTAAAGCCCTGACATAAAAAAAACAAGTATTCTCCTCAAGCATTGATTTTTCCTGCTCTCAACAGCTCGTAATAAGCAAACATACTTCCTGCGTCCAGCTCCCCGCTTATTTGTATCTCAACGGAAAACAACAATTACAGGCCAGTGTTCCATTGATAAATCACGGATGGGTTTAATTAATCAGCCGGATGATGCTGCATGAGGGCACGGTGTGGATGAAAGAGGTCATGAGGGGGTTTGGCTCAACATGGATGGGAGAGCAAATCTCAGAGATTGATCAACAGTAGCAACGTCAGTGCATGGCCTCTGTGGAGGTACTTAACTGAAGAGTATGAAATCTGAGGAAATGGAACAGAATAAAATCAGGATGGTATGAATGTCACACAGGTTTGTTAAGGATAACTAGAGCGTCATGTGAGCTCTGACATACTTCCATTCAGGCTGTTTGAGCTAATTTGTTGCTGTCGTAAAACTCAATTTGAATTCCCATTAAAGGTATGTTAATTTTAGACACGACATTCTTGACACCATTCACCATTGATTTGACACTTTGTGTGGTGACCAATAACTATCTGGTGTCAATTAGGTGTGATGGGACCTATTTATGCGTAAATGATAGAGCATGTAAAGCAAATACAGTCAATACAAAGATTCAAATGAACTGCAGAGCATGTTTATTCTTACGAGGTGCTGCAAATTAAGACAGTTGAAGACACAAGTCGGTTATGAGATCATATACACATAGTTCAATGCACACACCCACACACACGCACACACACACACACACACACACAAAATCAATTTATAGATTGCTAGCTGGCTACAGCTAACATGTGTGTGGTTTGTCACACACCACAAAGATATAAATTCAAGTAAGGTCACGTTGGATTGGCATGGAGTACCACAAGGTTCTGTTTTAAGTTCTATTTAAATCTCTTTATTCTGGTTGTCTGGAGGTACTTAACCAAAGAGTATGAAATCTGAGGAAATGGAACAGAATAAAACCAGGATGGTATGAATGTCACTCAGGTTATTTAAGGATAACTAGAGCGTCATGTGAGCTCTGACATACTTCCATTCAGGCTTTATTAGCTCATTTGTTGTTGTCGTAAAACTCATTTTGATTTCCCATTAAAGGTACAGTATGCTAATTTTAGACACAGCATTATTGACAATTCACCATTGATTTGACACTTTATGTAGTGACCAATAACTAACTGGTGTCAATTAAGTGTGATGGGAACTATTTATGCGTAAATGATAGAGCATGAAAAGCAAATACAGTCAATACAAATATTCTAATGAACTGCAGAGCATGTTAATTCTCACCGGGTGCTGCAAATTAAGACAGTTGAAGACACAAGTCAATTATGAGATCATATACACATAGCTCATGCACACACACACACACAAAATCAATTTATAGATTGCTCAGAGGCTACAGCTAACATTCGTGTGGTTTGTCACACACCACAAAGACATATAAATTTAGGTAAGGTCACATAGAGTTGACATGGAGTACCACAAGGTTCTGTTTTAAGTCTTCTTTAAATCTCTTTTTTCTGGTTGTCTTCACAGAAAGACAAAGCTGCAAAATGTACTAACAAGTTTGTTACATGTGACATTGAGTTTCATAATCATAATAAATATCTGATCTGAATACACAAAAATGTTTAAATGTCACATATATATAGTGTTTCAACTTATTTTTGATGGAAAAAGCAGAGATGATTTAAAATGTAATTCCATTTTTTAAAACACATTTTTTCAATATCTAAAAATCCCTTAAATGCAGCATTACAGTATTAATATAATACAGTATTTTTAAAGGGGTTTTTTTGCAGTAGAAATCCAAATTCCACATCATACAATCCCTAAACTAAACTAAGGTTATGTGAACAAGCCCTTTTTCACTCTCGAAAAGTTCTCCCTCATCAAAAATGCTGTAACATAAAGATCTCCTTTTATCAGGACTAGGAGACCTGGTCTGAACCACATGCTGTTGAGTTTGCACTTTGTCCAGTGAATATTACAGTCTTGGGCTAGGTAAGATGGGAAAATCTCGATGAATTACGTAACCTCTGGAAGGTACAGCTTTTGCTTTGTCC
Organism: Acanthurus leucopareius; assembly: GCA_029814765.1. Taxonomy (NCBI): domain Eukaryota; kingdom Metazoa; phylum Chordata; class Actinopteri; order Acanthuriformes; family Acanthuridae; genus Acanthurus; species Acanthurus leucopareius. Next base: position 1,753,051 of record JAQMCX010000032.1, read on the forward strand.
ACTTATCCCTGCTGTGATGTTAAGTGCACACCAGAAATAGAGTCCATACTGTTTCGCCCACCTAAAGCTTACATTTTCAAAGTTCAAGTGTGCATTGAAACAACTTTTTTTTCATTATGTCACCCTGGAACAACACTCGTACAGCCTTTTTTTTTTTTTTTTTTTTTTTTTAACTCTGCAGAGCTTCTGAGCCACTTCAGACCGAAGCTTTTAGTTTGCTCTGGCTTCGGTCCACTCCTTTCACACACAGGTATCACATCCTCTGACTACAATAACAACAGTAATGAACTGACTGGCAAGTGGCAGCTGGGCTCTGACCGCTCCTCTGGCCTAAACTGATTCACAGCAGCCCATAATGGCTTTCACTCCCAAGGCTCCGGCGTTACCGATACCACACACATGTTGCGGGTTCATTTATAACCGAGGACAGCCTTTTAGTAATCAGATAGTGGTTCGATAAACGCTGAACTGCTGACTCCCTGGAGGAAGACTTCTGAAGGGCGATTTACCACCTCAGTGCCGATGTGATGTCTAGCCTCTGTTGGGTCTTTGTGTCTGTGTATGGGGGGAGGCGTGGAGGTTCTCTGTCTGTCTCTTTATGTGCATAAGTGTGTTTGTGTGTGTTTGCAGTTCTTTGAGTAGACAGACAGTGTGTGACAGCAGAACAGACTGATAGACCCAACATCCCCTTTTGGCTCCCCTAAAATGAAAAAAAGAGCAGCAGCAGACAAGCTACTGATGATGCAGCTTGTGTCTCTTTTCAATGACAACACAATTTACACCCTTGAAAAGACACGGCAAGGTGCTACAGCATCTCTAACAGTTTCATGTAAAAATAAACACTTCCCACATTAACTTCCATTGGATTTAACACAATAGTGATTAAAACCTTTGCTCATTTCTTAAGAGCTTTCTGCTTCTAAACACTTTGCATCTTGTGGGCCTTTAGTGGGAATAATCCTACTGGCAAACTGAATATGGAGGGTTTTTCTTATGGAGCAACAGCAGCACTTATCTCTCAGCAGCAATAGTACCAACAGCTACACAGAGAGTTGAACTTTAACAACAGAAAATGAGGGCAAAACTAAATTTGACAGCAACAAAACCTCAGATTAAGTCACCGAAAAAAAAGGAGAAAGAAAAATATGTTACATAAAACAATTTAAATTGTGACTCTATAGGTTTCCCTTTTTTTAAATAAACCTTGTTTTGGAAGCAGGCTCTGAAAATCTTCCTAAATTCACAAAAAAACATCATCCACAATTTATTCATAAACAAGAGCTCATTATACAAACCTCATATAACCACATTATTTCTGTGCTGCTCAAACTGCAGCGCACTACTTGAGTTAAAAAGGTGCTTCTTTCCTCTTTTTGATCCCTCGCTTCCTCTCTGCAGCCTCACATGAATAAATATGTGCATGTTTTTGTGGCGTCTTCAGTTTTTTTGCAGGGTTTAGCTCTTTTAAACAACATGCAGGGCAGAGGCAGGCTGGAAGAGGAGGCTCTATGTTATTTTTCTTTCTCTCCCTACTCCATTCTCTAAAGATTACGGACACATGATGACAGCAGCACAACATATTGCAGAAAATAGAGAAAGTAGCTTAGCACTGCTTGACAGGAACACTGGGTGACATACTATGCTCAACAATGGAAACGATACAATGAACATTTTCTGCTTTTGTTCCTGACACAATGAGACAAAATCTGCAACCAGTGAGAAATGTATTGTGGGACTGAAGTCTATTACACAATGTGATTACTATATTTCTCTTTTACAAAAGTATATATATTAGGGCCGGGACTTTAACGCGTTAATTTCGATCAATTAATTATAAAGATTTTAACGCGATAAAGATT
>JAQMCX010000032.1:1755156-1846961 GCA_029814765.1 Acanthurus leucopareius
GATTAATTAATTACAGACCCTATAATTAACGCGATTAAAAATTTTAATCGAGTCCCACCACTAATATATATATATATTATGGTTTGCTTTAACAAGAACACATAACTGTGGTAAGCGTGGTTGTAAGGATAAGTGTTTTAAGTTACTATTTTGAGTGGATGAATTGTATGTGGTGCTATGTATCTAGGAATGTGTCAAAGTATTTTTTTTCTTTTTGTCATAAAGAACTGAGTTATTTTAGTCTTAAGTGTTATTATGTTGAAGTGGTGAAAGGATCTTCAACATTACATCCTTCAAAAGTCTCAGTAAGTCTGAGATCCCAAAATAAATCTGAGTTTGTCTCCAATGAATTTAGTTTCACTTTTGGATGTGTTTTTTTTGTGTGTAAACATGTATTAATGAGGCAAAACCAAAATAAAACCATCAGCTAATGCAAACTGAGCATCTTGGTTAGAATTAATCAGAGCACATTAGCTAATATGTCACAACAGGAGTAATAAGTTTAAATTGTTTCTGTTAACATTATTTTTATCCAATATGGTTGAGTGCATGTTGGATGAAATCTGCCTTGAGAGCAGCACATGTAATGTTTGGATGAAGCCTGGGTTGAAGAAATACTTAAATAAAGTATCAGCACATTCATAACTGAGTACTTAAGAGGCTTCCTGCCCACCACTGAATGTTTACACCTTCTCATTTCTGTTTTCTATCATGAAAACACTGACGCTAACATTTTGTCCTACGAGTTAACAGATAAACAGAGCATCCGAAACTATTAGCATTGTCTAGCGCTAGTGAAGTCGATTGAAAATCAATTTAAAATCACAATTTTTATGACGTGGCTGTGTTACTGTGATACTGATGTGTGAGCTGAATGTTGTCGGGTTCTTCCTCTCAGTCTTTCACAGTCACACTGTGATCATTGTGGTAATCTGCTGCAGCAGCGGTGACAATAGCTTCAAACAGTTTCTGTTTACCCGACAACTTCATCACAAAGTGAGAGGGTGCGTTCACACACCTGCCAGCCTCCATCTTGCTGAAAAAGGTGGAGCTTGTTGTTGTCGTTAACACACCTCAAGCAACACCTGCCTGTTTGTGTACCTGAACGCTCTGACAGAAAGCTGCAGCCATACAGTCTGTCCTTCTCAGTCCAACGTTCATTCCATTAGCAGCAGATGGAGGATGTTTTTTTTTTCCCTTCATGGCCATGTATTGTTTCCTTTGAGTGATGGGTTGTGGAAAAAGTAAGGTGCTGCCTGAGGCTTCCAAGAAGGGCTATGTAAGTGTTGTGCAATCGCTTGTGACCTTTAGAAAAGCACATAGCGATGATGATGAAGACGAGCCGAAGAAGCGTACAGAGAAGCAAAGACGCCCTTGGTTTTCCGCCCATGTTAAGAATCTTCAGTCAGCGTCGAACATCCAACAAGAAACACTCAGAGATGGACGACAACAGGACAAAGTGGCAAAGTACAAGGACAAGTTTGATCCGCGTGTGACGGGAAGGTAAGTTCAGTAGTAATGATTCAGTCTCCATTCACATGAAAAAAAACGTTTCATAACACTCACACACGGCGTTCAGGCATGTTTGAAATGGAAAACGAGCTGAGATAATTCAAAATAAAAGTCTACCACACGGCACAGCTTTGTCAGTAGTTTTACTGTCTTTGATTTTATTTTGATTCAACAGCAATTATGTGAAAAAGGATTTTTTTTTTTTTTTCGCCTGAACGAATAAACAATTAAATCATGGAGATTTTTATAAAACAAACCAAAAAAAAAGAAACACGTGGGTCTAATCATACTTACTGAGTGACCTGTTTTTTTATGTTTGTTTTTTTTTTTTCTTTTAGATTTCAAGTAATTTACTGCGTTGGGAAAAAAAAAACAAAGAGAAAATAGAAATGCTGATTAACCAAGGCTGCGTTGTAAACAGTTGCTATTATCTCAACCCTGCGAGCAGCCGCTTGTTAACATTCATTCAAAAATAGATCATTTGCAGCACAACACAAGGTGAATTTACTTATTAAGAGCATTCACGGTGCTCATGGGAGCCTTTTCATGTCACCAGCTTTCTTGCTTTACGCCGTCTGCCACCGCCAACCGTCATGCAATATAATTTATTATCAATAAGAGAAGGCATTAATTTGAGAGGCTGAGGCCTGGTAATGCCTGAAGGTTGCCTTTATGTTTATGTTAAATGGAAGCATAGAAACAATTAAAACAAAGAAATTCATGTTTTTTTCAAGATAAAATGCATGTTTTTCTCCTTGTCTTGTTAGTCACAGCTTTAAAGTACTGCATTGTGCATTAGTCATGTACATGGATTTGCATATGAGAACGCCTGGTTGGTAGCTGTAGTGTCCAACATGCAGATTTCATCCCATACATCACAGCTGCAGCTGCAAAGGCAGGCAGATGCTGGGTGCTTTGAAACACTGTCTCGTGAGATACAGTTATGCCACAATGAATCGTTGTTTCCCTCCTGCTCTGACAGATACAACATCAAGGCTCTGATCGGTCGGGGAAGCTTCAGCCGTGTTGTGCGCGTGGAGCACAGGGCGACTCGCCAGCCCTTTGCCATAAAAATGATGGAGGTGGAGGCCCCGGAGGGCCGGGAGGTGTGCGCCTCGGAGCTGGCGGTGCTGCAGCGGGTGAAACACTCCAACGTGATTCGGCTCATCGAGGTGTTTCACTTTCCGCAGCGAGTTTACATGGTGCTGGAGCTGGCCACGGGCGGCGAGCTGCTGGACCGTGTTGTGAGCAGGGGCCATTTCACAGAGAGGGACGCCAGCCAGGCCCTCCGGATGGTGCTGGCTGGGGTGGGATACCTGCACAACCTCGGTGTCACCCACAGAGACCTGAAGCCTGAGAATCTCCTGTACTACCACCCAGGAGACGACTCCAGACTGATCATTACCGACTTTAGTTTGGCCACTTTTGGCGGCACAGATGCAGGCTGTGATGCTTCAGGCGATGGAGATCATGCCGGAGCAGACAGAACATGGTTCCTCAGAACCACCTGTGGGACCCCCGAGTACATGGCCCCTGAGGTGCTGCTGAGGAGACCTTATTCATGTGCAGTGGACATGTGGGCTCTGGGGGTGATCACCTACATCCTGCTGAGCGGATCCATGCCATTTGAGGACAACAGTCGCACAAAACTCTACAGATCCATCATAAGGGGAAAATACAGTTTCCATGGAGATGTGAGTTAAGTGGGTTTTTCATTACAAATTTGGAGTTATGATCAAAAAGTACTTTCTCGAAAAAAAATTATTCTAGTTTTATAAGCCTACTTATCTCATTTCTAGCTCAGTATCCTAAGGAAATGCATGCATATTGGACAATGCTGCACCCCGACATTAATATCTAATGCCAGTGTTAATGTGCCGCGTTTGTGGGAAGGAAGGAACTTTAGCTGGTGAGGATCAGATATTGGATGGATATGTATGAGTGTGTACAGCAGGTCCAGCTTTATTTCTATACTTAAAGGATAGTTCCATTAATCCATAGTGTTTTGAGATGCAAATTTGCGAACTGTGTCAAACACCGCAAAGTCTACTTGATGCATTTTAGCAAAAGAGATCCAACCTTTTTGGATGCGTTATAAAATCTCAGCAGAAACATTCATTCATGTCCTTAAAGAATGTTTTTATGTTGAAATTCTTGCATACAAAGAGTGAAAATAGATCAACAGCGGCTCAGTAGACATACTTCAAGGTTTTTTCACAGAAACATCGTCTCATGAAAAAAGGGTGAAGTTGTCATTTTCTCGGTACGTACAGATGCCTCTCACATTGGCACAGACTTGACCTCCGTTTCTGGTGATGCAATTATGACAGTGTTTTGACAATCCTTCACAAAAACACCCACCACTGTGCCACCATGCAGTCAGAATAAAAACTTTTTGATTCGTGGATCCTATAAGCAGTAAACTCAGGATCACAGTTTAACCACAAAAGCTTTGGTTCCATTTGGCATGCTGAGATTTAATGCAACTAAAAAGACTTCCGTGCACTTCCAGCTTATTACTACATCAAAAAAAAAAGGAAATTTCAAATAAACCAACCATCTGCTGTTTCCAATTTGACATTCGGCCTTTTTCCCACAACACAGTCTGGTTTCTTGTGTATGATGTTCGTGCTTTGTGCAACGTATCCGTTCACATATAGCTCATCTACCTGCTGCACAAGAATGATTCACACTTTACACGTTAAGCCATTAAAATTACCAGAAAAAGCTACATTTTACCAACATTGCTTAGTATGAGTGGAATATTTTTAGCAGACTTGCAGGTGTTGGGATTTATTTTCGTTTTTTTTTTTTCTTTATCCTTTCCTCTGCGACACTGTAAAGCACGAGAGCGGATATGCGAAAGTTTGTTATGATGTCTCGAGTTTCCGCTCGCCACGGCTCTTTGAGAAAAAACTTCGAAATGGGGGAAAAGGCGGCCTTGCATGTTTTTTTTTTTTTCTCCCCCCTTTTTTCCTCTGTCATGCGACTAAAGTGAGTATTTTTAACAGGCTGTTCTGTCAAGCTCTGTGGTGAGTTCGAGCTTGTTCTTTCACGCTGATTACACCAAGGCTGGATTATTTACTGGGCTTTAAGCCTGGCCCGATTCTCAGGGATGCAGCCTGACATTTTAGTCTGGCATACAAGACGCTCCCTTACATAGGCCCTGGACTATTATCCCTGTGTTAACCGCTGCACTGACCACCAACTGAACAATGGTGCAAAATCCTGCTAAAGTTTATGCAAAGGCTTATTTCACGTTTTCTTTCTTTTTTTTTTCTTTCGACGCGGCTTATATGTAGGCCACACTGGCAGAAAAAATACCCCTGCAAAACTAAGCGGAGCAGACCTCATGTGTAGCATCTAACAGCTCACTCAGATGCAGTGGAGACATCAATCTGTAGATTCATATGATGACAATATGAAGACGTCATACATGCATGAGTAGCATTCCGGCGTTTGATGGATCAGCCATCAATCATGTTTCCATGTTGACAAGACACTTATTCTCCATCATGTGCAAGTATCCACCCCCCTGTGATAGACTGGAAACACACACTCACAGACACACTCACACACTAACATTCGCACACAGAGAGTGATTATAACATTGTATGTGTGATGAAGGTTCACAAGTATCCACAAATATGGACCTCTGCCATCACAAGGGTTCTTCATGTCATCCAGAAGGGTTCTTCTGTTTGCAGTGAGAACAGTTTCAACAGCCTGAGCAATTCCCTGCACAAATTTTACTTGGCTTGAAGGGTTTCATTTGAAACGAGCTGTCTGCCATTTGAAAGGACACCTGCAAAACCCTGAAAAGCACATGATGGCCTTCATGGCGGTGGGGAATATCCTTCTGATAAGTACAACTCTGTCAAAAAAACCTGAATTGTACTCATAGCAACAAAAGAAACACATCCAGGAAGGTAAAATAACATTTTTCAATAAACCACCACTAGATGATTGGTTTCCTTTAATAACCAAGAGCAATGCCAGACTCAAGATGTTTAATTAAGCATCAATACAATAGATGTTTTTTTTTCACATCAGCCATTTTGACTTGTTAAAGGAAAAGCTCAGGTGTTAAAATAACACTGACAATGACTCTGTTCTATTCAGGCGTCCTGATCAGTCGTTACAGTGTGACAGTGAGCCCACACACACACACACACACACACACACACACACACACACACACAAAACCAGGAGCCTGACGACAAAGAAGCTTCATGGAATTCAGCCATCGTTGATTTTTATTATTTACACCTGTGCTTCCCCCACCGTGACATGTCAAAACGTCCTCAGTGGGGAAAAAAGGCATGTAGGACTGAAAGAAAAATGGTGGAATCACATGAAAAGTTGCAGTCAGAGTATCAAGACTTAAAAGTTATCGAATAACTCAGTAAAATGGCTCTTGGGAACATGACCTGTGGCTTTCTGGATTGTGGATAAGAAGGAAAAAAAAACAAAACATGCAAACTTCTTGCAAAAAAAAAAGCAAATGGCTGCTTCACGCTTCACACCTGAGATTTTTGCACTAAGATGACGGCGTTTCACTGTGAGCCACCGTGCCACCAAAATAATAATAAAAAAAAAACAATATGGATTCAATTTGCCATCACCTAATTTAATGGCGGTGCACATTATGCTCCTTCAAGATGGCAGAGAGGCTGCAAATTTGTACAATTCAACACAGCGAGGGCCAATAAATGATAATAGGTTCGATAATTGGAATATGACGGGGGGAGCGTTTGCTGAATCAAGATGCAAATTAAAACCCAAATGTTGTAATTTTCTTTTGAAAAACTACAAGGCTGCAGAGTTAAATACCTTTTACAGCTTCCACTCCTTATTTTGGTCACTAATTCATCTCCTTGTACGAATCCTCTTCAAATAATCATTTATTTTGAAAAGAGTGAGTCATTCATTTAAAGTGTTTAAGTCTCTAACTAACAAGGTCAGTAGGTTGCACCGTTATTCAATAGCCAGAATCAGTTTGTTATTTACGATATTTCAATGGCAGTAACATGCAGTTCGTTGCTAATGAATAGGTGTTCAACTATGGGGTGTCATTAAAAACGGGTGAACTTCAGGTGCCGTGATATTGTGATCATGATATTTTGAAAGTTACTCCTCCTCTCTACTTTGTTCAGCAATATGCAAAGGCTGCAATTACAACCTCTCCTCCAGAGAAGTGTCGATATCAGCATCTCCCTATTCTATTCAAAGCAGAGGGATGCACTGTGTGTGCGTGTGTGTGTGTGTGTGTGTGTGTGTTTGAGGTTTGGGGTTTTTCGGCAGTAAGACTAAAGTGAGACTTGCTCAGAAATGCAAACATCCTGCCGACGCCTGCCCACGAAGCAAGACCCTCAGTCTCTCCGGCATTCCCCTTTTTTTTTTTTTCCAGCAACACGCAAACACACTCTACAATACACTGCCCCCCCACCCCCCCACAGGTGCAACAGTCCGTGGCCTGACGACCTGTAATGCAGACTCACACCGATGCGTTTACTCAACAGCAGGGGGGGGGGGAGGAGGGGAAGGGAGGACGAGTCAGGGGGATGGATTTGCAGGGTGGAGGAGATAGGAGGGGAAAAGAAAAGGAGGAGACAGAGGACAAGAAGGGCAGAGAAAAGCGGGTGTAGCCCCCGGGGGCTTTTCGCACCTTATCACTCAATCCGTTTGCTGCATGTAGGGCGGAGCGCCTCTCTTGCACGGAATAAGGGCATCTAATCTGATGAGTGTGAGAGAAGAGGAGGATTTCTGTGCGTGTGTGTGCATGCGTGTTTGTCTGTGTGTGTCAGAGTGCATGCGTGTGCGCTCGTCTCATTGCATCCTTTTGTATGTAAAGCACAAATCCATTAGTTCGGGCAAGACGGCAGCCTGGTTCCCTCCTCTGCATTCTGCCACTGTGTTACTGAAGACACATTTCCCTGACCCAGCCCAAACATCTGCATCTCTCAGCAGCAGGGCAGGCTGGGTAATGGTTAGCCCAGTCTGCCCCCTAGTGACCGCCGGGCTAACAGATCCAGCCTCCTCTTGCTCATAGTGTATTGTCCATGACAGCCCAATCTCTCCTGCATCCGGATATTGATATTTTGATTACGGTGGTTTAGCTTGCGACTTTCACCTGAATTACCAGAAGGCCACCTTCCCCATTTCGCCTGATTATGATGAGACATATTTAAACTTGGCTTTCTGTTTCGCAGGACGTGCTGCCAGGTGAGTCACATCTGAGCCAATTGTAAAGGCGGAGACTCTCGTTCGGAGCAGTTCATCACTCAAAAAAAAAATGCGTTATCCTCGTGATCACATTAGTGCAATCCGACCCTCCGGCTGTTTTCTTCATTTGTTGCGATTACGACTTTGTCGGGTAAAGATGTAGCACGACGCGGCGGACGCAGTCAGCAGAGCTTCTCATTCACTCTAACAAGATGTTGCTCAATAAGCCGAGCCCTGTAGGTTCTCTTCACTGCGTACGCCATACCTGCACTCCACTCCTGCTCCCACTCTCGCTCCTTAACAGTGATGTATAACACCAGCTTTCACCCCCAACACCAAACACTATAAAGCCTTTTGTGTATTCTGACATAAAGAATGTTTGAAACGAGGAGGAGAGAAGGTTCCTGCAGGTGGCTCCTTTCCAAGAAAACAACACAGTCATCTGCCTCCTGTGTTGTTTTTTTTTTTCAGGTGCAACATGTTGATAGCAGACAGGAAGGCAAACTTTTGCTTCCTCTTCAAAGACTTTTCTCTGCATCACTCGCACCGAGCGAAGGCTTCGCCGTCTCTTGTACGTCGCCAGCGTGCACGAAACTCACGCGTTCCCTGTTTTTTTCGATCAAGGACAAAAAAAGATGTCTGCTAGCCACGGCTGCTATCAAATGTGTTTTTTCATGCCACATTAATATGGAACCTCTCAGATTCACCACCCATGCTGCTAGAAAAGGAAGGAAAGCCAGACTTGTAAGTCGCGGGAAGCTCAATCAGACACTTTCTCTCCTTCCCGGAGAAACCCGGTGTCACTCTGCCTGCCTCTCAGGTGTGAAATGACAACACAATGAGAAGAAAGTTTGAGTGAGAAGCATTTCTGTGTCTGGTTCGGCGGGGCGGCTCGGCACACCGCACTGTGCTCGCACACACACTTCTCTCCAGTCAGTGCTCTGTGAGAATAAGCGAGTCCCTGCTTCTTTGAATTCCTCTCACCGGCAACAGTGTCGCAATTGTCAATTTCATGCTTGATTAATTGTCATTACTTGGCGAGAGACAAAAAAAAAAAAAGAGAGAGAAATGCATTTCAGGATTAAAATGGAGAGCGAGACCTCCCTAAAGACTGAGATTTAGTCTCTGCGAGGTTGACCGAAGAATGAGAGAGTTTTAGCTCACGCAGATTTGACTGTATTTAGCCTTTATTCTCCTCTGCCAGACGCTGTGAAGAATATTTAAACTATTTTTTCAAGCTACGGAAATATTTCTGCATGTTTAAGACGAGAAAGTGAGATAAAAAGTGATTAAGGATGCAGACTCTGAATTATGCTTATCATCACCTGACTTCATTCCACCGGTTCCATCCAAACATGCCGTGCAGACGGACGGCCTGTTTGCTTTTTGACACTGATAAAGGTTATTGTGTTTGTGTCCAATCTCTGCATGCAGCCGTCCTTTGCTATCTCTGTAATCTGACGCCACGTCGATCTAATTCAGTGTCTGTATCAGTCATATTTAAAATAAGACAGAAGCACAAAGGTCATCAATTTCCTGAGGCGGGCCTCGCGATGTTGTCTTCATGACAAAGAACCGAACCCGTGATGAATAATTTAATGATTCTGAATCATGATAATGGCGCCGAATGTCTTTTCTCTCACTGGAAAGATGGCGTGGCAGATTTCAAAGCGTTCTTGAATGTCAGTTCGGGTCATGACGAGGGGAATGATTTGCTTTTTTGAATTAACAAAGACCAAAAGATCCCACCGAGGCTCATCTGCGGTGTCTTTACTGTGAAGCTGATGGTGGCACCCGGATCCCACACATTCAGCAGGGCCGTCCTTCCTCCAAGGCTTCACATTCTTTCACCCAGGGCTGCTGCTTCCCTCTGCCCGGTGACATTTAGCTTCCCTTTGAGTTTAGTTCTGCTTGTTAGGCCTGCAGAGCACAGGGATCATAGTTTTATTGCTTTGTTAGAATAAAATCTCGCATCCCGCGTCGAAGAGGCTTTGAATCAGTGCGGACTCCTCGTCGAGACGCCCAGGTGATGCTTTCAGAGAAATGAAAGTGTTTGTGTGTGTGGACCGAATTGACATCTTCAAGGGTAAATGTATTTATATGAACGCTGATGGTAATCACTCCACTCTGCTCCCCTCTCTCTCCACAGCCTTGGCCCTCGGTGTCAAATCTGGCGAAGGACTTTGTCCAGCGTCTGCTGTTGTTGGACCAGACCACCCGCCTGACGGCCGACCAAGCCATTCGTCATCCCTGGGTGGTCACCATGGCGGCCAACTCCTCCATGAGGAACCTCCATCGATCTATTTCCCAGAATCTAAAGCAGCGGACGTCACGCAACTCCTCCCGGTGCCCGAGCAGAAAAACGAGCTCCGGCGGTTCCAACAGGGGGGGCGGGGGCGAGGGCAGGGGGGGGCCTCGGAAGGCTGACGTCGATGGAGTAAAACCAGGAGCAGCAGCAAGCAAGGCAGAGCATCTGGACTGAGTCAGCCTCAGAGAGCCATCCAACATCCAGCCAGAGGGCTCCAGGAGCATCATCACCGTCCAAATGAAGCACCAGATTCATGAGAGGGCTAATGAGGGGATGGAACCAGCTGCCCCAGCTCAGCGTATATTGCAATTGCAAACCTCAGAGCTGCAAATTGGGAGCTGAAGTGTCTGAGTTAGGTGTTGTGACAAAAAAAAAAAAAAAAAAAGTTCTCTCTCACTCTTTTTTGGCTTTAGTCAGAAGCCCAGGTTCCCCCTGAAGGCTCCGTTCTCCATTAGTTTCTCAGGGCTGGGTTAAGCTGTTAGTGCAAATCCTTAAGTTTGAGGTCCGAGCTATAATAAGAGACAGAGCTGTCCACCTCCACAGGGCCCGTGGTAATTCACACAGCTCTGACTAATGGCTCCAAGGTCTCATCTAGATCATTATGAGTCATCACATTACCTGTCTGTGAAGAGGTTCATTTCGAAAATGAGAAATTCATTATTTGAGAAACGGGAAATCATCTTTGCTAAGATGATGTAAACGCAGAGGGGAAAACTTCCTTCTGCTGCACTGATCGTTTTCCTGTTTTCAGAATGGAGTCTGAACTCCCAACCATCGAACAGCAGGAATATTTACATGTTTTAACATTTTTGAGGGAGAAAAAAACAAAGAAAAAGAAAAAAAGTAAATACGCTGTAGTCTTTTCTTTTGTTGTCAGTCCTCCTACGTAGCTGCACCCACGGTCCTTTGTAACCACTGAAAGCACAATCCAGATATTTGGTGACAGGCCTCTATCAAGTTTAAATGTAGCTCTGGGTTTAAAGAGCTCTCTGCTCTCCCCCAAACATTATATAAGCTGTAAACAACACCATTTCCAAAATAAACCCTTTTTTTTCCTTTTTTTTTTTTTCCAGAGAGAAGTTTTAAATTAAAATGGTAATGTAAGTGTGTATCAGGGGAAGGAAGTTCTGAAAGTGCATTAAACTGCAAGACAGATGCGAAACATAATTACCAATAAAGTCCAATCTTGTTTAGCAATAAAACACATTATATGCGGTTGATTTTTTTTTTCCCAGTTTTTGCTTTGCAGTGATAAGCCATGTGTTGCACTGTGCTGAGTCGGATCCACATGCAGTGGTTTAATATCTCAGACTGGTTTTCAGGTTTGAAACGATGCAACTCGCTACGTTTTGTTTAAATTAGCTTCTATTGCATTTCACATAGTTTGCATATCATCTAATTAAAATCATAAAATGCAGGCGACAACACCAGAAAACACTTATAGTATTCATGTTTTGTCATACTGGTCGATCAGTGTTCATCTGCTGATGCAGTTCGGCTGCAGCTGTGATTCAAGCTTTGGTTGATCACCATCGAAAAAACATCTCTCTCCTCTAATCTAACAAATACAACCGAGGCTCTATTTATTGCCTTAATAAATTGTGAATATGGATGATGTCATTTGGATGAGGCTCATGCATTATTCCTCCAGCAGGGAGCATTGGAGAGTTGTTAATGCCTTTCAGTGGCTGCCCATACTCAGTGACCTGAGATCAATGTCCCTTTGGGAGGGAGATGAGAGCTGCTGTTGCATTTTGGAAGCAACGTGTCAGCAGGCAGAAACACAGAGGGAGCGATGTACTGAAGCTAGTTAGAAGAAAAGTGCTGGAGTTAACAGTGCATGGCCTGTGTGTTGATGAGAGCTCCATGTTCTGCTTTAAAATTAGTCACACTCGCTTTTTCCACATGAAAATGACACGGCTTCATCATGTGGCTGTGAGAAAAACGTATTTTCTTTGCTAAATTGTTTGAAATGTGATGTGCAATCGACTCCATAAATACATGCTGCTTTTATCAAATGATGTTTGACAGCATCAGGGAGGAAGAGGTGATTTTTTCTTCTACATTTATATTTTTAAACTCAATCCACCAACAAAATCAAACCAGAAACTAAAGTAGAAATTTGAGTTGAATCAAACCAAACAGAATTCAGCAATAACATAAAGTTTTCTTTTTTTTCTTTCCTTAATTATTATCACTGTGTTCTCAGTGCCGTTATCTTTTAAATGGGAATAACAAACCAACTGTGGCTTCAGTGTATTGTCCGTCTCATTTCTGCACACTGACTAATCCCATTTGTCTTCTGAAGTTACAGTTTGTATAGAGTAGAAATTGAAAGCTGCTTGATCTCAAAGAAACGCGCTGCCTATTTGCATCCAGCGTTGAACTGAGTGCTGCAGATAATCCTTCTATTATTGTGATTATTCAATTATTTAGTCTGTGATGTTATTTGATCACTTGGCAGTTTATTTTCACACAGCTCTGACTCCTCTGCGGGATAAAAAAAAAACAAAAAAAACTGCAATCCCAGGAGATGGATGCAAACAAATCAGCCATTAGCTGTGGATCAGCTTTCATATTATTTGTCTGACTTCATAACCTTTTGCTGCAGGACTGGAAGATCTGACCACGGAGTTTTTGAAGGCTGTTGCTAGGAGGGTAAAAAAAAAAACTCACAAGCTACTGCATAGCTAGGAGGATTTTGATTTAAAAATAAAAAAAAGAAACACTCAAAAGTCATTACTCTGTGTGCAGTTGGGTCAGTGTCTTTTCCTTATAGGCTTTCAAATCATCCGGCGGTCAGCAAGGTCGAACAATTGAGAAAGCAGAGCAAAGCAGAAAGTGTAAGAGATAGCATCCGCTCCCTGACACCAACCCTGTGCCGCGTGAGGACGGCTGTGACAGAAAGTGGCCTTTTCTTTTCTCAGCAGAAAACCAAGGACTTATTCTCTTTATCTTCGGCCTTACTTGAAGAGATCATTTGCTGCTCAGGACCCTGAAACGTAAGCTGGCAGATCCACTTGTGGCGGCTATAAGAAAGAGGATAACGGAGGGAGGGGAGCCGTGCTGGAGTCCTCTGTGGAGTGTGCTGTACAGGATGTACCTCCGTCCCCCCCAGGAGGAAAGATGCCCCTCTTCCCTCCGTGTGCATCTCTGCACTGCTGAGTGGTTCAGGGTGGGTGCCTCTCATTCCTATTGTATAAACTAAACAGCCAGTAGATCAAATACTGGGGGTCTTTTGTGAGTCGCTTGGTGGAGAGATTATTTTCCTTAAACAGCAATTACAACTCCACTCCACCTTAATGATTTGAGAGGAAAGAACGGTCCACATTTTTAGTCAGTAAATTGCTTTCCTCTCCTTTTTTTTCCTTTTTTTTGCTCCCAGATGAGCCGACAATTTGCCGCTGTCCTGTTATTGTGCTGCAGACACGACGGCGCAGGAACAAGGGGCGGGTCAATACTTTTCTCATTGAAGATGCAATAAAAGTAAACTGTCTCATTATTCTTCCTACTCAGAAATTCTCATTTAGATCGCAGCCTGGATCCCACCAGTTGTTTACCGCTTTAAAAATTTGCACCTTGTCATCTCCTCGGTTTCAAACACACTGTAGATCCAGATGTGATGAAACAGCAGGAGGACATGGATTCACCTCTGTGAGGCATTTCAGATCAATAAAACAGGATGGATTTAAGCTATAAGTAAAGAATATAGTTCGACATTTTATGAAATTATGATCATTTTGTTTCTGGTGGACACGTTTAGATCAGAACATCATCACCACTTCAGCGTCTCTGTCAGTTTTGTCTCATATGTCTGATTAAAAAAATCACTTTGTGATCACAAGCTGCCTTCAAGTGGAGTAATTTAATTTAATTTAGGTTGGTTTTTTTATATGAAAAAGTGGCGTACAACATAAACATGGTTGTCAAGTGGTGAATTTTAAGTGTTTTGTCGCATTTCAGTTGCATGGTGACGGTATGAAAGATGAGAGGAAATCAGATCCAAACTAAACCGACCTCCCTTGGCTCAGCTGAGTCCTGACGCGATGTGCAAAAGGACGATACGCTACATTTATGTGGTGGGAAAATGTTCCTTTCTGCTGGTTTCTGTCTCTCCACAGACCATTCAGATCACGGATGCTGAAGTCAGGGGGTTGGGGGCTGTGGAGGGTGTCGGCAGCAGGGCCACACTGTGCTTGGTGTGCTGAGAGGGTGAGTGACCTTGAACACACACTTTGTCTTCTTCTTTGAAAGCATCAGTGTTAATGCAACCCTGTGCATTGTCTGAAACCATGAGGAAGCTTTTCGATGCACTCGTTCAGTTTCCCTGTCAGAGTGGCAGTAACGGCACAGACCAGGAAGACTCTGTGTATTTATTCTGTCTTTAAAGGCTTGTAGTAGTTTATATGATCATGTAAATAACATAAATTATAAATGATAGAGTTTGAAAAGTTATGCTGTCTTTTATTGACTAAGTGCTGTTTCATTAACTTTTCTATTTATATAGAATAAAATTTGGGTTAAAACTAAAAAAATAATCAAATTTTTAAGCATTTTAAGAAAGGAATGTTTTTAAATTTTATGTACATATTTAGCTGATGACATTATGATGAGTCAAAATTGATCAAATTTAGCTAAAAACATGATCTAAAGACTTAAAAACTTCATGTTCATGTGCTGGCAGTAACATATGTTGAAGACCGTGTATTAAAATGTTTAAAGTTATATTTAGCATTATATTTCAGTTCATTTCTTGTCCTGTTACTCAGTGATGTGTTCAACAATCCTCTCAGCTCGCTGTATGTTCGTTTCAACATGAATAACATTAAGAGCATGTGTTAAAATGTGCCAGAGTGTTAAACATATGTGTCATATTTAATTACACTATTTGCATATTTAAAGATGTGAGAAGAGAAAACACACACACACGCTGACCGACACACGTCCTGCTTTTCATTATCACATTCACAACATACCTGCATCAGCGCTGGTTATTTATGCAAATGACTGTTTATCATTAGAGATAAATATATTTGTTGTGATTTGGTTTTTCTTTTGCTTATAAGAGGTTGAACAGCATCTGTATCACGAGTTTCCTGGAAGTGAGCCTGCATGTTCGGGACCGCAGCGACACAGCCAGGATGTTGCTGAATGGGGTCTTTCTTTCCGATCACCTTGAAGACCCAAGAGGTTCCTCTGTCCTTCCAAAGACCCAGAAGATCGTCTTCCACCTTGAAAAACAAAGGCTCAGATGATGCACAGTAACGTCAAACGACTCCGGCCTCACACAGTATGAACGAGGGTTTATTCTGGCACTGGATGTACAAGTAACGTGTATAAATGATGTTCTTTCCACGAGTATGAATATCATCTGAGTAAAAATGTGTTCGTCTCACCTTGAACTGCTTAACACTGTGAGTGCTATGTTCACTGATTCTCTGAGGTTTCAATTTGCAACCACTTACCTTCACATAGATCATAAATACAGCAACTTTTTAATCAACACGCACACATTTTAGTTTGAAATGAACAATTTGCAGTTCGTAATACACACTTTCAGTTCAGTCTACCTGCAAAAAACCCAAGACATGTCCTTGGTGTTACAGCTGTGGGTGGATGGATGTATGGAGTCGACCTTCTTCATAGAGGAAGACTTGTCCAAAGTCAAGAAGTTGGCATTTGTGAGGTCACACCTGGTCAAGAACGAGACGAGGAATCCTGCCAACTAATCACCTTAAAGTGGGTCTGTATACGAAACACACGTCCTTCCACCCTGCGATCTAGGCTACCATCACTCCTCTTTCCTTTTTATACCTCTGTACACCTTTTTATGGTGTACCCTTGTGTCACATTCACACAGTAACACACCTGGGAGCTGCCCGGTACAATCATAATCTGACTACTGGCCGCCGAGCAGCACCACTGGAGCGACTGGGGATTAAGTGCTTTGCTCAAGGACAGCTGGTAGCTTCTGAGAGAATGGAGAGCATTAGTTATTCATTTTACGCCCTTCAGTCGCAAAATCACTTCTCAAAACTTTACGCTCCGTTCCATCCATTCATTCATTCTCGCTCCAAAAAAAAGCCTTCAGAGCATTTATGGACAAGATGGTGATGCTGTTCATCAGCACTGCAAACGGGGTCCCAGGGAGGAACCTCCGAGGACGGAGTCTTGGCCCTGCACTCCCCTCCGTCACCTACAACCGCATCCCGAGCCTCAATGCCAACAGAGGCTGGGGAGTTGAACGGAGGGTGAGCTGGATGCCTGGATGCAGGCGGCCGTGTGTGAGGTAATGCATGGAAGCTTAGCAGGGAGCAGGACTGCAACACAGAGATTGTTGCTTTTTCCACGGGTGGGCGTTATGTGGAGGAAGTGGAGAGACTGCAGACAAAAGATTAGACGGGTATTTGAGAATACTAAGCTTCCTATGGGAAACTGCTCCAGTCAGTTTGGGGTTTGTTTTTTTTTTTTAAACTTGTTATGAGTTTTAACATATTAAAAATTTGACTTTAATAGTTTCATAATGACTTTTTTAAGCCCCAAAGAGCATGGAAGCATGAATTATTAGTCATCCAAAGTCATTTGATCACATAGAAGAGCAGAAAAGGTAACTCTTTTCTCAAAGCCTGTCAGAAATCCTGATATCGGTCATGGTGCTCTATTTGCTGCCAATTGGCCGTTCATCGACTTTTTTAAGTTCTTCACTTGCAGGAACAGAAAGGCTGGAAAAAGTTGACTTGTCTGCTGGTGTTTTCTACTGATGCTGGCTTCCACTTTGCAAAAAAACTGTAAACTGGATGGCATTGTGTTTCCCAAAAATGGAAAAAGTAAGTTGTATAAAAATGTGTGCACCATAGGAAATTCCCAGATTTAGTAGTCATTTTAAATAGTTTTTAAAGACATTTTTTTGCATTAGGTTGATTCAATTTAAAGGCTATGTGTGAAGCAAAAAAGTCATTTTATAGTAAAAAAAAATCTATGACAGTTAC
This sequence comes from Acanthurus leucopareius, assembly GCA_029814765.1. NCBI lineage: Eukaryota > Metazoa > Chordata > Actinopteri > Acanthuriformes > Acanthuridae > Acanthurus > Acanthurus leucopareius. Next base: position 1,772,191 of record JAQMCX010000032.1, read on the forward strand.
ACCAGAAACTTAAAAGTAAGAGAGTGTAAAGAAACTCACTGCAACTGAACCTCCTCTCCTGCAGCGAGCAGCATCTTCCCGCCTGCTCTCACACGCCAAACCTACTGACTGCCTGCAAAAAGCTCAGAAAAGTCACTAAATCAAGAGAGAGAGTCGCCAAGTTGGCAACAGACCCAACCCTATATTTAGCTCATTGTTTTGGTTTGATAGCACATTTGCTGCATGGTTAAGTTTTATCGCTCTCATCAATTTGCAGCTCTGGCAAGCAGCTGTTTTCAGCTGAAAAACTTTGGAAAAAAAAAATATATAACCGGCCGTGACAGATACCAAACAGCGGTCAAACAAAGTTAGCAACTTGCTTTAAGAGGACCTGAGTATCTAACAGCTAAAGTTCAAGAAAGATTTCTAAAGAGAGACCAAACAGAGCCAAGCAGAGAGAATCATGTTCTTATTCATTGGAGGACAGAAACACAACTTTATTGAGAAATAGTGTCGCTCTTTGTCTGCAAGCAGTACTTACTTGCCGATATTTTTTTAACCTCATATTTTTCTGTCAATATGTTTTTCGAATCAAATAATAATGCAGCTGAGTGATGTCTTAGTCTTATATTCACAGATCGGAGCCACAAACTTTAGCTGTTGGTATGTATCGAGTAGCGGCGGTCTGAGCATACAGTGTTTATGCTATGGACTGGATATTTGCAGTGCGCGGTGAATTGATTCCCGTCTCCAATCCTAGCAGTGAAATAGAGGTCCGGGATACTGCAGACAGAAGTCAAAGACAGTGATTTAAAGGTCAGAATCAACAGCACAGTTCCCTGGGTAAAGAAGATGCTGACAGGCACACCCTGATGGGAAACAACAGGAATGTTTGTGGGGTAATCCAAAGCAGAGCCTTCATCTCTTAATCTCACTGCGTTTGCAGGCGAGAGGTTCTTCAACGTGTATTCACGCCTATTTTTTATTTGCCTCTGAACGTAATTCTTTGTGCCTGTGTTGCTATACATCCATACAGCTCTCTCATTAGGTTTGTAAGAGTGTTATGTTTCCTGACCTCATTGCAGTTCAGGCAGTTGACAGCTGGAGTGAACATACATCATTATTACTCCATTTCTGTCGATATAACTGACAACCCAAGGCTGAAAATGGATGTGCAAGATAAGGATGTTGCTCCTCTTTGAATGGTTCTTATTTATCTCTTTGTCAGAAATGGAAAGTCTTAAGAGAAAGTAAATGCAATAAACAATAAAAGGAGCTGTTAGATGGGAAGGAAAGTGGGAGAACATCGATAAAGGGGAAGAGGAAGAGTGCTTAATATCTGACCACACATATATACACTCACCTAAGTGTTATGTATTGCATTTTGCTTCCACACTGACTCTGCTTTTACAGGACTATCTTTTTGGTGCATCACGTCTTGAGACAGAAGAACATCTAGATGATCTTTGCTGTCAGAGAAATAAAGTCACACAAAAGGTGCAGCAGAGTCTTTTCATTCTTTATTCATCCTTTTTTTAAAAAAAACAAAATGAATATTTTGGCACCCTGAAGAGTTGTCTTCTATAAACTGACCCAGAAAAGTTGGTGGCCATTCAGTTGTGGCATCATGGTTGTCCAACTTGTCCTTAAGTGTATGAAGAGGATTTCTTTTATTTTTAACTTTTTTTAAAGATTTTTCACCTAAAAATATTTAAAATTAATATCTTCTATGAAACCTGCCTGGATTTCACTGCAGTCCTGCTGCATCTGGACCATATTCCTTCTAATAGGCTTCCAAGATGTAAATAAATATTTCATTTATCTGATTATAATGCAGGAAATCACAAATTACTTCTTAATTGAGGGACTGCAAATCAAATCTAAAACCTGATACTTACTAGACTCAGATTATTAAAGACAGCAGGAGAAGTCTAGTGTGTTATTACAGATACTCTGGTTAGCCAAAGAGTAACAGTCTGTAGTATTTTTTAATCATTCCTTAAACGAGCAGAGGAACAATGTTTTATTGTCACTCTCACAGGAGTAGATGGTGTATTTATTGGGTGTAGCTGCAAATTTGCTCTTCTCATCAGTATTTACAGCAGCAGGACAGCATGTAGGGTCGAGTGGAAAAAAAAAAAACTGCAGAGTAAAGAAGAAACATGCCACCGACGGTGCAACAGTGTGGCTCCCTGATGGGTTTTTAACCATTTTTCAACAGCAATAAATAAATCAGGAATTGACAACACAGTCAACACTTCTGATTTATTTATTGTTGGTTTTGACCTTTTATGGAATTTGTTAACAATTAGAAAAAAATAGTATCAGTATCTGATGGAGGTTATTCAAAAGTGGTAACATTTGAGTTGTTTTGAGGCTTTTTTCTCAGATTTTACATTTGAATCAATCCACTTTCTCACAGACTGTCCTCATCTATCAGACGGGATGAGTTCTGACACTTTTGACGCCACCGTTTAGTCTATGTCACCACGGCGAAAAAGGTTGCTATAGGAAAGAGTAGCATATGAATTAGCTGTGGCTCTGTCAATGAGCACATGTTCATTCATCTATGTTGAAGATATCATGTCTTGGCTGCAGGGCCTATAAGACAGGAATCTTCCCAAAATATGCGGTTGGTATGCTTTCTAACAACTCCCACAACATCCCGCAGATAGTAGTTGAAGCGTGCGATGTAAGTGAGGCAGAGACTCCCTTCCCACAAAGGTCATTAGCTTCATGTGTGTAGCCTGCTGACACCAACTCATCTTAAAGGGGTTAACTGCTCTATTGACTCCAGGCGCTGACCTCTGAGGTTGTTATGGAAAACAGCGAGCCTCTGCCGGGCTATCACATCTCCTGTACTTCACACCGTACGGACCGCAAGCACAGACACGGCGAGCAGGGGAGGAAGTGCTCCAACATGGGTGACGAGGTGTCGAGTCGTGCTGCTGACTCTGTGTGTTGTGAGTGTTTTTGTTAGCGTGTGACCATTCGCAGTTATGCTAATTATGATTATCTCATTAGGGGAGCATTATAATTATGCTCAAAGAAAATCTCCCCTCCCCCTATACAGGTGAGCTTTAATGGAATCATTACAACACCTGGGTGCACGAGCGCATGGAAAGGACTGCCGTGTGTTATTATTAAGCCCCCAGGACGCAGTGAGGAGGTTGAGGTCCTGCTGAGCCCCATATGCAAGGGATCATGTCAAAAAAGGACGTAGGCGCACACATGCCTTCATGTAGCCATGGCAACGACACCGGGGAGTGCGGGTTGCATGCAGGTCGGTGAAGTAGCTTGATGGCATCAATTTTTGCTAACAAGCTTAATTTCAGGTTTTCTCAAGAGGGAAGCAAGCAACAGATATTTGTGATACCTGCATTACAGACGTAAAGAAGGAGAGTCTGAGCAGGTGGAGGCAGACAATGAGGTCAAGTCATGTCTTTGTCACCGTGATGATGCATCTGAAGTGTGCAGGTGACATTGAGGGAGTTTGTTAGAAGTGTGTTTGTCTTAAGAACAGAAAAAAGCCCATACATGTTTACTACAGGCTGCTCTGTGAATGTAATGATTTCAGCTCTGATCAATGTAGCAGTAACTCATAGATACACATATACTATACTCTATATCGTTTTGTAATCTGACTCTTTTATCATGTGTTACTAGCCCACGGTTACTGCAGGTGTGTCCGTGGGGTGTGTGTTTGTCTCCTAGCATCTCATGGTCAAGTGTGTGTCTCCCCTCTCAGCTTGTCGTCTCGTCTTTCTCAGGATAAACAGACGTGTGCAGGCAGAGCGGGCTGTCACTGTGGAAACTCCAATTGCCATGACAATAGCTTCCAAGGTTCAATCCGTGAACTTTTCCCTTCCCTTCCTGCCTCAGTGTCTGCACCGTGCACAGGTACTGTGAAGCTTCAAGTTAATGAACGCTAAGTAAACTTGTAAGAGGACTAAGGAATTAATTTTTTTCAACAAAAAAGCACTGAATGCAGCAACGCATTCATTGCAATGAAATCACAACAACTGATATAAGCAGGTGATAGTAAAAAAAAAATAAAAACATAATGATGAATACTAAATTCTGCACCTGCCATTTTCTACTAAATTGATCCCCTAAATCTTACACATCGGCCCTTCAAGTGCAAATGAAATACATGAATATCAAAGTCTGTTTTTAATAAAGCTTTATGGCATCTTCTGTCTCTCAAGAATGCCCATCAGGTCCGAACGTGATTCTGATTACTGCGGTGCTATCAGCCTCTGTTGTGGTGCGGGTGTGGCTAGTTGCTGCTATGGAAACTACTCATCAGCATCCATGACCGCAGGGAGTTTGCCCACTTCCAGAGAGAGCCGGAGCCGAGCTGCTGAAACAGGGCGAGCCTTGCCCAAACAAGCCTCTCTGTCAGTCAGAGGCTGTACAATAAATGTAGGAATTTGTCTTGGTGACATTGCTGCAGGGACATTTTGACAACTTACATTGTAAAACAAGAGCATTCTGGTAAACATGGTACAGAGGAAAAAGGAAAATACAAAGAGAGCTAGGGAAAAGGTATCGGACATGTTTATAAAAAATGACCACATTAAGATTTATATCTAAAAATAAACATGATGCACTAGTTGCATTGCAGCATATGTATTATGGTACAATCAGTCTAAAATAAAACCCAAAAAATCAAGTTTAAACACCAACACCTTTTGTCTACAGTATTGATTCAATACAAAATAGATTTCTAAGAAAAAAAAGTACATGTATGATGAAATTTTGTTTTGAAATTTGTCGCAGAGGGACGACCCCATCGACAGGAGTGCCATCAAGACAACAGTCAACACAAAATATGAGGAAAGGTGATAGCAGCCGCTGAAAAGAGATCTACTTTTCAATCAGAAACCCTGTTGTGAAGCACAATGAAACAGCATCCCTCATCTGAGCTGCTGTCAGCAGTCGGTCCAGCTTGTGTTGCAGAGGGTAGCTGATGTCTGACTTACTCCTCTTTGATCTCAATAGCTTCCCCGGCCTGCGAGTACCAACCCTTCCCTTCCCTGCATGCACTGCACATGCACAAATTCATACAGCATCCCCAACATAAACTCCTCTCTCATACAAGGTCAGTTAGTTTGTGAGATACATACAGAGCTGTTGGCCTCGAAATCCCCACAAGATAATCACATATAGTGTAATATTTTGTAAGGCATATACACGGAAAATCTTCCATATATGCTGACGGTCGGCTCAGCTGTGTAACTCAGGTCTCAGACGGCAAGATATAGTGAGGTGAGCATCCTGCATTATGCATTGTAATCCCAACGGAGACGACAGCCTTTACGTGGGTCTCCACTGCCCTCTAGATGAGAGGAGATGAAACTGACATCCTGCTGGAAATGATGAAGCAGCATCACATTCACTTACAGTTTGCCACAGTCACAGAAGATGCTATTTTGAACACAAACATAAAACCCAGACTCTGGGTCCTTTTGTATTCCCATGGACACCTGTGAATTCATCAAACAGAGCACTGCAGGCTTGATTTGGTGCAATGTAGTGCATAACTTTAAAGGAGCATGCAGCGTGCGTGCGTGCGTGCACACCACTTTGCCAGTGCACCAGCCTGAATCGAGTAAGCACAGAGAAACAATGGGATCTTCAAATCTAAATGGATATTAAGGTTTTTCCATTGCCTACAGATGGCTGCTGATGACCTTGCTGGGAGAGTTGAGCAAAGCGATATTAATCATAGCAATGCCTCCTCCACTCCCAGAGTCACTGGGCAGGCGTGCATGCAGCTTTAACAGCCAGTGGGAGGTGGTGGTGGTAGTGGAGCATCACAGAAAATGACTCCATATGCTTCCACTATGCAGCATTCTCTTTCATCTGTGTCTGATCATAAAAAATGTGCGGTGCAAAATATCACAGCTTCAAAGGAGGCGGCAGAGGCAGATGCAGCCCTGCGACAAGACTCGTGAAGGGGCAGAAAGGGAGGGGGGCGGGGGTGGGGGGGTGGAGGGTGGAGGGAGGTGACCATACTGCCCTGGAGACAGTTACATAACAAAATACTGCAACCACGTTGGAAAAACACTGTGGTGTCTCTACCTCAATTCATGTTCAAATCTCTGAATGGATTCAATAAATTAGCAATATTTTGTGAGTGAGTGAGTGCATTTTTGATGTTAGTGCATTCAGATTTAAGTGTATATTTAATTATATTTAATTTTCTGTAACTACTAACTTGAATGTCTAATTTCAATAAAGATTTCTAATACAATTATTATTATTATTATTATTATTATTATTATTATTATTATTATTAGCGGGTGGGCGGGGGTGCCAGTGAGCTCATCCTCCCGGAGCTCTCCACAGGTGATTGGTGGCATTCACCCTCCAATCACAATTCGCCTGCAAAGTGGTTTGGTGGTCAGTTTGGATCTTTTTTTTTTTTCTTTTTTTTTTTTGTCGAAGTAACCTTAGCGAACTATACAAGTTTCCCATCGGCGACAGGATATCATTTTCTCTACCCGAGCTCTTGCTTTCAGCGACCTCTTGCAGTGAGTTAACATTTTTTTCTTTTAAATAAAATAAAAATATATATAAAATCGTTTTTCCTCTGAGGCGTCCTGAGGGGAGCTAACCAGCGTTAGCATCGGGCCAACATGACAACCAGAAGAACTGCCATCATCATCCTCCCCTGTGGCTTTGCTAGCAGCAGGTAAGTTGCAACTCTAGCTTAAGCTAGTTTTTCACCGTGTTATATTTCTTTCTCTTTTTTTGCCTGAGTCGTAAAGTGACGCCTCTCAGTTTTGGACAAGTTAGTTGGCGAGTTGAAATGAAAGTGTTGGCAGTCTGTCCGCAAACTGTTAGCAGGCTGGTAAATGGCGCAGGGTCAGGGTAACTGGGCTAAGCTAACGTTAGCTAGCCTGTCAGCTAGCCTCGGTGTCGCTGCTCTTTCCGTAGACAGCTGTGTCTGATCTTTGGGCTTGAAACGGATAATAAACCCGTTAAAAGCTGCTTTGTAATCGGCTTCGAGGCGGTGCATGCTTGTCGTTCGCATTTGGTGATATGATTTTAGACTTTTGGTCTGTCGTCTCCTCTTAAATTCACCCCCTTTCCCTCTTCCATATATAGATTTGCACTAATATGCACTCTGAGATATTGTAGCAACACAACTTGGTTTACATTATTAAAAACAAACCAAGGGAAGTTGAATCGAAGATTAATTCATACGATCATCTGGTTTGAAAAATAGCAAATGTACAGCCCATAATGCCATCAAGGGTGTGTGTTGAGGATATTGTCAAATCTTGCTCTATTGTTTTCTCACCAGTGATCCTACATATTTCAATTTGACTGTATTAAATGCTTAATATATGAATAAAAAATACACAACATGGCAGAATATGCTTAAATACGGTGCATCTGTGTGATTAATCAGTCATATTAACAAGGTATTTTGAACAAACTAGGCAGTTATTGATGATTTTTTATTTGTATGTGTGTCTTTATCGCCACTCTCTGTTTCACAGGTCTCCATTATGGACTACAGATGTGAACACGTTGCTCCCAAATGGATGATGATCATGTCAGCCTCCAATAATTTGTATCCAACAGGAATTCTCATCCATCCCTGCAGGTCATTTGCATTTCATATCTTTCTCATTCAGCTCAGATATGACATAAAGTAGGCATTATTTACATGTTGTTCCCTGTTTATCACAATGTAAGAATCAGCTGAAGTCAGGATTTTGTTTACAGAGGCTGTCGACCTTAAAATGTTCGTCTCATTTCTTATAGTGACTAAGTGGATTGAGGCAAATGACTGAACAGCTGTTACAGTCGCAAAGATCATAAAAATTACATAACTTTACTAACACCCTTTTAAATCAGGAAATGGAAACACTTATACTTAATCGCAACTTGGACCCAGTATTGTTTTTTAAAATTAATACCAGTCCCCTTAAAGTGATACTAATACAATGAGAATAATCAGGATTTTTCTTCTTCTCCCACTTTATTTAATACCTATTATGTGAATGGAAGTATTCAGTTGTGTGAAATGCTGCCACAACTCTTTGGCATCTTTGGCACTATACAGTTTTTTACAAAAATAAGCTAAAATTTTACTTGTACTATCAAATTTGCCTTTAACACAGCACAGTCTGATTTGATGCAACCTGTGATTAGTCAACTACAGCAGCTACAGACAAAACAAAGAACACTTTAAGTTATTTTTGCAAGCGATATAACTAGTCCAGATTTTGGTGCAAAAAGGACTGAATGCAGTTAATGTGTGATTGGAGAAGTTGTGACACTTTTTTTAATGAGTTATTTTTATTTTAAAGAAAATAACTTTGCATTTCATCAGTAATGGCAGATAACCTGCCAAGGTGCAATATTTTACCCTTCACCCATTTTTTCTCATGATGCTTTTGGACTACAGAGACACAAGACTGTTCTTGTTTCATCATATGTCAGATAGAAACAAGAAAACAAAACCACATCAGGATCGAGAGACACTTTATTATAAAAACTGATGGTTAACAAATGAAAAATGTTGCCTGTTTGAGTGTATCTTCATTTATGTTGTTTGGGAAGGTTTCAATCCATCGATAGATCCTTTCCCTGTCATTGTCATCATATAATGACATCATATACATCATATAAGCACATTAGAAATGTTAGTAAACACCACAGCATACTCTTTTTCATTATTATCATTATTATTATTATTATTATTATTATTATTATTATTATTATTATTATTATTATTAATAGCTGAGCACTTACTGTGTCTTGTTTAAAATAATACATATGTGCACATTTTTAAGCGTCACAAAAGAGCATAAATATTTTTATGTGAAAAGTGTTCGACTTATGCTTCTGAGTGTTTGTTTAAAAGACAAGTCAACTTATTTTCAGTCTGGCTGTGTGTGTGTAGCTTTTGCCTTCTAGTCAACCTGAATTTGATGAATGGCCTTCTTGAAAGATGTTATAGATTCATTTATGTTATATATTCAGGGAAAAATGCTCTTGAGTAATGTTTGAGGGAATAGAGTATCTTTAATAAATTTACTTTTTACAAAGCTAAAGTAAATTGTTTTTGAAAATATAGAAAAATATTGCAGTGTTTACTGTGTTCCCAGCCTTGTCTGAGCCTGTGTTGAAGTCCTAAGCATTGAAGTTAAGACAGAAACACATCACTTTTAATTGAAGAGGAAGTTTGCAGAGTATCAGTGTGTTGCCACAAGGTGGCGATGTTTCCAAAACAATTAAATTTAATAGGACGACGTGTCATTTTGTTTGCATTAATGTTATGACATTTGAAATTGTGTGTGTTTGTGAAAGGTTTAAAAGTAAAATTAACACAGCTCGCTCAAATGATGTATTTAGGAATATAATCCGTTTTAATCCAATGCTGGAGTGCGACAGACGAGAGTTTGTTTTTATTTAATTCTTTATTTTTTAAGGTTTTAAAAAAAATTCTAAATGCTATATTTTTTAAATTTTTTTATTATTATTTTTTAAAAATATATAAAATAAATATGTTTTCATACGTCAGCATCAGTCTGGTGTATTTCAAGATGAGAACATCCCGAGCCTGGGAAGTTTACATCCCTTCATCAGCATCCAGCGTCTTGCCCCCACCGTCGGTACACCCCCCCTCCCTCCCCTGTACCCCAAGGGTCTCGCGAGCGCGCACGCGTGCGAAACTGCGTGGGAATGGCTGTTTGTGTGATCGAGGGGGTTGGGCCGCTTGGAGCGAGCGGAGAGCTGCATGAGTTTGTAATGTCCGCCATGTTGGCCATGGCGTATTGAACCGGGGAGGAACAGCGGAGCCTAGGAAAAAAGAGACCGACAGAGAGTGACCGAGACCCGGGCCTGCCCGGCTCTGTTCGCGCTGCTACGCCACCCAGCTTGCCCTCAATCGACCGGCTGACTTCTAGAGACCGCCACAGATTCATCCATGAGAACTCGAGGCAGAACTGCTGTTATTACTAGCAGATCGAATAGATTTATGCTGCATCTTTTATTATAAAAATGAGTAAATTGTCGTTTCGGGCGCGGGCGCTGGATGCTAGTAAGCCTCTACCCGTCTTCCGCTGCGAGGATTTGCCAGACCTGCACGAATATGCCTCGATCAACCGGGCAGTGCCGCAGATGCCAACGGGGATGGAAAAGGAGGAGGAATCGGTATGTTTTTTTTATTGCTGCCCGACTTGTGTTGGATTACTTGAGCAGTGTTTTCATGTCGAGGGGCGCCACTATGTTGCCTGCGCAAGCTTGTGCAAAATGGCCGCCATATATGCTCTTTCGTCCACACGACGGATCTCGATGAATACTGAATATTGTGAACCCGTTTTACCGCAGCTGTTGTTAAAAGGTCGCAGCGGTGCGATATTTTATTCGTAAGCCGTGTTGTGTCCATTTGTGTCACTTTAAAACGCACCCGAAAGCACAAAGAAATCACGTGACCTGTATCTGCTCCACCATTTTGTTGACTTTCTCTTTGGTAAAGGCAAGCGGGGATAGGCCGAGAGGATACTGTTGGATAGGCCTTGGACGCTGTGTACTTTCCGTGAGCAAATGCCAGGGGGAGACAGTGAGCCCCAGCCCGGTTTTGACAGCTAGGTGTTGCGTGTTGACAGCTCCAGCTCTGCCATGTGTGCTGCACACTGCATGCACTTGGCCTCGCCTGTTTTGGTGGGAGAAAAAAAGAAAACGCAGAGAGAAAAATCTTGCAGACCCTGCTTTCTATCTAATCATAACACACGCCCTTAGATATGCACAGAGCTGTAGGAGCACAATGTGTTATGACATGCATGGTATGGAAATGATAGTGTTGTCCTAGGTGCTGTTTCATTATATTTTGCTCACATGATGGAGGTGTGAATTGGTTGAGCAAAATATGTTTTTTTGTACTTTTTATGTGTTTGGTTTGTAAATAGTTGTGAGTCACGTGGGTTTATATTGTAATATCTATACTTTTGTGACCTGATGGTATTAAAATTTGCCACTTAATACTCAGCTGACATGAAATGTTGTAGCCTTGCAGTCACAAAGTTAAGTTTAACTTATTTGTAAATATCATTTTATCACTAGTTGGGCAATCCTTGTGCTAATATCTAGGTTGTAACCTGTGGAATCAGTATTAATTTATCCTATTTGTTTACTTTGTGGCCTGTTATTACACACTAAACAAATTCTTACAGTTTTGTATGATGGAAATTATATGCATTTAGGCTATATAATGGCTATGTAAATTCATATGGCTATTATCCATTTAAACTACAGATTTTTGGGGTATTTATAGCTTTTGTTTTTATTTTTTTTGTTTATTTTTAACGTGAACGCAAGTCAATCAGGATAGTTTTGTTATTTTTTTCATATTATCTTCTCACCCCACTTACAAATTTCAACCAAAACACAGTGAAGTTTATGATGTTAGTTATTGACAGTATTGGATTGACATAATTGATGGATATTATTGCTAATTGTAGACAAAACCTTAATGATAACTGCATAAGTTAGTGTTATTATCTCTCTTGGCCCACTGAGCTGAATTTCTCTCATGTCACCTCATAAGTAGAAAAGCCCCTCTATGCCACCGAGATGCCTCAGTAGACACAGACACAAGGCAGGCACATAAGGGGGCCCGCAAAGTCAGCATAAATCCTGCCCCCCTACCAGCCCTCCCCCACCTACTGTACACATACACACAGCGGCATTACATAACAGAGTGACAGAAGAGATAAAGAGGACAGTTTTACTACAAGGCTCTGCATGGCTTAGCTCCCTGACCCACATCCTGTCCAGCAACAATGGAGTGTCGCTGTGCCGAGCGAACTGACCACATGCCAGCCCGAGAGTTATGTCTGTTTAAGAGGCGAGAAAAGCCCGCCTTGTGATCTTGGTTGAGATCAGATATGTCTTCTTGTAACCTTTTGGCAGGTGGTTCGTATCAGGGTTAACAGTGAAGGAAGAGAAGGAAACATCTTGTTGTCGGATGAATATGCTGCTGCTGGAGTTCTCGTCATGGCTCTTAACCAAAATAAGTGCCTTTGTGTGTCTGCCTCATCAGCATTCAGTGTCAAACCTACCGAAAATAATTAATGTTTAATGGCACACTTTATGTGCCCTCAGTAGTTGCTGTGAAATTGGAAACATGGCACTTACATTTGTAATAACCTGCGCATGCACAATGTTCTACTAAGCATAAAACAGTCCACCTGCTGTCCTTTTTTCCACAGATATTTCATTGGTTATATGTTCAGTTCTTTCTTTTTCCCTGCCATATTATTATGTCCAATTATGCTCTAAAGCGTCACCTTATCCTGAATGTGTAATTTTCCTTTAAATGTGCATTTTTCGTTCTTTATGTGTGAAGTAGTTGTTTGAAATATGTTTAAATATTTGTTATTTTTACTATTCGTGAGCATGTTTCTTTTCTTTCACACATGAAGGAGCCAGTTGCATTGTAATTGTTCGTTCACCTTGCACTTATCCATGAATTTTAAAAAAGACAACATTTAAATAATCTAATAACACAGTTTACAGAAGCAGTATATACAAAAGAGTTATAACATCCACCGCCATGACTGTGGCTAACGGGAACATTTTGTCCCGTTGTTATGTTAGTGTGTGTGTGTAATTTGCACTCATAGTTAAATAGGCAGAGATTCATCAAGTCCTTTCCAAAGAAGCTGTTATCGCTCGGTGGAAATCATGAATGTTAGTTTCACTATGGAATTCCTGGTAAGGTCTGTAATACAGGAAGGACTCAAGAAATAAACAAGATATCTGACAAGTCTGACTTGTGGAGACTTGTGCACCTTCCTTTCATCGGCGTGAGTTGGAAACACCTGCTGGAGGCCACGCTTACGTTGCCATGGCAACTTTTTTTTTATTGGATTCATCTATTTTTCTAGGGAACATTTAATGGGAGGAAGCACGGTGCTGTGAAAAATAGATTTTCATTTGTTACTCCTCTATCTGCAACAGGAAGCAGCAGTGCCAACGTGAAGTCGTCCCAGTCCCAGATCACTTTATGCCAGAAGAGCAGGAGAGTTAGCGGTCAATTTTTAGTTGGTTCATTATTAGTCGGTTCATTATTGGTTTATGGTGAGAGGCGATGCTGTTAGGAACTGATCTGTTAGGAGTTGAAGCATTTATGCATTATGATCATTATTTGTGATTCTCTTATGTTCTTGAACTCTTGCATCCTCCCATGTTTTTTATTTGGAAAAGATGAGAAAGCCAACTCAATCTGTCAACATGACAAATATCTAAAACTTGTGCAAGAGACATGCTAACTTCTTATTTTTATTGAAAAAGACAGGTAAGAGACTTCCTAAAATAACTTACCTTCTTTTTTTTCTTTTTTTTTCCCATGAGCTATTCACAAAAGAACTTTATCTCCACTCACACAATTCCTCACCAGAGGAAATCCCAGGCTTTGAATTGTGTTTCTGAGGATCACAGCTGTGAAAGATCAAGATTTCTTTAGGTCAGGGGCAGCTCAGAGCAGCCTGCTGCAATCTGCAGAGCTGATATCCGTTACAGGAGCGTGCAAAGGCCGGTCTGGGCCTGGCTCAGTTTTAATTGGTACCTTACGTTCACTCTTCATTCCGGTTCTTTAACTCATAAAGCTCAAGGTTCATCTGGGTTCACAAAGGGAGATTTTTAAGGATGTGCTTGACAAGTTGCATGTCAGAACGAACCCAGTGCCCTGTTGGTTAACAGTTGTTTGATAGACTTAACTCAGGTCAGGTCATATCGGCCAAATACTTTTGGATAAAGCAGTAGTCTGTCCTTTTTGTTTGCCAGTTTCTGTCACCGGAGACCTGTAACTACTCGCTACACAATTGTGCCAGAGGAAACATGTTTTTGCATTTAGACTTTTTTTTAAAAAAAAAGGATGGCTCAGATGTTAGGGGACGCAGAAAGGTTCTGTGTTGAATCCAACATCTGGCCACTTGTTTAGGTCTGTCAGTCTGAAGTTTGCATGTTTGAGGGTTGTCAGTTTTTCACACGATGTGAAGTTGGTGAGTTTGTGATAGCCTGAAGATTTGAATTCAAGTATGAATGGTTGTATGTCTTGTGTTTGTGTCTCTGCTTTATTATGCAGTGAGATAAAGCTAACCCAAAGTTTTATATTGACCTTGATACACGTCATTGAAATATTAAATTTGAGTGTTTCTCCATTAAATATGCAGCTCTCATCAACGTAGTTGTGCAGTAGCTAGTTTGTTTAATTACTGGTTAAATCTGAGGAAGTTGGCTAAAAAATAAAATGGATTTTTCTGTGCTCTAAGTTGTCAAAGTGCTCTTAAAGTTTGAGCTGGGGGAATTGTAAGAATGCCATTGAAGGGTTATTTTTTCAGAGCTCTGTATTTTTATTTATATATTCCTCTCTTGCAGTTAACGTTGTTGGGATCTGAAACTGGAGAACCACAGCCTCTGCAGTTTTAGACTCAGAGTTTTAAACTGGCTAAGCGAAGGGTTGTTAAATGTAGGATCAAACAGAACTGGTAGCTAATTGCAGGCGGTTGTGTATTTGTGGCCAGTGAACAAGGCTGTGCGAACATTTCAACAAGCTTGGCTGTACAGTCAGCGCACACTGCAACAATTAAAGCAAAATACTCCTTTTTTGTGTGTGTGTTAAACCTGTGATTTGCATGTGTAAACATGCCAAATTCAGTCGTGTGTAGAGTAACATTCCAGCTAAAATTGGTGACAAATTGCTAGTGATGTGTGAATAGATGGCAATTTGTCTGTGGCGCATGCATATTTACATCCTAGACTCATTTCAAACCAGCAGACAGCGGGTAATGGATGATGCCTGAATCCTCTCAGGTGAGACTTTCACTTGCAGCCGGGGTCTTCAAGGTTGATTTTCAATGGTTTGGTTAACAAAGTAATCTTTTTTCTTAGTGTAATTGTTGCAGAGAAAGTGTACAACACTTGGCTTGTTGTTAAGCTTACTAGGGGCAGATGGTTCAGCTCTGGACACATGCTGTGTCCTTTCATGCCAGCTCACAGCTCTGATATGTTCTCCTGTTAGTCCATGCAGGGCTCCTCGTGGCTCGTTATTATATTTAAAGCCATTACCACCTAAAACTCCCACACAAGTGTCGAAGTGTCTAAAATGTAATAGTTTCCGTGTATTAAAGATTAGCTATGCACAGACGTGGTATTTTTGTTGCTCATTTTTGCCAACCACAATTGAAATGTCATTGAACACTGACCCATATCTCAAAATCCACACAAAAACTGTGGCTGTGAAAAGTGTGTCATGTGCAAAATGAGTAGGAGTCCCGTTAAAATACTTGTTAGAGCAAGATGGGCCTCCGTCAGTTGGACTGGATTGGCCATCTGTTGCATCAACCACTGAGAGGAGGCCTACAAAGGCTGTACTATAGGATGAACATACATTTTTAATAAGATGCAATGTTTTTGATGCAGATGTTATTACTACGGCTTAAAATAGGTTTAGGCTGTCACTCTGTTCAATTAATAAGAAACATTTTTATGAAAGCATATCAAGAAAATGTTATCCAAACATATTTTATGTCTTCAAGGATAAAAGGATTGTTTGTGTGGGATTGTTCTTTGCATCACATTTTTAGGTGACTGTATCAGATTACATAATGCATCAGTGATTGCTGAGTTCAAGAGTGAAACTGAGTGACTCATTTGCTTACGTCCTTGCTTGTGCAAGTTATTGTAAGTGCCAGTAGCTTGCAGGTATTTCATCTGTGATCCCACTACCCTATGCATTGCATTTTGTGAACTGGTATGACAGATTTAGTTATTTATTTTTTATGGCCAACCTGGTGATTTGCTTTGGCTGGGAGTTGCAGCAAATGAAAACAATGAGTCACTGTTTTTATAGTGGGTTTACCTGTGCAAGGCTTATAATCACATCTTTGCCAAAGAGCACACGCTTTGAAGCAGAAATACACTGAATATCACCTCTCTGTACTCACAGTGGATTTATATACCAATGCATGCTTCATTCTTCCTGCATCATATAGACAGGCCCTGTTTAACACCCCAGAACCTACACCATTCCTCTGCAGATGACTCATTTCTCATAGGTGCAGCATTGTGAACTGTAATGGTGTATATAGGAGTACAATACTATGACTTATAGTATGTTGTGCCTGATTTGAAAAAGCCAAGAGAAGTGATTAGAGGAAATGTTAAAGATAATGACTAAGAAATGCCAGCATAACAAAACGAAAATAACCCGTAAAGGAAAAAAGGATTTAGAAGGATATGAGACTGTAGCGATCCTGTCCTGTTTTTAAATGTCGTGGTTTGGGTGATAGCCATCATGTTTTGCACTCATTAATAATCAGTTTCTATTTCTGCTTTTTACTGCATGACTAATATAAAAGTGTAAAAATCAACACACAAAAATAAATTTCATCTTTCTTTAATTTAGTTCTACTACTAATGGTAGTTTGAGATTGTATTCTCATTCATATCCACGTAGTAAAGGGATAATAAAAACAGGTTCTGTCTGCTGGTAAATAAATCAGTACACATTCATTTTGTTTTGTTAAAGTAGGCATGTCTGTGGGTGAAATAGTGTAGTTTGCACCGAAATCAAAAAGATTTTTCAAAAAGAAGTCAGCAGAGCTCCTTAAATTGCAGACAGGCTGGTGTAAACAGCTGTTTTTCTTTTCTTGCAGGAGCACCATCTCCAGCGAGCCATCTCGGCGCAGCAGGTATACGGCGAGAAGCGGGACAACATGGTTATCCCCGTCCCTGAGGCAGAGCGCAACATCACGCACTACGAGTCCCTCTACCCCGGGGAGTTCAAGATGCCAAAGCAGCTTATTCACATACAGCGTGAGTAGCAGGCGGCATGCAATCCTCTAAGCTGTGTTAGTGGTCTATGAGTTCATGGGGATGTTACCATTGGGATGTTTTAGGTGTGTGTGATGGGTCCTGAGGGTTATACTGCTGATTGAGAGATTTTTCTTCATGAAGTTTGGGTTTTGTTTTGCAGTTGATTACTGTGGATGTGATTTCAGTTCAACTAAAGCCTGGAAATATGAGATTATATTAATATCATGATATGACACTTTATATCCCTATACTGTGTTTGTAGCATTAGTGTTTTCCTGGTTGTATAGGCTTTATAGACTTTTATTGACTTTTTACAGATTATTATAAATCTGGCTGTGTTATTATTTTGGGGTTAGGGCCAGTAGTCATCCTTAAAACATCACTACAAAATCAGTAACCAGGTATTTGATATAGAATATCTTGATATTTGGTTTTCTTCACATAACCCAGCCTTAATCCCAGCTGGTTCCTATAGAGGCAAATTTCATTTGTGTATGTTTACACTCCAAGAAATATAAGTATTTTTTACACAAATGCACTGAAGGCACACACTTTATTTGGAATTAAGTTGAAATTATTCACACAGTGGAATTGACAAGTTTTTCACCAAAAGAAAAAAAAAAGATGTGCTGTTTTGCCTTCTTTCACCAGCGGTACACATTTCACACATCCATCTTTGCAAATATTTAACACACACACCAATATGCTGTTGCAAGCATCTGGTTAACAGTGTCATGATATTGTTTGCAGAGTGTGCAAGTGTAGTTTGTTTGCAGAACAGAAGTCGTACTGAAAAATTCTCTCTCAACAAGAATTGAGGAACGAAATCTGTCTGTTTGCTGTATATTTCAGCTTTTAGGCTGCACTTTCTTTGAATGAGCAACTTGTAAAGCAGAGAGAGGCTGCAGCAGGAATTTTTTACTGTAATGGTGCAGCTCTGTTTTTTCTCTTGTCTAAAAGTTTAAACATGGGGAGGTGAAAGTGAACGCTGCATACTTTTCAATGTGTCAGGTTTTGACAGGTTTATGTGGTGATTTTAGTGGGGCTCTTATAGTGACAGTGAAGTACACTTGTTTTTTATGCAGTGGTCACAGTAGCTGATGGATTACAACAGACAACCACTTTCCCATTTTGTCAGACAGATAATGTTATTGTTTGGAGAATCTCCCAGCCATGACTGGAGATTCTCACTGGGCTGACTGGTTGGGCAAAAAAGCGAAGCCCTTGGCAATATTTGGTGCATAACCAAACACGAGCACAGTGCTTTGTCATGATAAAGGGTGTGTTTATGTTTGGAGAAAAACTTGGCAGTGGTTGTCAGGAGATAAAGGCGTCTGCATTTTACATCCCATGGCTTGTGTCTGTTTACTTTGCCTGAAATGAACTGCTGCTAAATACTGAAAGTTTGCATAACAAATACATTACATAGCTTTTTTTCATTTTCAAGGTCACATTTGTGCTTAAAATGACACATTTGTTTAACTAAATAGGACAAATATTTCTAAAAAGAATTTGACTTTGTGCAAAGTAAAAGAGTGTAGATTTTCCTCTACTTTGGAATATAAAATGTGTCTTATGTGCTCAAATGTCATAATTATTTGATGTTTCATCAAGTCTATGCACAGTGAAGACTGCTCCAAGTTTACTAAAGCATTACAGAGTCAGGCTATGTCTCTGCAGGCAGTCCTGTTCCTGAAGAAGCCTTTAAATCAATGTGTTTGTGTTACTTTACTAACAACTCTTCTCCATCTCACAGCTTTCAGTTTGGATACAGAGCAGCCAGACTACGACCTAGATTCAGAGGATGAGACGTTTGTGAATAAGCTGAAGAAGAAAATGGAAATCACAGCCCTGCAGTTTGAAGAAATGATAGACCGACTGGAGAAAGGCAGCGGACAGCAGGTACTTGTCAGTCTGTGAGGAGGAAAATGCTGGTTTGCATGGTATTGCACAAACACATCTGTAGCTCTGCTTAACATGAGGTGAATAAGCCCACTAAATCAGATTTTGCCTTACTCTGTCTTGTTATTATTGGCTTGCTCCACTTTTCTTTAACGGTTATGGAAAGCTATTGCATATTCTACTCCAACCTACTTCATGTTGTTATTGTCATCTCTGACTAATGCGTAGGCGACTAAAATTTATGCAACTGTCAAACTTAGAAACATGAGTGTATAAGTTGTGCCTGAAGGCAGTAAGACTTCTCCACTTAACCACATTTCTGAAATTCAAAAAGCTTTGTTTTGATGTGTGTTTTTCGGTTTAAAACTTGGGCGTTCTCCCAGTGTCGTCGATATTTTTATCATACATGTGACTCGTGAATGCTGTTTAAATTTGCTATGGGATTGACCATTATATTGACTCGGTCCCTCTTTGTTGCTTTGCAGCTGGTCAGTCTCCAGGAGGCTAAACTGCTGCTGAAGGAGGATGATGAGCTGATCAAGGAGGTTTTCGACTATTGGAGCCGTAAGAGGAAAACCTGCAAGGGGGGCTCCCTCATCCCCAACGTCAAGCAGGAAAAGAGGGATGGCTCTAGCACCAGCGACCCCTATGTGGCCTTCCGTCGACGGACGGAGAAAATGCAGACCAGAAAGGTAGGAATCTTTGGAAAATGGAAGAAGTTGTGCTGTTGTACCTGTTGTATTCATTTGATGGATTCTTAGTGGACTAGAAGTGAGGTTGATAGATATATTGTTTTTTTTTAAAATAGTGACTCTTGAGACCCTAAAGTAGTTATATCTCCATAATGGAGAGACACTAATTTATATTTTGGGTCTCAAGCTGAACAATTTTAGAAGTCCTCTTTTATTATTTAACATAGTTACTAACCACCTTCCCTGTCTGAGAGCATTTTTTGTATGTTTCCAGGAAGTATGTAATTTTTGACTTGGACTTGTGGTTTGTGGGTAGTCTTACATTTTATCACATCCATGAGCTTCAAAGCATGTGTCTTTTAAAACAGATGTTAGTATATTCCTGAAATTCTACAGCATGTATTATCTTTACAAAGTGTGTATAAGGTGTTGTTAGTTGATGCCATTTTTCAAAGAGTAATTATTTTTGCAATAATGGTTAAATAGTTCTCAGTGACTGTCAGCTAGTGTTTGGCTTTAAATTCATCCCTACTTTATATCTGAAAGGTTTTACTATAAATGTAAACACTTGTGTCTGAATGATCCCTGTTCCATTTTACAGAACCGAAAGAATGACGAGGCGTCGTATGAGAAGATGCTGAAACTGCGCAGGGACCTAAGCCGAGCTGTCACCATCCTGGAGATGATCAAGAGGAGGGAGAAGAGCAAGAGGGAACTGCTGCATCTCACGCTGGAGATTGTGGAGAAGAGGTAACAAAGACTAGTGTGTGAATTCGGCCTGGAGAGAGTTTGGTTGTCATGAGGATTGTCTGCATTGCATCAACTGCAGTGCTGCCATTAGGAGGCTCCTTCACAGGCACTTAAGATGATAAATGCATGCTCTGCTTGTCTGATTGAAATTCAGATGTTTTTTAACAGATACATTAAAAAAAAAAATGCAGTAAATTTTAAACAGCTGCATCGCATCGTGTCTGTGGAGTGTTGTAGGAATGGCTTGTGATAAGGTTTTATACAGTGCTAATTGTTAAGCTCTGGAAAGCTGAGGAGGTGTCTGTGTTGGACCTTTTCTACATGTGTGGATTTTTTTTTTTTTTTGGATGGCTTTTGTAGTTAACCTGCATGCTTAGACTTTTGTTTACTCATCAAGTTGAAATCCCAAGAGGAAGCTATTAGAACACCAGATTGATAGTATTAAAGAGTCAGCCTCATATTTCCTGTAAAGTCAGGCTTCACTGCCTGTGTTAATTGGGGGCACAGTTATGTACACTATTTTGCATGCATTATCAATGTAGAGTTCATCCTGTTTATTCAGGATTGTACAGAGCAAATTAGCTCATTGACTTTTCTGTGGCTGCCCGAGTCTTTTTCCCAGTTTACACTTGGCAATGTGTTTTTATTATTTTGTGTTTCAATTTCTTTTTTCTTTCCCAAGCTCCACATTGAATTGTTCTCTTTTCCCCCCCGTGGAACCTTTGCGATCCATCTAAACATGACATCTGAATGGAATGAATTTGCTCTGAAAGTAGCTGTCAGTGTGAGCTTAAATTGGACCCTTCTCCTTGAAGTGCTTTTGATTTGTAGTGACATTTCAATTTCCTCTTGTTATCCTGGCCTGGTTTCTGCCCGCGCATCAAAGCCAGTGTTCACTCCCAGATTGGACCACTCTATTCTCAGCAGATAGCTTCTCGGGCCCACTTCATGATATTATGCTTGTGGAGAGTGACCCAGGTGTTCTGAGTGGTGTGTAGTCTGACAGTAGTGTCTTTTGGGCTGTTTCTGTGCACTGAAGATGAGCTTCTGTTGTGCTGGCACAGCTGTATAGTGTTGTATATGTTTCATACTTGCAACCTATGTAAATGTAAAATAATGAAATTTTGTTTGGGACAAGATAGTCTGGATACAGTTAAGGCTGCAACTACATATTATATTATTGTCAAGTCAGTAGGCTGTTAATTAGAATAATTACAATGACGGGAAGTGAAGAAACATGCAGATCTTCTTAAAGAACCTGAAAGAAGAACCTTGAATGACTCTTGAATCAGAGGATTAGGTGTTAGAATAAGCCATTTCTCAGATAATTAATTTGCAACTCTTTTGTTACTTCTTGTTGTAGCATACTGTGTTATGAAGTTGAGTCTTGAACACTTCTGCAGCTGAATTGTAAATATGGCCACTTTCTGTGCTCACCATCAGGAATGCAATGCCAGACTTTGGCAGTGAGGTGATGGCAGAGGCCCTCGCGCAGCGAGCTCTGGTGAAGCCTGTCTACACCATCCCCATCATTCCCCTGTCCAACAGTAACCAGTACAGACACCAGGACCACTTGGATATGAAGGACTACAAAAAAGTAAGGCTGTCTACATTCACAACACACTGACTTTCTCCTAATGATGTCAGGAACCGAAAGGGAAATGATTTCCATCTCTTTTTGGCTCTTTGTGTGTGTGGGTGTTGGGACTGAATTTCTCAAGAAGTATTAGAAAATGTTGTTGACTTCTCATTCGTCCTTCACCTGAGCCAATTCACATGGTGAAGGTGGCCAAAGTGAGGAGTGTTTCGTGCAGTTATACTCAAGTTCTTATTGAACAGTGGCTCGATTGAAACCTTGAGATTTCTTTTGTTAAAGGGTACAGCTTTCTAACTGGCAACCAGCTAGGGATCTGTGAACATTATCACCATACTGGAACCACAGATTTTTCTTGCGAGACAACAGATTTTACTGAAAATCTTCATTTTTTTGAAAAAGAAGAATGACCATATTTTAATAACTGTATTGCAATGCAAATTTATTTTCAAAAGAACAAGAAGTTTTGAAGGAATAAGTCTTGCAGACTGTTGTGTTAGTTGTGTATCACTCTTTTCATGCCTGGTTATCACAGTTCGTCTCACTGGAGCAGCAGGGCATTCAGACTCCGAACATTCAAGTCAAAGTGGAGTTTCCATATGCTTCGATAAAGTAGCACTTCATTGCGCAGCACTTTGTGAACTTCATGTCACCTCTTCTCTTTATAACTTCATTAGCTCCAGTGTCCATCAGCTCATTGTTGCCCTGCAGGGGGACAACTCTACCCCCCCCCCCGTTCCTGCCCACTTTTCCTCCACCAGCTGGTTGACTTTTCCCTTCTTGTTTACAGATGCTCATTTTTGGTTTAACTCTGCCCCCCGTCCTCCCGCATCGCTCTAACCCTCACTCCGTCCATTGATTTGACACAGCAGTTCTTCTCTGTAGAGTCCCTGCCTCTCTGTTTGCTTTGTCCCCCACGTCTAAGGACTGAATAGGATCTGACTAATCCTAGTAGAGTTGGAGTCTGTTCAGACAGGGAGGGGTCGTCCCACTGGGGAAGTTGGGGTGAGCAGTGGCACGAGTTAGATTGAGTAGGAGGAGGGAGGGGGGCAGCCATCTGGCTAGGCAGCGGCATCTGGCACATGCTGCCATCTGCATATCAATGCCTCTTTTACTCACTGTTGTTTCTACACACTCGTAGCCTGCGCATACACCACCACCAACACTAGACTGCCACTGACAGTATTGCAATGCACGTTGGAATGCCTTTTTGATTACACAGAGTGAAGTATAAACACTGAGTTTTGTTCCTCACCGCTCTCCACAGCCGGAGAAGACGGAGGCAGTACGAACCAAAAGGAAATATGAAAAGAAACCCAAGATCCCTCCTCTGTCAGCGCCTCAACATTCAGGGCCCTCGGTGTTCAATCCCAAGGACCTTAACCAGTATGATTTCCCCAGCTCAGACGAAGAACCCTTCTCACAGGTAACATGGTTTAATCAACCAGCTAATGTTCACATCATGCTACACTGATCACATGCATTTAAAGATAGGATGGGGTTTCAAGCCCTAAGCTTTAATTTACTAATATAGTTTTTTTTTTATTGTGTAGATCCATTCAGGTTCCTCAGAGGCAGAAGAAGAGAATGACCCAGATGGCTGCTTTGCGTTCAGGAGGAAGGCCGGCTGTCAGTACTTCGCTGTGAGTGCCCTCCTGTGACTCCCATGCTTCTATTTATAGTGCCACAGCAGGGTGGTCAGTCTGGCTGCCCTGGCTGTTAGTCTGCCACGCTCCGCTGGACAAAACAATGCCATAAAAAAAGAAAAAAAAAAAGGACTTTCATTTTCTTTTCCTGTTTGTTTCTTGCTCAGTTTTAATTCTTCCACTCTGTTCTCTCTCTCTGTGTCTCCTTCATCTTACTTCAGACTCGATCAGACCAGAGTGGCAACTGGCCGTGGGTAAGCCCATCAGAGGGCGGACTCGGCGACCCACGCTTCCGCTACTGTCTGACCTCACTGAACATGCCGCGGCGCTGCATAGGTTTGGCACGGCGCCGCGTTGGCAGAGGGGGCAGGTGAGTTCAGCATGGATGTTTGGTTTCCTCACACTCGCTGATTTGATCAGTGATGTTTGAATTCTTCTGCAGGTGCACAGGCGAAATGAAAGTTGAATGCTTCCACGCCTGGGGAACTTTGATAAATCTGATCGGCATGATTTACATTTTATGACACTTTTAAACAACCATTTTGTCCTCTGACTGTTGTGACGTGAAGACAAATCTGATATGATCAGCATGCGCATTCATAGTCATGACACAAAGCTGAAAAATTCATCAAAGAAAATCCAGGAAAGTCAGGAAATGGTAAATGAGATGTGTAGGAATGCTGCCAGTACCAATACTGAGCAGGGAAAATTCAGCCAAGTGTTGAATCTGCCTGCTGAGGTTGTTTACCATACTAGCTCTTTGGCAGGTTACCAGCGACCATTTGGCCGGCACATTCTATAATAAATATCAAGCTTGCTGGTAAAGTGATGAACATGACAGTCCCATTTTGGGAATCACCTGCTGCTGTGGCCTGCAGACGAACCAGAAAACTTAGTTTCTGCTGAGTTTTAACAGCAACGTGTCCTGCAGCTCACACTGATATCTCCACCGCATTTACACAGACAATTAAATAAAGCACAGTGGCTGGAAGAGTTAAACGACAGCTTCCACAGTTTTGGGCGGTGTTGAGGAGACCAACTGGGTCTGGTGTAGGTTTCATAGACTCACTGGAGATTGGCAGTGTTGTGTTTCTGATCAGCCTGTCTTTTTTGTTAAAAATGATGTGTGCGTATGATGGCATTGTTTGATTGTGTACAAAAACATCAGGACTTAGTATGCTTGTTTAGCCAGACCAGTGGTGTGTGGGGACTGCTATGTTGGCAAAGTGTTTTGGTGCTCTTTCAAATGCAGGCCCAGTGTTAAATAATTCAAAGAGGATTTTTATGAAATTTAGCACAGACATGCACAAGTTTGTCCTTATTATTTTGGCTATTTCCTGACATTTCAGCCAGCGCAGCACAATTTTCAATTGTCAACATCTAGAAATGTCACTGTACTGTTTTGGTTTAGCTAACAGCATGGACTTTGTTCATATGCCAGCCAGAGCTCACAAAGGTTTACGCCACTAGTGATGAGGCTCTACACCAGCCAGAATAGCAGTGCTGCCTCTCTTTTTCTGGATTTTTTCCAGCATTATAGCTTCATGAAGCCGCAAACCGCCTGTAAACTTGAAATTTTGTTCCATTACATAAGTGTTCTTCTCTGTAGTCATGGCAGAACTGCATGTTTTGTTTTGTTTTTTTTTCTTTTTTTGTGCAATATCCAACTCTATATTTGGTGCTGGCCCACTAGACACTGTAATTACATGAGTGGTATGCAAGGAGTAGCCACAATTGTGCAACAGCAGTCATAACTGAAGGATGTTGATCTTGTCGTATACTTAAATCGACTTGAGTGTGTTTTTAATTTATTTCTGACCTCAAATAACTGGTAGTTTTCAGCAGCTCCCTGGTGGTGATTTATTCCGATGGTTTTGGTTTTGTTTCAGGATCTTGTTGGACAGAGCACACACAGATCTAGACAGCATCTGTCAGAGCCTGGACTCTGACCCGGAGCCTGAACCACTTGTCTCACCACTTCCAAGTTCTCCGCTCCGCAACTCCAACGCCAGTACCTCAGAAACCAATACCTCGAACCCAACCAGCTCCTCCCACCCACCCTCCTCTTCATCACTCCTTTCGCCATCATCGAGAACACCTATGGACCTCAGCCAGATTCTTATAAACATTAAAACTTGCCGCTGGAGGCACTTCAGACCACGAACGCTATCCAATCACCCCTCGGGTGGAGGAGACTTGTCTCGCAGGGGATTTAGGGATTTTAGCCGGACGGTGTCAGGACTAACCAGGACCCTGTCTGCAGGAGCCAGCTCCCAGAACCGCACTGGCCCCGCCCCCACGCCTGTCAATGGTGAGTCAGTTGTTTTCTTTGCCATAGTGTTCAGCTAAATACTTCATTGGCATGAGCACAGAGTGAAACAGTAAAGTTTGTTGCTCTGACTGTGGTGTAAGCGCAGGTTTCTTGGCATCAGAGGGAGATATTTCAAGATTCTTTTGATAAGCTGTCATTTTACAAGGATTGTGATTTTTGGCTTTGATTTCTGCAAAGTAAATCAAGCAAAGTCTCATTGCACTTACTGCCTCTCTGTGCTGTTATTTAAGAGGTAATTTGATTCTGTTTGAACATAAGTTAGATTTACAGGTTGTGTTCAGTCTATTTTTCAAACTGCTGTCAGATGTTTGCATCCATCTCTGTAAAACAAGATTTTTTTCTGTGCTTAATCAAAAAGATTTTAGGCTTATTTGTGTGACTCTGGTTTCTTTCTCGGTGGTTTAGATTGGTCTTAATTTCCATTGATGATTTTAGACTTTTCTTATGCTGTTCCAGAGGTTGAATGTGGATACTTCAGTTAGAACTTTTTAAATGATATTCTGATGTGCTGTTTTTGTGTCGTCTGTCTGAACGCTGGTATCGTGTTGCTCTTATTGCTACTCTTATTGGCCATGACACTGGAAAAGGTGTACGTCGAGGCTAAAAAAGATAAATCCTTTTGGCTTATCACATTTATACTTATAAACCTGTAAATCTTGAACTGCAATGGCACAGTTCCTCCCAATAAATAGCAATATTGTGTGTAGCAGTATAGTACAGCTGGATGTATTGATGATGCCCTGAAGGACTTTCAAGCACACAAACAAATCTTTTTTTTTTTTCTTTTATCAAGTTATTACCAAAAGGCATTGTGTGTATTCTTAAGGTATAGGGTATACGTGATGTATGTATTTATTTTCTCAGAAAATACAATATTGATTTATTTTGAAATGTATTCCTGACCATACATTGTTAACATCCATGTTTGCTGCCATGTAGCCTTCTTCTTACCTGCCTTTGTGAGTGCATGGCTGTGCCTTTTTGCAAATTAAAGCAACTGTTAATCAGCAAAATAGTTTAAAATAATAGCAGGAATTAGCATAATTTAGCCCATGTGCACCAGCATCCTTGGTGCCCATTGCTCTCTTGTGCTACACTGATCAAAACTTCACAGTGTGCCTTTTTAAAAGATGGACCTGGTCTGAGTTGTGTTGCAAAATCCCTTTATGCATGACAAGTCTCTACCATCCTATTGGACATATTGTCACATTGCCCAACCCTAAGAGAGGCTTAGTAATTAGTAACAAAACCCTCAAAGTGTCAAGCATACAGATTCTTCAGAGATGACTTGGCAGGAAACGCTGCCTGCTCGGACCATTAGAGGACCCTCTCTGTCAGAAGTCAGCCCTTCATCTCTCAGTATGGAAAATAAAAGAGAGAGAGAAGGAGAGAATTGTCTTTGTCGTGCCAGTGGAGAAGAGTAATAATTGAAAAATGTCTTCCGGCACAAAGTTACGTGATGTGCCATTGTTAAATTGATTGTGTGCATGTGCACCACTGAATATTCAGCAGTTTGAAAAAGAAAGTTAGACTTAAGAAGGCAGCTTACTGTTGTTTAGTGGAGGCCTGCAGCTGCCCCTCTGTAACACATTTTGATGAAGCACCTCAAAGGTAGATTGTTCTGCTTCTGCCTGGATTCACATGCTGCTGGTGAATCACATGAACTTTCTGCTTTCAACCCTCTCTCCATATTATTATACATAACTCCCATTGCTTGAGGTTGTCAATTAGAAGTAGTCTCGTATAAATGAATTCATAAGATGTCTGAAGTGAGTCTGGGCTGATGACTGCAGAAAGGAAACTTGGTGAATGTTTGCACCACACTGGGCTCGCTCTGCGAAGTCAGAAATTCTTGATTTTCTACACAAATCAAAGAAATCTGAATGTATCTCTCAGTTGGGTCAATAAGTATTTGGACTGTGAAACAATTTATAAACATAATTTTGCCTGTTTACACTGTCACAGCGGGTTTAAAATGAAGCAGTAACGATACTGAAGTGTAGATTTTCCAGCTTTGATTCAAGGTTTTCTCTTACTTGAGACAAAAGTGAAAGCAGACAGGCCCTTAAAAAGGCAGCAACAGAAAGAGGCTGCAGTGAAGGCTCGGTTAAGCAGCTACATGAAGAAAGTCTGCATTTGATGTGACTGCTAAAGATCTTCCATCCTGGATTAAAACTATCCCCAAATTTAAATGTGTTTGTTTGTGAGCTTCTGAAAATGGGGAGGTTGCATGTAGAAATGGTTGTCATTCCTAAACATTTAATGCAGTATTTTAATTAAATCAGCTACATCTCAGCTGCCTCAAATCAAATCCATTGCAGGTGTTAAAAAGCAAAATTCCAAAAAAAAAAAAATGATGCCACTTTCCAAAGACTTGACTGCATTTTGTTTGAGGGAATGTGCACAGCATGGAGTCATCGGGGCTTCATAGGCCTTTTTTATGAAGACATGTTGACAAAGAAAAGTAGGTGTGACAAGCAGCGAGCAGTTGTGAATTATAAATTAACAAGAGCCAATTTCATTTTTTTTGCTTCAGTTTCAGGGTCCTACTATTGTGAATGTTTTTTTGACTAAAACAGAGCATTTGATAATGTTATTTGTAGCCCAACACCTGCTTTTCAAGATTAGAAACATGTTTCTTTAACAAAACCACCACCTTTTAAGACAAGCAGCTGTGCAAAAAACTTCACTTTCATGACATCAAACAGCTCATAAAAGAGTAAAGAATGAAAACTATGAATCTGACCCAAGTTGCCTCTACCTGCACAAGAAAATTTCCTGCAAGGTTAGAAGCATAAAATAATGTGCTTTATTTGCAACCCTTACTTCTAATACCGTTTTTAAATCTCATGTGCACAGTCAAAAGGTCTCATTAGCTTATCATCTGCACAAATCCTCTCTGTAAAAGTTCCTGCTGTTTCTGTGAAATACTGTCTCTGGTGAAATAACATATAATTCTTTACTGTTTGTTGTTTGCTTCGAGCTCGACTCTTTTCTTGACACAATGCAATGTTGTCTGGCAACGCTATTTTAACCAATCAAGACTTCCAGGCTTTCATTTACTGTACCTTGAACTCTGTAGCAGCACACACACACACACACACACACACGTCATCCAGCCCCTTGTGTTGTTGTGCTGCACAGCTCTTGTTGTTTGAAAGCCCACTGAGGAGTCTCTTTGTATGAACACACAGAAAATTAGTTTATGTCAGTGACTGTTATTGTAGTTCACAGGCATCCTGACTGCATATAGGAATGCTAAACACTATTGCTGCATTTTGATGTGATGTGGTTGATTCTAATGTATTAGAAACCTTTTATGAATAAATCTATCCTATTTTTATTTCTCATATAGTGTGGTAGAAAGAAGATGAATATTTGCATGTAATATCTAGTTTTAATACCAAACTTACTGTGTTGGTGTGCAGCTCACTTTGGATAACTTCCTCAGCTAAATGCAATGTAAACCAAGCGAACTGCACAGCAAACAGTATCCAAATTCTGGTTTTAACCGGTGCATCTTATCCTTCCTGTCCACAGTGTTCACAGCAGAGCAGTACCAGCAGCATCAGGAGCAGCTGGCCCTCATGCAGAAACAGCAGCTGGAGCAGAGCCAACAGCAGCAACAAGCCAACAACCCTGCAAACACCAACACACAGGTCAGTAAGGACAGCCACACATTGTAGAGCCTTTTCTACACGTGCTTAGTGTAAAACCTTTTTTTTTTTTAGCTCAAAAATGGAAGGTATTAAGCTTTTAGTTCTTTCCATCCTGGTCAGAATCAGATTTGATAGCCCTTATCTATCTTTTCTTCACTACCTGAGCTTTTAGTGTCACTCTCTGTAATTGTTTGCGCACTTTCACATGTGCTTTTATTACCAAATAAAGATAAATCGGAGCTTTCTCGACTAAATCAGTTGGAGTTCTACCAATATGAAAATTGTTTAAAGTGAAGGTCAGGCCACCCATCCTTAGGAAATGGGACACATCCTCATTCCCACGAGTAGTGTTAATGCCACTGGCTAAGTTCCCGTTTGGCAGCAGAAGTGCTGAGCTCGGTAGTTTCAGCAGTTTCATGCATTTCAGCAGAGCGGTCGGGTCTGTGGCACAGACGCTCATGGCTTCTTCCTGGTTCTCATGTAGGCACTGGCGGCCAAGACGCTGGACCAGGCCAGCGCCCAGTTTGCTGCTTCAGCTCTTGTCACAACAGACCAGCTTCTGGCCTGGAAGTCGAAAGAGGAGCTGGTGCTGGCAGGCGGAGTCAACGGGGTCTTGGGGGGTGCAGGTGAGTCACTTTTTGTTATTACTGTCTGATTTTACTCATGAAACAAAACAATTAAGGCAAATAAATTTTTCATATTTGTTTCAGTACAAAGCATGAAAAAGGCAGGGAGCCATTATGTGAAAGAGTTTAAAATACTAATGTTTAATAACATGTAACTACATATTTGTATGTGATTATGCACCCACTGTGTGTACTGCTCCTCCCTTTCACTAATGTGTGTACAAGGAAAAAATAAAAGTATTTTATCACAATGGAGCCTTTAAAAAAACATATTTATGATCAGTCTCAAAAATTAACTAAGTGTTGCATCAACGCCTCACTGACAGTGTCAACAAAAGCTGAGCATTACGAGCTTCACACAGACGTGATTTGTTGCATTGCTGTTGTGTTAGATTGCATCAGATCGTGCAGGGGCATCGCCTGTGCTGGTTTGTCATTGAACCCCACAGACTCTAGTCGAGGGAAATCACAGAACTCGTAAGAATCCAGTTTTTTTTCTGTCTGCTTTTCATCCATATTCATGCAAACTCATGGGGCCTCTTCTCTCTTCACCAGGTGTTTTCAAAGGCCTGCACCTCTCCAGCACCACAGCAGCCCTTCACCAGACGAACCAGTCGACACACACTACCACATCTGTGGCCCAGACTTTCCTCCAGCCCTCCTCCAACTCAGCCACACCTGCACCCGCCAACGCCGTCCCCACCTCCCTGGCCTCCACCCCCAGCACCCACGCAGCAGCAGCTCTGGGGATCCTGGGATGCAGCGCTGCCAACGTTACCCCCGCCACCACTCAGGTCCTCATCGGGAACAACATCTGTCTGAACGTGCCGTCGGCCGCCAGCTTGGCCGGACGCCACATTCCCCGGACCCTCGGCAATGTGCCACCCACTGCCTTAAAGCTGTCCGCCACCACCAACCTGCAGATGCCCAAAGTCTCTGGAACATCGACCATGGACCTGGGCTCGAGGTGAGGCTTTGTTACGCCAGTGCAGCATTAATATGACAGATTATTTGTCCTAATGCTAAGCTAAGCATAACGTGGCAGTGGATTCAAATTTTACAGGTGTTCAGTTGGAATGGATTAAATTTAATTAACATAAAAGTTTGGGGAATTTTCCTGCTAAAAGACAGGAACGCAAATAAGAATTTGACATTTTTTTAATTCCTCCTTTTTCATAATTTTTGTATCATCATTCCAATGTATCTTATATATAAAAAAAGTCATAAAATACAAACGTTTTGTTTTGATTGACTTCATACTGTTGCAGCATAAGGAGACATTTAGCTGGAGGCTTTAATTAGTTAACGACTTGAGCTGAAGCGGACAGACTTGAAGCCTCCACACAGGTGTGGGCGATCAGACGATAGTTTGATTCCTTTTGGCATTGTCTCAAAGAACGCCTCCATGTTCCAGACACAACACAAAGCACACAGTAATAAAGAAAAAAACAAGAATATATACAGAAAAATCTGCAATCCAGATGAGAACTTTGCTGTTTGTCATTCTTGTCGCAGAATAAAAAGACATTTTGCTAAATGTTTTCTTCCGTATAAGCAACAGTAAAGCCTTTTGCGTTAGCGCACAATCCCCGGTTTAAGCATTCAGTGGGACCTGGAAAATATTTAAATATTGCCAGTGCATGGTGTGCCAGAGATAAAGCAGCTGAGGATCCACACAAATCTGCCTCAAGGAAGAGCTGAAGTAATGTGACGTCAGAACTATTCAGTATTCACACACACACATATGAGATAAGAGATCTGGTGAATGAGATACAGGACAGTCAAAGACACAGTTTTTGACAAAATAACACCAGAGATAAAGAGCATCAGCGTGAATGTTTCCTCTTTTCCTCAGGGATAATCACGACGAAGACAAGCCAGCACTGAACAGTATAGCAGACAACACAGTGGCCATGGAGGTGACGTAGCGGTGCAGTGAAGAGTCCGCTCTTTAGGTGCTGTGCATCGTAGCATCGGGAATGCAAAAGGGACAGCAGGACTCTGACGCAGACTGAAAGAATGACGAGCGGCTGCAAACCGCTCGCTTGCAATTCTCATCTCTCATACTTTTTAAGACCTTTTTTTTTTTCGTTTTATTTTGCTTTTTGTTACTGTTAAAAAGTACAAGAATGACATCTGTAAATTATGAATATGGCAAAAATTAGTATCTGTACAGTAACTACATATTTGTAACATCCCCCCTTGTATATATTACTTGAATACAGAACTGTCCATTTGTGATGTTTTGCACTTGGGAGTCAAACTTAAAGGAAAAAAAAGTAAGCCAAGTAACTTGTGGCAAGTGTGAGAGATGTGGGAGTTGTATAGAGCAGAGTTTTATCACATCATGTGCATGGTGCGGAGCCTGCTGCTTTTATCTATTTATTGTGCTGTGTTTACAGTTTCTTTGTTTTTGTTTTTGTTTTTGTTTTGTTTTTGTTTTTTTATTTGTACACTGTACCTTCGTTGGTTCCTGTGCTGTAGTAAATGTTAGGTAGCTACGGACTCCTGGGTATTTTTGTATATTGTGAACACACAGCAGGTTCACTACCCAACCCCCCCCACCCCCCATGTTTTTTTTGGGTCCCTGTGCTTCTCTCCGTGGATCATGTGAAAATGAATGGTGACATACATACAGACCAGGAGGCAAGGAGAGCCAGGAGGAGGAGGAGGAGGAGGAGGAGGATGAAGAGAAGGTGGTGTGTTGGCAGGTGATGGTGACTCACCTGCAGAGAGGTGCTCCTCTCTTCCTGGGAGCTTCCATTAACATTGTCCCAAACACAAGTAACAAAACAGGGATGAAGTCTCTTCCCAGAAGCCTCTGCTGCTTCGGATTAAAGCACTATTTTTTTGTGATGTTTTTCGTTTCATGGTTTTGATAAATATCAATGCTGCTTTTGTATTTTTTTTGTTTTGGTTTTTTTTAAAGGGGTTCTTCATTTTCATGCAAGCGGAGTCCCCCTTTTGCATTTGTTTTAACCCCACAAACATTTTTTTGTAAAACAAAAGTTCAGTTATTTTTGTATTTTCTTTTCTTGTTCTTGTGGTAAACTTGATTGTAAGCTTTTCGTTTATTGAAAGACTTCATTCTTTTGTTCATTTGTTACTTGGTTATGCATAGGTGATAAGGGAGGTGAATGGGCAGTAATCGCTGTACGTGTTTCATCATTCCAGTTTTTAATGACAAAAAAATGCTAACGAGGGGGCAGAGGGGTTGTGGGAAAACAGCAGTTTTCCCCCCTCGCTTTCCCTTTTTCTTTATTTTTCGTTTTTTCTTTGAAAAAAGAATCTCCAGACGGCTGCAAGGCCAAAAACCACAAGTATTGGGTGCCTTCCTTTGGGGAATTTTATGTACTCTCTTCTGTGAAGAGTTAGGCACAAAGGCAGCATTACTTAGTAGTGCTTCTCGTCTTTGTCAGAATCTGAATGCCCAGTCCAATGGCAGGATATATCCTTGAGGTTTACTTGTCCCACCTGGAGGCTGAAAAGACTAAAAAAATGTGACAGAACTCTCACTAAAATAAGACAATAAAGCCCAGGGCATTAAATGTGAAATGTTTGGTTTGCTGTCTTTTATATGCGTGTGTGTGTTTCTGTGTCTTCACAAAGATTTGCAAGTATAGAAACTGAAAAGTGAGGGGAAATTGGTTTTGTCTGTACAGATTTATGAGAATAGCACCAAAAAAAAATGAAATGTTAAGGGCCACATATCCACCAATGACATTGCTATTAAATTTTAGCTCAAGAAAACTTGGCATCTGCTTTTTTTTTGTCATGTCAAATGTCAAGCAGTCAAGTTTCTCAAGTCATTTTGTGACTCAGATTGTTCATAAAAATTCCCTGCAGTGTTGAAATGTTTGGTTGTTTTGCGATACGACATCAGTCTCAACTCAGTCATACTGAAAAACATGTTAAAAGGAAAAGTCTGTCATTTCAGGATGCTTCTCCACTTTCCAAAGGGTTAGATGGGAAGGTTTCACTCTCAAATCTGTCCGTTAAATGCAAAGTTCAGCCAAAAGTTGTTCAGATTAGCTTAGCATAAAGACAGGAAGCAAAGGGAATCAGCTAGCTGGTTATAGTTGGCAACTTCAGCACACAGTCGACCTGTAAAAGCCCAGATTTTCATATTGCAGTTTATGTTTAAGAAAAGCTTAATATAACGTGTTAATTAGTGACCTTTGGAGGTGCTAGCAGGCAGATTTTCTCATCTTTAGTCCGAGCCAGCTGAGCTTTTTCTCCCCTTTTTCCAGTCGTGATGCAAATCTGCACACTTGAGCTTCATACTTCGCATTCAAACATGAAAGTGGTTGTAATCTCATCATGCAGAGCTGGACGTAAACAAAATCTGCCTCCCTGCGCCTGTGAAGCTCACTAATTAACACATTGTACCTTGTTTGTTGAACTTGTACAGTAACATAATTGTAAAAATGACCATTTGGGATTTTGCAGGAGGTTTGGCGTGGGCGTTGAGTCCTGGCCGGGTGCACTTACTTCCTGGAGTCTTAGCATCATTGTGTGGTTGCCAGGCAAACTCCAGAGGAAGTCATCTCACCCGGCCAAGAAAGAAAGAATTACTACCAAACTGTTTTACAGCTTCCCTAATGTTGGGTTTCAATGACGCAAGCTGAGCATTAAAGGAAAAAAAAACTTATGTTCATTTAGATTTTTTTGTAACAGAGGCAGAAATCTCAGAGACTGATGTGAACAGATCATAAGTCAGTCAGAAAATAGTTGTAATTAGTGTAAACCAACCAGTTGAGTTTTTAAGCTCAAGACCAGTTCAGATCTCTTTTTAATCAGAAGTCAAATCAAATCTCCTCATTTCTGTCAACAGAGATGATAATGTTTTTTTCGTTTCATGTAACATGTTGCTAAAGACCCTGATCATGTGGTCTGAACACAAAGAGAATGTGCATAAATTGCAAAACAACAGCACATCATTGCTAAAATACAACAAATGTTTCTTGAGAACAGACTTTTTAAAAAATCCTATAGTTGCCCAGCCCTTCATATTTTCATGCCATCTAAAAAATCTCTCTTAATAAACAAACAGCCCAGCTTTACCTTTAGTTTCTATACATCAGATACTTTCTACAGTCCATAAGTCTATAAGTTCTACATAAATATCAAATGACATTGTTCTTCCCAGCTCACTTTGCCACTTTTGCACGAACGGATCTTTGTTTTGAACAAAGTGCACAAGTATTTCAGGAAGAATAAAACATCACAGACACATTTTTTCTTCCTGTAGAAACAACTGCAGAGGCCAAATCACCCAAAGTTTTTCAATTTAATGCTGGAGCGCAGCCAGAAGAGCGCAAGAAGAGAAATCACTCAGCGATGAGACGACTGGCCCACCTCGCGCTCTGCAGGGTGGGTGTTAACCCGCCACACGCTCGCTCATTACCGTAGTGAGCGATTTTTGGTGCAGACCTTGAATAAAGTTGTTTTTCTCATCAACTTTTCTGGGTGGTAACAGTAGCTTTGTGCCTGAAATAAATCTCTAATGTCCTCTGGGGAAGATAACTGAAACTGCAGCTCATATCTTGGTATTTTCACATTTAATTCCCCCCAAAAAATGGCTCATTTGCATGCAAACAGAGTCTGCAGCTTCTTTCTCTTTCTCCCTGCTGTATTTTAGTCGGTAATGGAAACCGAACGTGAGTTTTAATGTCCATTCTTGCAGACGAGGAGGCAGCCAGTTTTTTTTTTTTTTTTTTGCCTTTTTTTATTCCACTGTTGTGTAATTCATCTTCTCAGGACACATTCTCACCAGGAAAGTTGATTCAAACGCACGTTTACACACGAAAGAGTCTAGTTTCATCGCTTACGATTCCTCTGCATCCATGACGCATTCGGGGCGAGCAGGGGGGGGAGGATCTGAAGGCACGACAGCCGCGGCATCGCCAAAAAACACGGTGCAGCTGTTGGTCACCACTGGATCAGATGTCGCGGTGAGGGGTAAGCGATTGGGCGGGCGGGGGGCCAGGCCTGTTAACACGGCTCACACTCTGTGCCTCCCTCTGGTCTCACACAGCAGGTGCGAGGCCGCAGGCTGTGGTTTGGACAAGTGGTGACTGACAGTCTGCTTCTGTGAAAGGTGACTCTACTTTCCAAGTAACCAGGAACAGGAAATGACTTTGCACGCTTAATTAGAATTGTTAGTTTTCGAGGTTAAATTTGAAGGGTTTTTTTTGTTTTTTTTTTATCTCTCTCGCCCTCGGCTGCGAGATTGCATCGCTGGTCGTTGGCCCTGCTTCTCTCTGTGAAGTCTTTAAAGAGTGACTGAGGCTCTCAGACACTGTGCAGAGGAAATGAGTCACACAGGCTTTGGACAGTGAGGTGCAAAGCAGGGGCAGCAAAGTACGAGAGCTGTCTCTCTAACAGCAGTTCAGGGAAACTGGAGGGTGAAAAGCTGCTAATGGGGGCTGTTAACAGGTGAGATGGTTTGGTCCTGAACGCAGAGAGACGGAGCTCCAGAGCAGCTGAGGACAGGATCCTCTTTTTACAACAACACCACGCAGACTTTGCATCCTTTATTCTCATGGATATATTAGAGGAATAAAGCAACATGGGAAACAATGATGAGAAGATTAAAGTGACTCATTCGTCTGTTATTCTTGGCTTTGTTCAGTCCTAATCCAAAAACATACAACTTAAAGATTTTTATTGAGTTATAATTAAAAATAAAAAGCATTAGTATCATGATGTTAACAAATGCAAAAGCACACAGTAACTCAGACAACTTCCCCATTGCCCCACAGTCTTCCGGAGGACTGCAAGTTCACTGTTTGTGGTTTATTTGCAAATACATTCTGCATTTTAGATCCCACTATTTATTCTTCTCATTTACATTCTGTAATAAATGTGAACAGAATAAAGTCTTTTCAGATTCAAGGGGTCACATCAGCTGCATTTCCAACTTTGGCCTCGATGCCAAAATCAGTGTTTAGTTCAAGACTGTTTTGATTGTATCTCCTCTTTTTCTTTTTCTGTTTTCTTAATGAAAAAACTTACTAGGTTTGTGAGTTTTGCATGTTTACCATCTGAGAGGCAGGTTAGAAAATACAGTGTTTTACTGCCTTTCAGACTTGTGTGTACAGTAACAGTGCTCAGTACTGTAGCCTCAGTATACTGCACCAAACACCACATTGACTTATTTAGATGTTGATTGATTAAACGCACGTTTAGCCACAGCGTGCGATTGAGATAAATTAGGAGTTATTGGAAAGTTTCTTTTTCTGCTTTCAATTAAGCAACTTCTTAACTTCCTGGACGGATTTCTGTGCTGGGAGCACAAAGATTAAATGAACATCGATCTCCTTCTTCCCACTCTGACTGAGGCGGGGACCCAACGTATTTCCCAAAATGTCAAATCGTTCTTTAAGGTTTGGCTCTTTTCTTTTTTCATTTTTTTTTCTCTGAGTCTGCAGTTTCCATGTGCAGGTTAAAATGAGGAAAAGTTGCTTCTTTTTTTTTTGGTGGAGGCTCTGTGGAATAAAGTCCTGATAAGCCAGTGTGTGTTTGAACAGAACCAGGATTTAAGAGACTTGTCTCAGTGCTCTGCTTGAAGAAGAAGAGAAAGCAAACCGTCCTCTACATGCAGCCACAGCCGTGCTGCAATTTAGATACCAGTGGCACAAAGGTCTACAAACAATGCACCATTCAGCTCCTCAGAGTCAATAAAGTCCTGAGTTCTTGTGTAAAAACTGTGGAGGCAGTATGCTAATATTATCCCTCAGACAGACTTCTTGTTTCAGCGTTTGGCTCTGGCTCATTTTTTTTTTTTTGTCTTCGCCGGAAACGAAGCCGCCACTTTGATGACACATTAAAATATTTTGACATGAGAACGGGGAAATTCATCTCCCCACTGAGTGCTGCCACTCGCAGTAAGACAAACGCATTACTGAAGGTGACTGCGGCGATGATAATGAGAGACTAATGAGAG
Organism: Acanthurus leucopareius; assembly: GCA_029814765.1. Taxonomy (NCBI): domain Eukaryota; kingdom Metazoa; phylum Chordata; class Actinopteri; order Acanthuriformes; family Acanthuridae; genus Acanthurus; species Acanthurus leucopareius. Next base: position 1,810,164 of record JAQMCX010000032.1, read on the forward strand.
TTCTCCTTCCATTATGCATTCAGGGGACTTCGCCTCGAAGGTTGCCCATAGTTTTCTGTCTCTTGTTCTTTGCCTGATAATTATGTGACACTTTATTCATCAGGTCAGAGCAGAGGATCCTCAGATGAAGGGAAAACACTGACAAAGGTCGCTTTGAATGGAGCCTTGTCGTTCGCCTGATGGATTCTTTGTGACGATAAAGCTTTAACATCCCGAAACTGTTGTGCCGGGTTAAATCATAATGCAGCAAACGCACTAAAAAAGTCACATTAAACCTTTGCAAGAAAGCTGTGATATCAAATCTTAAGTTTGAAATTCAAAATATGAGTCTAATCTTTTTTATTTACATGCACACAATGTGACACTTTCACAATAAAATGACTTCACATGTGGCCTTTATTTTGATGAGTTGTAGTGATGTTTCCAACAACATTCAAACCCAGAGAAATCTGTAATCTTACTCAAGGTAACAGGAAACACAAGATGATACTACAGAGGGTTAGAGAGGAAATCTGCAAATGTGACTCAACATAACATGGATAAAACTTTAAAACAGCATCTCATCCAATGATATTTCACAAGAGAAAGCAACATGTAATCGTAAGCAAAGTCCAACCTTTAAAACACCAAACGAATAAGAATACTACCTACAATGATGCACTGATGATCAAGGCCGATGCCAAACTGAACTTGTTTCATTATTTACACTGTGCAGTCTGCGACAAAACCCCTATCAGAGCCAGTCTGCAAATAAACCCCCCCCGTCTTTGATGTATTATTACACATGATACCATTAGATTAAAGCATTTCACTGTCATGGCAGCTTGAGGGGGAGCATGAACGCTCTTTACTCCAGTGGTTTCTAATATAAGGGCATAAAACAGAGATATTGGCTTTGTCTAAAACAATGAATTGTTTTGAAGGCATAAAGCCGTGTTCAGTCTGTGTGTTTGCTCAGAAAAACCTGCCTGATCTCTCATGTGGGCTTTCCCGTGGGCTCCGCTGCAAAAACCTTTTCAACAGCAGTCAGTTTGCCTCCACATCTCAGCGTGAAGTGGGTGAGTAAAAACCTCCATATCATACCTGATATGAAAGATGGGCAAAAAAAAAAAAAAAAATACAATACAATGACCCAGTTTGTAACACGTAAACACACACACACACACTCTCTCTCTCTCACACACACACAAACAAAAAAAGAAACAGAGTTTTCCTTTAATACCACTCCACAGGGCCCCTGACCTCTCAAAGAACAACAATGGAGGAAGCCAATGGGGGTCACATTGAGCCTGTGATGAGGAAAGTGTGGCATCATCGATCTGGTAGCAACCCCCCACCCCCAACCCCACCCTACCTCAACCCCCCGGACCCCCCCTACAAACCCTTCACCGCTTCGATCACCAGGTCTGTGGAGAGCAAACTGCTGCCGTTCTGCCCACTCGTCACTGAGTGTTTTGTGCCCATAGTGAAGTGCCCCCCCACCCCCGCCACCACCGCCACCACCCTCCAACATACACACACACACCAACGCAGACAGACAGACACACACACACACACACACACTCCTGAGAGTTTTCAGAAAAGACAATCTGTGTGCTGTCAGACAAGGCGAGGAGTGAAGTGACCTTTCAATCTTTTCCTCCAGGGACGGAGAGGGGCGGAGCTTCTCCCTCTGACAGGAGATTGGAAAAACGTCTGCCTGGATTTTGTTGCTAGGCAGCGAGGCCCCGCAATGACAGTGTGTCAACAATGAGGAGAGAATGAGAAATAGATTGCGTCTGGTCGGCGGAGACGAGAGGCCGTTTGATTCATGGCCACTCTGTGAGCTTCCAGCCAGGCTTTGGGGTTCGAACTGCCGGGTTCAGCCTTTCATGAACGTGCTCCCTCCGTGTGTCACCTGGTTATTGTCACTTATCCTCAATAGCAAACAACCTTCAAATCAGTGTAGTTTGAGTCTTTACGAGAGTTGGCCACGTTAAGAAAGAGTCAAGAGAACATTTCATTGTTGGGTGAATGGTGTGTGATGTGCTTCGAATTCTTACCTTTTTGGACAGAAATGGTTCGATCGTCATGAGTTTTTTATATCTTTTTGTGTTCAAAATTTCCCTGAAAATAATTCTTTTTAAATTGCTTGTGACCAGTAGTGGTGGAGCTTCACATGGACAGAAAAGTAGAGGTGCCATAACAAGATGTTCTTAAAAATTTGGGACAATCCAAAATTATGAGCAAGTTTTCCCTGAATCTTAAATCCTGTCTTTTTTTCCCCGAAAATGAAAGAAAACCTGAGTTTTGAACATCTAATGCCCGAATAAACATCAAATACTGCTTGTTGTGAAACACTCCTTTGCTATTGTTTATTGGAGGGCACTGTTATCTATTAATACATACATCTATGTAAAGAATAAAGCTTCTTATAGTAAAAGCAGTCAGAGGTCAACAGAGGTCAAATATGCAGGATAAAATAAAAAAATATATAAAAGATTTTAAAATCAATATTCAAACATATTCTACCCTCAGGCTGAATCATTACTACACAAAACAGATGTGATATTGATTTGCTGATTTTAAAATGTCACACAGCTCCTGTAGGAGACAAACTTCATGTTCTTGTCAGATTCTGAGGTTTGTGTTTGGTTTTCCTTCAGCAAAGTCACCATCTGTGTTGAGACAAAGCACAGACAAAATGAGCTGCACTGATGGCATGAATGGGAGGGTTTGATCAATTCTTAATAGTTCACCACCTCTTTCAGGGCCCATTGCCCTTGAGAGGAGTATCTACGCCGATGACAGTCTCGTCTGCAGAGCAGGTTTTGTTCACTTTGATGATGACAGAAAACAACCGGAAGAGATAAAGAATGAAATACAGTCTGTGTTATACTGAACAATTTCCACTGTGGGATCTTCTGTGTGTCCTTCCAGGACTAAAAACTGTGTCTTATAGCCATTTTTAACGATAGTTCTCAGCTTTTTCCCCTTTATTTTCTCTTATCGTCCATGTAAACAGTGAAGCTGCAGCAAGAATAAAAAACGTGGCTGGTTTGATAAACCACGTACGTGACATTCAGTCAAATCCATGCAGAGAGAACTGAAATTACACTCTGATCAACCTCTTCACGTCTTTCTAACACTCAGCGAAATATGTAAATGAACGTATCAGGACTCAGATGTGTTCGGCCATAGATAGACTCTGTAGGTAGAGCTTTTAAAAATATTAATGATGAAGAGGAGGAGAACTGACAGGCGGGAGGCATGAAGACACACTCACACCTGTTTGCCATGATGGTGAGGGTGACGCGCTGCGAGATGAAGTGAATGTGGAGGGGGGTAGGGTGTGGGGGGTGGGATGGATGGGGGGGGGGACTAGAGAGATGGACGAGTGTGGAGAGACACTCAAAAAGAGCCACAAGTGGCCCACTGTTCCCCTCCAGCAGCACCTGCCTTGCCGCCTCCCTCCTCTTCATTACCAAGCAACAGAACTCCTCTTAAAGCCTGAGGACGAGCAATTTCACGAGGGGGGGGGGTTTGGCTGTATGGGTGTGTGTATATATGGATAGGAGTGTGTGTGTGTGTGTGTGTGTTACATTACAAAGAAGGTCTTTTATTGTCCACATACACAAAATCTGTCAGGTACTTCCTCCTCTCCTCTTCCTCCTCCTGAGGATCTAATCTGGGAGATGTGAAGTCTCATTCATAAAATAGGACTGAACAATGTAAAATGTGGCTTTATGAAGAAAATAAATGTCCATTTGGAAAGCTCCAACCCCGCTTTCATGACCCATACAGTTTACAATCATAATATGTGCCTTTCTTTTCTTTTTTTCTTTCAAACAAGTCCTTTTTTCAGCTACATGTAGCTTTTATGAAAGAAATCAAGCCAACAACTGTTTATTTCATCTGCTAAAATAAAAACTATGTCACCATCAGACTTTATCAGCTCCAGACATCTGTCTGATAAACTTAAGTTACCTTCACACAGTCACAGTCACTTCACTCATTGACCTTTTTTTTAAAACAAGAAGCCCATTAAAGAAACTTGCAGTCGCCTTGACGTCTGTAACAATATACTAACTAGTTAACAAGCAAAAAGTCTGCATCCTCAGCAGAAAATAACATAGAAAAGAGAGAACAAATGAAGAAACAACATTGTTCTTGTATCGCAGTTCAGATATTTCTGTGCATATTTCTTTAAATAAGGACTAACCAGTGAGTCTGGCACGTCATAAGTTTTTCTCAGGTTTTTTGTAGCATCATCAAGGTTTAAATCAGACCCAAACACTTTAAGAAGTGATTTCAAACTCAAGGTTAGGACCAAATATGAGAACCAGGTTGGTCCACGCAACTAAACTGCTACAAAAAAATCTACAAATTGTAAGTATACTTGTGTTAGTTACTTAGAAACACTACATATTGATTATTGCTGTGATGTACTTTTGCAATATAATTAATACAATCCATGTACATTTCAAGTTTTTGGTCTGTTTTGTTCTCAATTTGTAGTTATGCGTGCGTACTGACTGGCAAAACATTTCTACTGTAACTTTAAAACCCTTAAAAATGGGCTCACAAAAGCAGCAAACATCTTTTTTTGAACATAATGAGTCTTGATAGAATTAAATCTGCAGCTGCATTTACCCGAATCCCTTCAAGCTTCAAGCATTTGTCTTAAAAATGCAGCTCTGCTCGTTCATGTTGTCATGCAAACAGCCGCAGCCTGCTGATTGGTCCAACGTTCAGCTGCCAGCCTCGGATTGATTCTCAACAGATGTTCTCCGCGCTAATATTCTGTAACAAAAACTGACCTTGCAAGATTTTAAGCTCAAAACACTTCAATGAAAACACTTTGAATGCCCCCCCATTCTTAGTTTAAATCAGTGGTGGTAAAAACCTTAGATTTGTTATTGACTCGCCCATTGTGCCTGAAAAATCAATACAAGGAGGCAGAATACGTACTTTTAAAAGGCAATTTGCCACAAGGGCGAATCCTGCCAGTCAATGGTCAATCAATGGCACGCTGAGTTTTCACATGCCTCCTGTTGAGGACAATTATACCAGAGATAATTGGCTTGTTGATTCGGATCCATTTGTGAAAGCGACCGCTGTTCTCGAATAAATAAATAACTAAATAAATAAATAGAAGCATTCTTTGTACTTTTATCTTTAACCGCTGTTCAAAAAGTACTGCGGTTTGTAGGAAATGTGTGCGTGAGTGTGTGTGTGTGGGTGTGAGTGTGTGTTCTTGTATTTTAAGGCCCAGACCACATTGGTTACACTGACGTTGTCATATCTCAGCATTTAAGCACAGCAGGAGGCTGAGGCAGCGTTTATACAAAGAGCGAGTCGAAACCAAAAGCTAAATATTAATTTACAAGTTTTATCCGAATGCTTTAAATGTTATCGATGCATTTGCTGCTTTTGAAATCGTCGATAATTACACCTGTCCCTCCTCCTGCTGTGAAAAAGTTGGGTTAATCTGTGCTTTTCAATGAGCTCAAAACACGAGACGGTCTGCAGACGTGGCCTTTATTCATGTACGACAGACCAAAGTCTAAAAAAGCCCCTTTATTTATAGAGTGTGAATCTATTTGTGGAGGCTGGAAGTTCTTTTCGCTCTCTTGCGCCCACATTCTTTGGCACTGGAGCCTAAACAACATGCTCCATATATGCTCCAACATGTTCCATAGCCTGCAACTCTGACAGCACCCACTCTTTGCTTTTTTTAGACCCTCTAACAGGAAGCAGAAGGAGCTTTGCATGCACTGATAAAGAGTGCAGATAAAGAAACCAGGAGTCCTTGAAATCTGGCTAATGTTAAAGGGAAATGTGCGTTTGTTTCTGGGATTTTTTAAATGGAAATTCCCATTAAGCCATTAGGGGGAAAAACGATGACAAATATCACAGTGCTGACGCTGTGCCCCCCCCCTCCTCCATCCTGGTGGGGTTGCATGTGCAGCGTCATCATGCAGACGGCGACATCAGGTCACATGGGCAAGTGTTTTTAGACATTTTTAATGCTAAAAACTTAAATACGTCAATCAAAATGTGATTGGGGTTTGAATAGTTAAGAGACATTTCTGAAGAGTTGCAGACTGCTAAAAATGAAAACCTCAAGTGGAAATAAATTTAAAAATTGTCCATTTACGTGGATTTCTCTGTTAAATCATTAATTATCAGGCTTTGTTGAAAGAATTAATACATGACCTGACTAAATGTTGGTGTCGCTAAGCTAATCAAGCTGTTTTGTGTTACTCAGTGACTCATTCTTGCTAATATCAAACCTTAAATGTAACATTTTTACTATCCTAGAGGAAATTTGGTTTACATTTTACATGTGAAACACAGGAATGCTATTATAATTATAAACACCAATTAAAAAAATACAAAACTGAGAAGGAAATGCACCCGTTTAGACTGACTTTACCTTTTAAAATGAAATTTATTGTTCCGAAATGTCATAAACTCTAAATTAGCTTCTCAAACGTACACGCTGCATTCAGGATCATCAAAAGTGAACTTAGATGTGGTTCATGTGTGTCTCAGAACACACAAATCATTCGCAAACACACACACACACACACACACACACATACACACGTTAATGGGAAGGAGGACTCAGCCAGCTGGTGTAGCTGACACACACACACACACACACACACACCCACACATGCTCACACACACAAACACGCACCTAATCCCCCGTTCGATTTGTCACCCCTCCAAATCCTATTCATCCGACTTCCTATTCACTGCTGTAGAGCCTCTCCAGTGGAGTCTCCATCAGACCCTCATCTTTGTTCTACGTCTCAATAGTTTGAGCCTCACAGTCAGTGTGACATGCAATACAGCTGAGGCTGCGTCCCACAGCGCGAAACACATCACACACACGGCCAATAAATCTGATACTGACTTTTAAACACATTGTTTTCCTTTAACACTTACAGTGTCGATGTTGAAGTCACACAAAAATTGCTTCTTTTTACAGTTGTTTTAAAATTTGGAGGAGTATTATATATAATCATACTGAGATTTCATTATAAAATCAACGTTTTTGTTGTGAATTTGTACTTATATTTCATATTAAATAGACCCCTTTTGACATATGTGTCCAAATACTGGTTGTTGTGTGGTAAAAGCAGACTTCTGCGTGTAAAAATGTGTTTTTTATTAATGTTTTTCAGTGGAAACATTCAGGAAACGGCACAAAAATACAAGCAGAATTGACATTTTGTGTTCATTCATAGCGATTGCAGTTGTAGTCTTACGAGGTCACGAGGCCAGTTAACTAGCTTACAAAGACGGCTGCTTATCAGCGAGCAGAGAGAATGGATGTCACACAGCACAGCCCGCCTTAACAGATAATCTGTGGAGATTTCGATCAGTAGTAGTCACTCTGGTCTGTTTGTGCCGTGCGTGATCAGGAGGATGGTGGTTACATGCTTGCACAACGTCTGCAGCTTCTGCAGGAGATAGTAACGACAGAGATGCAGCAATGTGCCAGAAAAGACTAGTTTGATGTAAACAAAGCCACAATTATGACATATTTTGCCAAAAAAAGTACTTGAAATGGTTTCATGAGAAAGGAAATAAGTTTTTTGTGTGTTGTTTGTTTTTTCCTGTCTTTAAGGATGGATATAATGTTAGAAACAGCATGTGTAAACATAACACCAGAAGGCATCTTTAACCCTTGACCTTTACACAAGGTCTCAGGCTTCTTAGCTCCGCCTCCTTAAGTTTTAAGATAACCAATGAGATTATTTCTGCAGAGACAGCAGCTCGACCTGTTTCAATTGTGAAACTCCAATCTGTTACAGACTCAACACCGTCCTTACAAACTACTTACCACTAATCTTGGGCCACCTTATGCCCAGCGCACTAAGACAGTCCCGGCCTAAAGGCTAATCGTATGCTGGCACAAACTGCAGGAGCGACTGACCAATGGGAGGGCTGCAAAGAGATTGAGGCTGAACTCTGGTGACCTGATAAGATCTCACCAGGTTTCCCAATAAATGTCTTACTTATGCGTTGTTACAGGGGCTGGGCGTGAAGACGACGCAATGAGAGGGCTGACGTACGCACACACACACACACACACACACACACACACACACAGACACACACACAGAGCAGTCATAAAACCCACTCTATACTCTTTACTGAAAAACACCTTTTTAAACTAAATACAGCTAAAATATGACGTCCTGAGCTAAAAACTGTGAGCTGTATGGTCAAAAAATTAATATAATCACTGAAAAAATTACACTTATTTATTTATTTTACTTATTTTTTGGCAATGTAAATCTGTAAATGTGCTTTAAACAGTTTTAAGGTCAGAATTAAACGACTGAGAATCCATCACTTCAATATGTTCCAGTTTAAGGGAGAAATTGTTGACAACTCGTGACGTTTTTCACACACATCCTTGATGTTTTACCTCCATTCACCACAGAGGAGGATGTTTTATCACAGATTTGCAGCTCCACCATGTGGAAGAGGTTGGTATTGCACTTTCTGACATGAAGAAAAAGTATTAGTCCCACATATTCTCATTTACTATATTTATTCTGTATTAATGTTCAGTTTAAATGAACTCTTGAACTCTTAAAGGCCTTGAAATGAAACCAAACAGAGTAAATGTGACAAAATTTGCATGAATTGTCAAAAAATGCACATTTATCCTTTTCAATTGACAAAAAAAAGCTTTACACATTTTCTCATCTTAGGTCTTTGCTTGTAGTAGTTTCGTCAGGATGCTGCTTTTTAAAGCACAGTTTACCCTTTAAGCTTGTGTTATTTACACATGGGACATACAAATGACTCTAATCTAAACCAGAACATTACTGGATGCTGACAGCAGAGACTCCACCCGACAACTGCACTGCTTTTCTGCAGGAGGACTGCAGCTAAAAGTCCCATTAAAAACAAGAAATCCATGGCAAAGGGGTTTCAAACCAAGCTGCATTGTGGGACATGCTGAGAGTAAGAATATGTTGTAGCTTAAGCCGCCGTAACCTGCCGGCAATAACAGAGCGAATGAGTCTGAGTTGGCAAAACCTCAGAGTTTATGAAGCCGAACTATGATGCATTTTGTCGCTTTTTCTGTAAACAAAAACAAGATTGTACGTATAAGTAACATAATGTCACTTTAAGTTATGAATCTTTAATTTGTAGTTGTGTGTGTGTGTGTGTGTTTTGCCATCAGCAGCTGGTTTTAGTTGCTCGTTCTGTTGTTGTTGTTGTTTTTGTGACTCTTACTGGCTCTCGTCCATAGAAGTTCATGCTGAGTGTCACTGTTACAGCAACCGTTCTGTCAGAGCTGTGACCGAGCTGAAAGAAACGACAGACATCTTTCATTAAGTCCCCACATGCAGCAGCTGGAACATTATTCTGAAGTTCTAATTAAATTTCATTTGAAATCTCTTATTATGGTTTTATTTGGTTTGTTATTATGGTTTAGGTTTTTCTTTTACAAAACATGACAGATATTAAAGGCCACAGCTCCAGCACAACGTTCTTAATAACTATGCAAACATTTTATTTTGAAATTAACTTGTTAACCCAGTGTCGGGCTGAACTGTATTTTTATTCTTTTTTATGTGTATTTTTTTCGACAGCTGGCCTTTAGTTGATCCCTTTTCTGCTTTTTTTTACACAACTAACTCCTTTTCTAAGTTGTAATCACAATAACTGAATCTGTTTTTAAAGCCTCACTGTCTGCTGCCTTCAGCTCTTATTGGAAGTGTGTGTTTCCTCCCTGCAAAGCTGTGCACTTACACACACACACACACACACGCTGAGGGCAGGAGAGGGTGTGTGTGCAGCCAGCAGAGGGAGGTGCTGTTTCACATTTAGAAACCTGAACAACTTGTCACTCATGAGGTGCAGACTCAGATGTTGACATCACATCGTGTATGTTGGTATGAGCTTCACATGGACGTGTTTCTCTTCAGCTCGCTTATAAAAAGCAAGTGTGCGTACAGATTTTTCTATTGTAAACGGGAACATCTGCAGCAGGACAGATGTTTCATGTCTCACTCCCTTCACGATCCCATTTGGTCCATTAAGCTCGCTGTTTAACATTCAGCCGTCTCTCTCGGGCATTTTAATTTCAGATGAGCTTCTCACGTTGCTGCCTACATGAAATTAGAGAAGGTGTGAATGTATCTTCTTCTTTATGATCAGTTTTAAATCATGACGCAGAATCAGAGTGTGAACGCGTTGCTCTTATTTAAAGGCCTTGAAACGCTGTTTGACTTCTCCACTTTTAGCAAATATATCATTTTTCTTTTCTTGTATTATTATTTTTAATCTTTGGCTCAGTTTTCAGGTGTTTCAGGCTGTAAAAGGACAGAACGTGCCGTCACTGTGGATCCGTCCTGATGGAGATCTAAAAGGAGATCCTGATGTACCTGAGAAATCAAGATGGTTAATATTTTTTCATTCCTCTTTTGTATGTTTTTTTAATGTTATCTGATGTGTTATGGGCAGATGTGTCCCTCAGAAGATGTGAAAATCAAACCATAAATCTGTAAACTGCAGCTTCCACTTTGCTTTTAATCCCATGTTTTGTTCTGTTGAACGTTTTAGAGACATATAGTTGTTTTTTGATGATGACTTTTTACTTCCTGTTTAGATTTTGAGAAGGTCATGAAGGGATCAGCAGCATCACACACCTGTCTGCTCATATCTTTCTATCCACCGTTCGTTGGTGTGTTTTTCAGGTGTTTTGCATGTGTTGTGGGCATGCAGGTGCAGGACATGACGGGTCTGACAGAACCACACAAGCATCCTCTCAGTGTTGAGTCATGGCAGCTTTCAGAAAAATAACCTTCAGACAACCTTCAGGCAGCGTTTCCTGGAGGTTCTTTGAAACATCTCAGCTGAGATCTGTTTCTCATTTAAGTTTCTATAAGATTCATATCAACAGTACTGTTATCTGTTGGTCTTCATGATAAATGTGACTTGTTGAGTTCTCTGTCTCATCTTTTCATTCCTCTCTTTGCCTAAAATCATTTTGTTCCTCCTCTCTTTCTCTTCTTTATCACTAGTTTCCTCACCTCAATGTTCTGCTTTTCTAATCGTCTCCCTCATCTTTTTTCTCTATTTTGCTCACAAAAACTTTGCCTCTCTCCCTTTTTTCTCCTTTAACAAGCGAGTTACTGTCTTATTACCCTTTAAAAAAATCTACACTTGGCCTCTTCTTACCCTTTCTTTTTTGTCAGTACTGACTCATCATCCTCGATTCTTCTCCCCCTCCTTCCTCCTCCCTTTTTCATCAGATAATGAATCTGACTCAGCGATGAAAGAGCCGTCCATCAATCTCCAGATGTCTTCCTCCTTTTTTTTATATCCCTTCCTATGTTTGTTATGCCTCTTTCCATAAATGCTGCTAATGCTTTCCACCCCCCCTCCTCATCTTCCTTTCATTCTCTCCTGTGTTCTCGTCCCTCCCCATGCATCTGCATTAGCATGGGGATGAATTTAATTAGCACATGTGCAGGACGTGGGAACGGCTGATCCTGTGCAGATCGCCCAGATGATTCATCTCGCAGCCATGTGAACAGAAGGAGTCCAGCGAGCGGGAAATCACAACATTTACACATGGTTTAAGATGAATATCTGACCAGGGCCTGTACGTTGTAAATTGTAAATGCATTATGGGTAACAATTCGAAACATAATCCTTTATACATCACTGCAAGCTGATGCAAAACACTTCCATGTGAAACCTCATCGTCTCCAAGACTGATTCTGGTATTAAGACTCTGAAAATATTGATTCAGGAGCAATTATGTTGGAATCTGACTCCCTCTAGTGGTACTTAAGTGAGACTGCCCCACTGAGGCTGCAAAGATGGATAAAAGTAACGTTTGACATGTCTTATAGTTGAGCCTGAAAAGTTTTAACAATAGATTTTGAATCTTTTAAAGTTATGAGAAGATTCAAAAGTAAGTGAAGTTCTCAGTTGAGCCTCTCAGGCATCGTTTCAATTTAAAGCTCCTGAAGGAAAATGCAAACATCATGTTTTTATTGCAAAGAAGAAACATAATGTGCTTTTTTTAAATTTTATACTGGTATTTAAATGGGATCCAGTTAACATCCATGTGAATGTTCAACCAGAAAACATAAATACATAAATACATGAACAGTCACTTTTAATCTCGATCATGTCCATATGTTGTTTTTCTGTGACCCAACATGTTTTCATACACATTCAACATTCAACCATCAAGGGTTTGACTTCAGTTCTCACAGAGACAATACTGATGAATTGATTTCAGATGAGAACTGAAATAATAAACATAAAGTTTGTTTTCCACGTGTCTTCAGTCGATCTGTTGGGGTGTTTAGGTTCAGTGAACTTGTCCGACACTTGAGTTTTACAGTCCTCAGCTCAGATTTGACTGAATCAGTGATGATAAAGCTGAAGAATTAAGCACAAAAAAATAAATTTTACTTCATTTTTGGTTTTATTTGTCCTTATTCTGACGTCGTCTGTTGTGACTTCTTGTTTTTCCGTGGCAAGTTTTTGTTTTCTGTTCTCTTCCCCCATTTGGAAGTGTTTAAGTGCTCTGTGTCGTGTGCAGACAGCCGGTGCATTCAGGGTAACTCCACGTGTTCACAGGGCACTGAATGCCACCCATGGATACAGAGACCCCCTGCCTCCTGATCTGCCAGTAAACGCACCGCCTGGTTTTATTTAAACTGCCAGCTTGAAATGAGCTTTTTTATCTGCCATGACAAAAAAAAAACCCCAACTCTTTTTAACACACACGTGTCTGTAATCACACCTAAGAGTCAGGTGATGGACTGTTTTATGCTGAGAAAGGTGCTTGAAAGAGTTGTAGTTCATGTTGAAGGAGAAATTTGAAATTTTAACGCAGGAACACACAGTTTTCTGCAAAAATGAAGCCTGGTCGTCATCTCTACAAACAGAGATTTAGCAGAACAAAGATGCGTCGCACGCCGAGCTCCTGGGAGCTTTTACATGTGCCGCTTTTAACTCTCAAAGCTGGAAATGATTTTTTTTTTTTTTTCAGGAAAAAACTCTTCTGGGACACAAAACCTGTCGTACTTTACATTTCAAACAGCAGAGATCCGCGTGAACGACGTGGAACAGCGAGACAGACAAGAGATCTGCTGTTCTTCAACAGGAACTGAAAACATTTTTAAAAAAAAATGAAGAAGAAAAATGTGATTGTCTTGGTGAAACAGTTTGAATGACTGCAGGAAAAAAAATCCAGCAGAGTCACTGAACTGAGCTGAACACAGACTGAATGGACGGTTATTGAAATGATGATACATGGAAAGACAAAGCGAGCGCAGTGAAAATATGAACCCGGCTGGTCTTCTCCACACAGCTGTGACTTCCAACATGAAGCTCTTTGCTCCCAGCTCGTCCTCCTGGCGGGAGGCTCTTATCATGTGGCTTGGCGGGCTGCGGCGGCGGCTCGCTCCGTGGCAGTTTCCATGAATACATAATCCAGGTTGAGGAGCAGGGATGGCCCACAGTGTTGTATCAGCATGTTGTGAGGTCTTTGTTGTGGCAGTGGAAGGTTTTACATTGAATTTTAAAAAGGGGCCTTATTTCCTCTGTTATCCCCCCCTGACACACTCCCTTCTTTTTGTTTCTCACTCAGCATATTTCTGAGCGGACGATCTTCATGCTCGGCGTGCTTCAGCTGCCATTTACATCACAGAGACTTGTTACTGATACGTTCACAAGATGCTGCCTCAGCAGAATTAATGAGCGGATTCATTATCTGAGAGGATGAAGGGACTCGACTCCAGCAGAAGCTGTCATGGCTCTGTACTCGGATGTGTGGTGTTTTCACTTCTTTGTCTTTCAGCCTCAGCAGCAGTCTGCCTCTGGTGTCGGTGGTGTTAATTGGTCAGTTCAGCTTTCGACTGGGTCCAGGCACAAAAATGTCACTAAAAAATTTGATGAATTTTCTTGGCAATCTTGGACAGAGATGAGAACAAATCCTATGACTCAGCAGATTCTCTGACTCTGTCTTTAGCTCCTTCAACCAGCTGATCTTTGGTTTTCAGATAAATGCATTTTACAACTATTTAAAGAATTTCTTTTAGGTTTCTTTGAAAGTTTCCTCATCATGTGAAGAAGTTGCGACATGTTTCAGATTGGATGGGTATAAAATGCTGCGCAGACGTTCATGATCCACAGATGACTAATCACCTCTGTGATCTTCTGAGATTCATTTTTGTGGTTTGGAAACAATAAAGGCAGAAAGAATCATGATTTTCTTTTTATCTTTGAAAACCTCTTCAAAAAAAAAAGTGAGGGCACATTTATGATTAAAAAAGATGCAAAAGTAGCAAGTTTTTTCTGCACTATGCAACTTTTTTAAAGACCTTTAAAGAATCATTGAGACAAAGCTTTTGTTTCTTACATGAAATCCAACTGTAATGCAGCTGTATGTGGTTATGAATGTGCATAAAAAACTAAATGAACCTTGAAACTACAGAAAATCCATTATTTCTTTGCCATCATAACTTTGAAATATTTCTTTTTTTCTGGTGACTTTATTTTAGAAAAATTCTCCAACACATTATATTCTTCTTTTACAGAAGGTTCATTCTGTACGAAAAACTTCGAAATGTTCTCATTAAGTTTAAAATGAGTCTTTCATCTTTAATCAACCTTAAAGAAAAAAACAACCTTGGCTCAGATTTGTTCTGATCTCAGATCAGGGACAGGAAACATCTCTGATTCCTCATTCTGAAAACTCATTAAGTGTTTTTCTCCGTAATAATAATACATTTCTCATGGGCAGACCTCCAAGTCATTGCTCACTTAACACCGGGTCAGGGACTAAACGCTGATTCATGCGCGGGGGGGGGGGGCTGCACATGCAGGCCAGCGACAGACTCGTATGTATGTTCTTAAAACCCACAGAAACACACAGTAAAAGCTGCATCCAAACCTTCTGAAGCCCAGAGATCTTCTTTGGCCAGTCAGCACTTTGGACACCAGTCATGTTTAATGTGTAATTTCCTCCATCACACACACACACACACACACACACAGAGTCATTTCTCTGGGGTCAAAGTATATTTGTGGTCATTAGTGTCATAGCAACAGTGGAAAGCCCCTGTAATAAAGGTTGTGGGTTTCCTGTGAGTGACTCCGCTTCGTCCTCCTGCGGCAGACTGAACGAGAAAATGAGATTTAAAAAAAAAAAAAATCTCCATGAACGTGGTCGTTATCTTCCACTGACCTTATCTGACGCTTAATGAGTCCCTCAAGGGGTCTTTTTTTTCCATGTTCAGTGAACAACAGTTACTTTGATGCTCCACCCTGAAAGAAAACGACTGAAGAAAACTAAAGATGAAGTGTGACGGAGACGTAAAAACACACCCAACTCTTTCTCTGGAAATAAATGACATAATGAAAACGTTAGAGGAGTATTTTTATGGTGTTTCAGGAACATGAAATCATATTTTTGCATCCCATAAAAATAATCAAAATGAATATCTTTTCTTTAAAGAGACATATCTCTAAAGAAGTATGTGCTGAAAACTTACAGGACCATCAAAGTATAGTGTTTTAATTTTAATGCTAATAAAGTTCTGTGATTGAAAACCTGAGAAATATTTCAGAATACTTATCTTTTCTGTCCCTGATAGGAAGAAAAAGTTCATTCCTTCCATCACCCCTGTAAAACTCTTGATGTCACATCATTTCTTTCACACCATACGCTGCTGTTGGTTTCCAGAAGCTACAGAATATTTCAACAGTCTCTGCTCCTCCAGTAATATTATGGAAATACTATATATACATATAGGGAAATAAAGCTTCTGGCTCGATATGTGTTATATATGTTTGGGTCCTTGGCGAGAGTCTTATCCAGATACTTTCACTTCTGAAATATTCCAGCTGTTATCCTGAAGTGCTGGCTGACAGTCAGGAGGATTTTCAGTGTGTGTGTGTGTGTGTGTGTGTGTGTGTGCACCAGAATGGGCTGAGATGTGGAAGTAGCATCTGACAGTCAGGCTGCATGTGAGCCAAACTTCAGCTGAGGATTCAGACGTGTATAGAGATGGAAGAAACATGAATATGTGAAATATTTCATGTATATATGTCTATATACTGTATTTATATTTATATATATGTGTGTGTGTGTATAATCTGAACAGTTCATAACAGCAGCTCCTCCCATCCCCCTGCAGTTTCTCCAGTTTTCTTTTGACTAACAAGACATTTACAGCTCTCTGTAATGGGAAATTGGCTGCCAACTTATGATATTACTGGGCTATTAAATGACTAATCCAAAAAAAAAAAGGGCGCTTGGGTTCATTTGGAGTGTACCACATGACTCCCGCTTCATGCTTCTGCAGCGAGGGAATAAAACATCACACTGTGATAAGGCTGTGAACCTCCTGCCAGCTGTGAGCCGACTTTCTCCAAACTTTTACAGGACTCTGATACGTACGCGTGTATTTTACCGTCACGTTCATAGATGTGCATTAAAAAATGAAGTCTTATGCAGCCGCAGGCGAAGAAAAAAACAGAGTGGGTGTTTCCACAATATGAGTGCAGCTCTTGAAAACACAACAGATGAATCCCCTCTGTATCCTCCTGTAATATAACATGTCGTCTCTCAGGTGAACCAGGTTATGTACAATATTCAGAAGGGATTTCACCTTTAATTCATTGCTAATAAAATCCCATCAGCCTCTGCTTTTGTGTACGAATCGCTGAGGCACCACAGGAAACATCCTTCTTATTGCACATTAAATGGGAGGATTTTTTGGTCACTTAATCTAAATTCCATTGTTGTTACGCGTCCTCCCCCCCTGCAGCAAAGTCTTGAAGTATATAAAGGAGGAAAAAGTGGGTGAATCATATGTGAAAAACAAAAAAAACTGCAACCAGATCTGGAAAATGCCTCCTTTTACGGGCATGTTAAGTCAGAGACACCTCATTCAGAGGCTGAAAGGAATATATCTCAGTAAAACACATGCTGCGTTTCATTTGCCCTGCGAGGTACACGGTGTGACAATAACCAAATGCAAACCAGAAGCCCTTTAAAATAAAAAAATAAAAATAAATAAAAATCAGTGCTGGAGCACAGAATGAAATGTAATAAACAGTTCAACTGGTTGATGTCTGGTTGAGGTTGTTTCCTCCTGAGAGAGGAAGCAGTTCAGAGGGACGAAGGAAAAGTGTGTTTGATGCAACTTTCTTTAATGGAGCTCAGACTGCACTTCGGAGCGACGTCACCGCTTTGAATCACCCGCTGATCTAATGGTCCAACTATAAGACCTCAGCACACATTTAATGGTGCAAAACTCTGTAAAAATGAGTTTCTTATTAACATAAACTGACACTGTGACTTTACTTACCAAAGGTTGTCTCTGTTAAGTCATAATTGATAAAATAACGTTCAGCAACTCTTGTATTTTAAAGTTCCTGTTAAACTTAAGCTTGTTGTGCATTTGTTAAATAACTACTGACCATCACCTCGCATCCTACTGTTTTAATTGCAAATAAAAAAGCAGATTTAGGTCTGATATATAAAGTTTAATCTGTAGCCCATTACTAACAAACTCTAATGTTTGTCGAGAGTCCTGCATCAAAAAGGGGAAAACTTTATGTACATAGAGAAGTTAGTTTTCTGTCCTGAACGCTGAGCTCATCATGCGTCTGAGGGTTAATATTACACAACGCCTCGAGAATGCAAAGGATCCAAGGCTGCTATTTGACCTTGAAACTGCTGAGCTTCAAGGTTTTCCAGGCTGACAGGAAGGTCGCTGCAGACAGAAGACGAACCCGTCTCTTCTTAACCCAGCAGCCCCTGCAGTAAATCCTTTCCCACCAAGGTTAGAACCCTCAGCTTCCCTTCTGAACTGCTTTAGGAGGATGTTAATTTGCTTTTACGGTCATATTTGGAGGTTGATTTACTGTTGAATTGTGTTGGTTTTTATTAAGAGGTTAGGGCTGGGCTATTATTTCATATAACCCATTCACAGTAAATCAGTGTGATGTGTTTAATGAATGGGGATAATAAAAGAGATGACATACAGCAAAACTGTCCCCTTAATGGAGATTAATTCATTTTTTTCTTGCCATAGATGCTTTCTGTATTTATCGTATAGTTTCCTCCAAGTTCCTCAGCCAACCTCCATAAAAGCGGTCATAAATAGTGTCATTTATTTTATGGTTGGGCCTCAGTGCAGAGCGTCATTGTCGTACTCTTTCAGAGGCCTCCCCAGATCCCAAAGAGCAACATCTAGAGGAAACCTCAGTGTATGAGGATATTGGCCCGGAGGCGGAGGGCAGGGAGGATGTTCCTCGGCCTGGCCTCTCTGCCGAGGTTCGTCCGGCCTTTTGGAAGGAAGCAGCTGTCAGAGAAACAGCCACCACACGTCCACAGTGTCAGACTTTACCTCAAAAGTCAGATCTGTCAGTGCTTCAGGATCCACAGTGGAGATAAGAAGCTTTGAAAGAGTCCAGTGTGACGATGCATCAGCTTAATGGTCTTATAAGAGTCTTTTGTTTTGGTGAAGAAGTGGAGTTAAAGTCTAAATGCTGGATGGCTGCATGAGGGCAGATTTCCAGTTTTTCAAACAGAAACACCACAAAAGATATTTACTTCAAACCGTCTGGACGATCGCTCAGAGAGCTGGACTGCATGAGCGTGTAACAGGAGCTGTGAGACTCGTCTTTCCTTCAGCTCAGGCTGAACTCAAACACCACATCTTCTCTGACCTCCGCTTCATTTTTCAAGCCACCTTGAAATCATTACGTTGCAAAAATTACACACATCATGTCTGGTTGTAATATCAGGAGGGGAAAAAAAGCATCAAAACAACCTTCAAGCAAAATATTGAACGCATTATTTTGCTCCACAAAACCATTCCCATGGAATACAATTTACATGATGATGGAAGAAGCTCAAAGGTTTTGTTTTAAGGGATTAATTCCTGCAGCTTCCATCTATTTCAGACCAAAACAGACTGAAATGTTGCTAAAAGAGCAGAGTTAACGCAGCACGATGCCTCAAGCGACTGTCAAACCACTTAATATCTAAAACCTTAAGTTGATTATTATGAAGATAACCGCTCACAAAGTCGGATTTCAAAATAAAAGGGCAGAAAACAGTCAAGTCACTGTGAAATTACTCTCAGGCTTTAATGAGGTCGTTTGTCGTGATCTCAGAAGCAGATTTCTTCTGCAGATGTGATGTTTTATTGCACGACGCCGACTGGACGTTTTGTCAATCAAACACTGAGATCCAGGCAAGGGAACCTGAGCGGCGTAACACCGGTGGGCGGCTTCCTGTCGATGTCATCAGGCTCTGCAGAGGACGTCCGTTTACGTCCGATGGAGTGAGAGCACCCACGCGTCCATGTAACAGGAGAACATCCGAGGCGGGAGCGAGCCCCCATGAGCCCCCTCGAGCCCCCGCGAGCCCCCGCGGGCCTCTTGACACAGTCAGATTTAAAATGTGCGTAGTTGTTACTGTGCATCAGGTTTCAGGGTCTTTGGATCACAGTTAGCAGAGGTGACAGTTCTGCTCCCCCCCGCGTGGGCGACGGAGCATTGATCTTATTGACAGATTGAATCTGACTGAGAAAACACATGTGAGCAGAGGAGACGCAGACTGTGGCTGTTCACCTCCACAAAACACACAGAACCTTTCAAACCTGAGCTGCAGAACCAAGTTAAAGTCCAACAAAGGCTGATGTGTCAGGCGAGCCGCTAAATCTCTGTCATATAATGTAATTCAGCACAAACTTGCTG
The DNA here is from genome assembly GCA_029814765.1 of Acanthurus leucopareius. Classification (NCBI taxonomy): domain Eukaryota; kingdom Metazoa; phylum Chordata; class Actinopteri; order Acanthuriformes; family Acanthuridae; genus Acanthurus; species Acanthurus leucopareius. The sequence continues at coordinate 1,829,925 of JAQMCX010000032.1, forward strand.
TAGAAAATTAAATATAAGCACCGGCAAAGCAGCACATTTTCATTGAAGATATTCCACTTTTTTACGGACTTGTTAAAGTTTCAGAGATGAACTCGGTTCCCTCTTTCACTTCCTGCAGGAAGACGAATGTGAAGCGACGCTGCATCTGTCAGCTGCCTCACATCATTCACCTCAAAATTAGGTCGGCTTTCCAGAAGTCCTTCACTGTTACCTTGGAGATAACTCAGCCGCGCTGCCGTCAGGACACACACACACACACACACATGGATTGACTCACATTCCTGCATACACACGAGCTAAAAAAACTACACAAACACGGGCACATGGAGACATAGTAATCCCTGTGGGAAAGGTGGTTGGGGTTTAGGTGGAGGTTTTGGAAGATAGGGGGAGCATTCATTACTTGTAAGCGATATCCCAAGAAGCTCGGCGGCGGCGTGGCCTCGCAGGTCAGAGCGCTTTGTGAAGTCTGTGGTAACTGAACATCATCCCAGAACGAGCAGCGGGATTATGACGAAGACGCAGGAGCCAGAAATGATTTTTCTTTCGCTTCTTACTTCCCTTTTTATTTCTGACTGAACAGCAAAGACAAATGCAAACAGTTTGATTTCTTTATGCTTCATATTTACCTTAATGTCTGATTTAAAAATGAGGAATCCGTCCGTCTTAAAAAAAGCAGTAAGTCAAAAGAGGGTAAGAGTTCTCTGTTACCTCCTCCCTCTTAAACTGTCTGGATCGCGTCCAGATCTGGAGAGTGTTTCTCTTGAAGGATTCCTTCCCTTAAAGGCCCTGAGCTGCTCGCATGCTTTTTAACTTGATTCATCTAAAGTGGGAGTTTATGTAAGTGGGCTCCTTGGCAAACGTCTCAGCGAGGTGAACAGGGCAGCTCGCCCCGATGACACACTGACGGCTCGCCTCGGTGATCTGGGTTCAGAAGACGGACGGAGGGCAAGATGGCGAGCAAGAGAGAAGAAGAAGGGTCGAAGGCCTCACTTTTTTTTCTATCTTGGCTTTATAGAAACATTTTTTAAAGAAATAAGTGTTGACCAAAGGAAGTAGGTTCACTGATAATATGACCAGCAGGATATAAAAGGCTCCAAAGCTGCAATGACGCTGAAGTTCGTAACCTTTTCCTGCTCTAACACCGTCTGAGTAACAGCCACACATGAGTTTCCTTATTCTAGTTTATTTTACAGTTCATAGATTATTTAATTTTGATTGCATTTAACCCCCCTTACAATCTATTTTTCAAACATAGGAGGCTAAAATAAAAGCTTTAAAGTGCTGCAAAGTCTTTTTTAAGCATAAATAGTTTGGACGAACCTCAGTTTAGCTCAAGAAGTTTACAAAAGTACAGATAAATGACAAAATCATGACAAAATCTCACATCCACTAGTATGTTAGCATGAAACACACAGCTCTGATGAAGATTGATGTTTCTATCTGTCTCTCCTTAATCCATTTTATCAACTATCACCTTCTTTTTTTTCTCATACTGTCTCTCCAACTTCAAGTAAACTTTTTAAAGCTAATCTCTGGTACTCAGAAGTTCAGGCCTCTGGTGCAGCTCATGATTTTTAAATGAATGACAGCAGAAAGAGAAGAAACTGAAGGAAGATCCAAGTAAAACTGCTTTTTACAGCACAGGCTGCGGCGTGATTAGCAGATGACCTCTGGGAAATGCAGGGATGTACACACAGACTCATCAAAATTGTACAAAAAGAAAAAAAAAATCCTGTGGATAACCGCTTAAAGTTCCTCCTCAGGTCACTGCGGCTTCGTAAAGCTGCTGCTGCTTCCTTAAAAGGCATCAGAGGAACCAGACGTTCCGACTTTTCTCGACAGGAGAAAACCGTTTTTCTGATTCTGGACATGTTTTATCTGTTTTCCTGAGTTTCTAACAGTGTTTGCAACGGTCCCGCTGCCCTTTGATGCTCCACACTGTGGAGCTGCACAGAGAAGTAAACAGGAACAAACAAAATGAGTAAAAGAAAGAAAGAAAGAAAGAAAGGAGGAGGCTCAGTCACGGCTGCACACACACATAATCCCTCTGCACACACACACACACACACACCATATGAGTTATCATGCCTGAAGACGTGTTGTCATATGAACACAGTCAGTTTGTAGAGAAAATGTGTAAAATGTAGGATCCTTTTCTGGTACTTGAACACAACTCAAAGACTTAAAATAAAGTGCAGCTGACTACCAGTGTGCATGTGTGTTATGAGGCTGTAACAGAACACAAGATTTATACTAAAAAAACATAACAAATATCAAACTCCAAACAGAAATTTTAACAAAATCCTGCTGATTTAGAAGCTTTATGGCTCATTTTGTTGTGCAAAGCTTTAGATCAGTCAATGCTATTGTGCTATGCTGCCTTATATTACTTTATATCACTATTTTATTATGACATTTATTCTATTTTATATATAAATTCACTCTGAAAATTAAGCTAACATTGTAATTTTCAATTGAAGATTCAAAAAAATTGCATTTCTGTCAGGTCTTACTCCTTTTTTTATTTATTTTAACATATGAAACAGTGCCCCCTTGGGTTGCTGTAGGTATTACACTTCAGTCAGTGTGTGTGGTGGACAGGTGGTGACTGAACCAGGTGAAGCTAACATCCCTTGATTAGAAGTATTGAGTAGAAGCCAAGCACATGTTGAGACTGTGAGAGACTGAAGTGAAACGATTCAGAACGAGTCCGGATGAAGCTTCTGTGTACGAACATGAAACCAGCAGCGAGTGCAGATTGATCACATGACATGATGGATATTAAACACTTTGAGGAGCTTCCATCTTCTTCAACCAGCGTGAGTCAACACAAACTCTCTCTCTCTTTTGTGGCTCTTCAGTCTGAGGTGAAATGACCCGTCATGGATGTGATGTTAGCTGTTGATTTTGGAGGTTTTGTTGCTTAAATGTTCTGTGCTTTGTTTACCTGAACGCTCTGTATCTGTTCACACTAACACACACATTCAACCCTCCTCTCTTCTTCTTGCATTTGCTGGTAAGTTGGCAGTGTTGGATCTGTGGTTGTGTTTGTGCAGACGGCCTCTGGGTGTTTGCAAGCTTTTTGTTCAGGTTCCTCTTGTTTGCTCTGAGCATGGGGATGAAAATGGTGTGAAGTTGTGAAGTCATGTTTTACAGAATCACTGATGGTTTCTGATGTGAGTGAATAATTGAGTGTGTTGTTGTCGATGTGATTCATGCTCTGGTCAAACGTGTGTGTGCCTCTTGGCTTCCCTCTGAAGAACATGATTCATCCACCTCAGAAACAACAAAATGCTTCATTTAAGTTGAACGTTGTGGCTCATTTGACATTTTAAATTGTATATTTAGACGTAACATTTGGTTCTGCTGCAACTTTGAGTAGATTTTGGTAAACTTTTTACTTCTCAAAGCACAGTCCTGTGTGTGTGTGAGGACAAGAGGAAGGGGATGTGTGTCAATTACATTTGCAGACTTTGTTTTGTGTCCTGAGACGCTTTAAATTTGTTCAAGTCCTTTATTAAGCAAAAATACCAAACATTCACTCATTTATGTCCCTCAACTGAGGAAGATTTGCTGATTTCTTTATATTATATCATGTGGTTGAATATCTTTGGGTTTTTTATGATTGGTTCAACAAAAGTAAGTGGAAATCTGTAAGAACTTTCTTTCTGAGTCTGTTGTGTAAATTGTGGTTTATCGTGCTTCACCATCATGCAGCGATACTACAAATCTCAATACGCTGACTCTTTATGAAACATAACAGTCTCTCAGGCTGAAAACTGAGGGTCTGTCTGATCTGAGTTTGTCTCTGTGGTTAAAATGAACCAGAAAAGCCACAAATCTCCACAAAACCGGTTCAAGGTTTTTATATCCGTTTAAAATTAAGATTATATTAAGCTTAGGTCAGAGGTTAAATTCATAGGTTTGGAAATGAGTTGGAACAAAAGCACAAACTCTCCATGTGTTTTTGTAGCTTTGGGTCTCCACCCCCAGTCAGATGGAGGGACCACCTGTGTCGTCCCTCCGTCCCTATCGCCTGCGCCTGCTTTTCCTGCCGCTGTTTCCTCTGAGGTGGACTGGAAAACTGCAGCAGGAAGGCAGAGAGTCAGATAATGAGGCCGTCATCAGGGGACGGCTTCCTTTTCCAGCAGATTACTCGGCTTTTTAATGGAGCTTTTATTCCAAAAAGAACCAGCTGCGGTGGTTTCTATTTTAAGTTCACATCTGGGCTGATTTTTACTGTAAAACTGTATAAATGATATGTATATATGAATATTAGTGACATGTGTCCTTTAGATTAATTTTCCAGTTTTACAGCCATGAAAATCCTGTCTGATATTGTGACAATGAGTTAAACTACAGTCTTTCCCAGGACGGATGTGTTTGCAAACCAGATTAAACCCTCTAACAGTATAAATTTAAATTTAAATAACTTAAAAGTAAAGCCAGACTCTAATTAAAGGGACCACATAAAAGGGTTGATTTTAAGTTCAGTGTTTTCTCACAATCGTGTTTCCATGTTTCTCTGCTGGTCGTGACCCATCAGAAACTGTCCTGAGGCCAGTTTGCGGCTTCGCCTCTCAGTCTGATAAACTCTGATCCTCGGAGGAGATGACACATTCGTTTTACACTGAGCCAAAGTGAAGTGACGCTGTTTTGACACTTGGATGTCGTGTCGTCATCGCTGCCACTAATCAAACTCGGTGTCTTTGTGGGTTTTTTTATTAATATTGGATTAATGGCACATAAAGCGTCAGGATTTCCATCCTCTTTGAGTGAAGCAAAGCGACCTTTCCTCGACCTCGATCACTCTCCTTCTTTTTTAAAATTCTTTTTTAAAGCTATATCCTCTAAAGTCTTCGGTCTTCAGCTGGCACACATTGTTTCCACTGATAAGTGGTGATGGATTTTTTTCTTTTCACTTCTTGGATGTGACAGCACCGTCTAGACGCTGTGATTCAGTCTCAATGTCATTTTTCTGAGGCAGAAAAAGAAAAGCTGTACTTCTGCTCTGCTACCAATTATATTCCCCTTTTTTACAGCATTTTTTGGGAATGTGGAACTGAGCAGAAGTGAATTTGAATATTTTTTGAACAAAATTCTTAATTGATAGGTGGAAAATAATTTGCATTGAATATTTTTTTGTGAATAAACTGTTGAAATTAGCTCGTTGTGGCCTTTTGTGCTTCATCTGTCAGAGCAGATGAGCTAAACGTTTTGCAAAGACTCATTTAAACTCCTGATTATGCCTCCACGTGTTTAAACTGTTGTGCAGAACCATATTTGGTGCTAATACAGTTTTCATTTCTTACAGCCAGTCAGTAAGATATGACTATTATTATTATTATTATTGGTTGTTGAATTGGATGCTTAATTACCAGAAATGTGCCTTGCAAAGATTAATGCAATTAATTCTTCCTTTTAAGATTAATTCAGTAGTTGAGGGAACAATCAGCAGATAATTATGAACAGAATTATTGTACATGAATAAAGTTTGCTGACTTATGAGTGAAAAGAGCAATAAAAACTGATATATTAGCATGTGTGAAGCTCTTCTGTCTGCTATTTCAACTTCTTTGTTGATAAATGTCTCCAGTCCATGAATTCTCCTTTTATACTCTCTCTCCATCACACACACACACACACACACACACACACAAGCACACACGCACACACACATGCACAAACACACACATGTATGTTAAACACCAGTTTCCATCTAACAGAAGAGCCTTCCTCCCCCTGCCACCCAGCTGAGGTCTGGTTTGCATCTGTGTGCCACTGCCACTGCAGGCCTGACACAAAGGTGTGTGTGTGTGTGTGTGTGTGTGTGTGTGTGTGTGTGTTAGTGTGTGTTTGTGTGCAGATTCCCTTGTGTTCTCAACAGTGGGGTGTGTGTTTGTTCATGGTAGCGGCTTCCTTAAGTCCTTTAACACCCCTGCTGAGGAGAACCAGGCCACTTGGATCTTTTGATGTGCTCACACACACACACGAACACGAACACACACACACACACACACACACACACACCCCACACACACACACAACCATCTCAGCATCAACACTGTTAAACACTTTGAGATGCTTCTCATTTCACCGGCGTCAGATGCAATAATGTTTATATCATTAGGGCTGCGTGGAGGGATGCTGCAGCTGTCTTCAGCCTTCAGTCCAGAGGAATTCCTCCAATCTGGAAAAGCTCTTCAGATGACAGTCGGCACCAGCGTGTGTGACATGTGACTGCGTGAGCAGGAATTTATTACGCCCAAAGAGCTCGCATTCCCGTTTGATTGAGCGTGTGTGTTTGCCAGCGTTTGTGCAGAGAGAGAGAGAGAGAGAGAGAGATGGATAGACGGAGAGATGGAGATTAATCATGACTTTTGGGGTGAATGACAGCGGTTTCATCTGTATTCATATCATCATGCTGTTTACCAGAATGTGTTGTGTTCAGAAAGTCCAGGGGTCTTTTGGTTCAAATCTAACACATTTTTTCTCATCATTGTCAAATTTACTGGACGAGACGAGAGCAAATATTACATTTGACGTCTGAAGTTCTTGCGTGAAGAAGAGGCACTAAACAGAAACACAAGCTCGCTGACAATATGAGCTTGACCCTGAGACTTTGTCTGAAGATTTACAGGTGAAGTGACCCCATGAGGGACATCACATCATGATGATCTATTCTCCTTTTCCCAGCACTGACCTTGATTGATCAATGGGGAACTCAAGAATCTCTTTGAGATGAGACCAAGGTCGAGCTTGGACTGATCCAATGGGCCTCCTCCTCAGAGTTAAGCAACAGATCCCACTGACAGGTGTGCTGTGCATGTTGGGAAGTGGATGAGAGTCGAATAGTTACAAATAGCTGCAGAATGAATCAAATGCACTCAGACTTGTGCAGTGCAGCATGTTGTTGTTGTTGTATTTGGCCTGCGGTCGTCCTTCAGGACTTTCCTCCACATGCTGCTGCTCCCGCAACAACAAATTCAACCAATGAGTTCACTTCTTCTTCTCATGTGATGCTGCATCTTGGCTAGCTTGGATTTTTCTCTCTTTTTTTAGGGAAGTTGTTAAAGTATAAAGACTGTCTTTAATAGTCTTAACATTCAGGAACTCATTTTACTGAGCTGATGGAGGGAAATCTAGGAAAGCTGAAACAAATTCCTGGAAATGTATTTTCCTATCACCCCTTTCTGATTGCAGAGAAGCCTGGATTGAGAAACTGTTGATAGGCCTGATAGACACGGACGTCGCTGTATATCTTCTCCGTGTTGTCAGTGTTCACTTCCTGCCAAAGCGTGTCGGCCAACATTCCCAACGCTCAGCCTGCGTCTTCACTTCATCTCTGAAAAGAAACAGAACCGAGAAGCAAACACACAAAGTTCACCAGCCGATCGGCCGACCGGAGTAAATGAAAAAAAGCATCAGTGAAGTTTTTATTATCTTTTTAAAAGTTCTAATCAGTTTTTAGCTCCTCTGTGTGATCACTGACGTTTCTGAAATCTGCTGAAAATACTCTGTCTTGATGTTGAAGTTAATGACTTTTTAAAGTTCATTGATTTTGCACCACAAAGTAACAATAAACCTACATCGACATAGTTGTTGACGTCTTTTGCATGTAGCTTTAAGAAACTCTGAAGGATTTTGGTCGAATCCAAAACTCCTTGAAAACAAGGCCATGAATCTTCAGGCTGCACACAAAAGGGTAAAGTCTCCAAGGAGTGGATTCATGTTTCTTTAAATATAAAACGGCAGTGAACCTTTGCTTGCAGTAGGTGTGATCCCTGGGGAAATGGATCATACACCGGGGAGGCAAAGCACTATGGGTAATCCTCCCACTAAAGGAGAAAATATAGCCCTGAAAGCGGGATGAACTGAAGGATCACATGAAAACAAGTATGAGCACACATGAGCCGTCTCTTGTGTTGTAGGTGTATTCATTCCTCATCTACTGGTAGATTTTACGGTTAGCATTTGGATTTTTACACAATTTCAACAAATTTAGCAATGCTATATCTGGACCACACTGTTGTGCAAATGTGAATCTTGAAATTGTGTGTAAAAACGTTCAAGTTTTCAGTCGGGAGACTCCAGTTTTTTGAGTAAATTGGATAAAAAACTTAAACAAGTTGTGCTTTTTCTGCATGTTTTTAGGTCACCATCCTACTTTGAGCAACAATGACTGTTATTTTTTATTATTTCCACACATCTAATGAACACAGTGATCCGTATCGGAGGCTCAGGGCCTGATACACACAGCACAGTGGGTTATGCGGACAGGACGTGTTAAACATCTGTCTCAATACGGAGCTAACACTGACGGATGATGCAAGTCCTGGCTAATGTAGATAAATAGCCTGCAGTTACATTAGCAAAAAAAGCCCCTCTACCCCATCTTTTCCCCTCACACACACACACACAACAGGATGCGGACAGTGACACATTCACTGAGGTATTAGCTGGTCGGCTCTGGTGTGAAAGATAAGCTGGGATACAGGAGATTAATGACTCTGTTATTGTTAAAGCAGTGGAAAGTCTGGGTCACACAGAAACAATTATGCTACTATACTGCACTGCCACTCGTATCCCCGACTCAATTAATGCCCTCCTTCAATTTGTATTAAGTTTTAAATCTCTTTCCACTTGAGGAGGATTATACAATCACAGTCACACTTTTTATGACGAACACAAAGGCTGTTTTGAAATGTGAAGCTGCATTTTTTTTTTTTTTTACTCAATATTCACTCACTGTTAAATTGATGAAAATCTTTGACTGAAAAAACCTTTTGACACGTGTAAAACTGTTCAAGATCTGCAGGTGGAAACTGGTAATTTAACAACAGAGCAAATATGTAACCTCTTGGTTAGGCGAGGAAACGGGACCCAAAAAAAAAAAATCCAATCCAGAGCTCATTGATTGTTCCTTTTTAAGAGTCTGTGTGAGTTGCTGCTCTCTAACGGGGCCCATGTGTGTTTCATGTCAAACAACAGCAGCCACAGGCATTTCGTTTGATCAGCACAGGAAAAAGCAACAGGGGTTAATGTGGAAAAAAAAAAAAAGTGCTAGTCCAGATTCAAACCTGGCAACCCGAGGGCTTCTCTCTTCTTACAACCTGACGAATGATCAGCGAACTGACTGACTGAAGGAGTTTGGTTTTGCTGTTCGCTGATTTGCCAAAAAACCAGAAACATCTGCCAGCACAGAGGCGTACATCCTCTCATCCTCCGAGAAAACGCTCGCAGATGAATCCAAATCCAGAGGTTTAGTGGAAATAAATTCACATAATGCCTGGCTGAAGCACAACGTCTGGAAAAACAGTTGTGTGGATTGATTATGATTGTTTGGCAAATTATCTCTGAGCCAAGTTTTAAAACCTGGAGACTGAGGACACACGGAGGTTTTGGTGCAGAGAGTCCAGTCTAAGGTCTTGCCTCTCTTGAGAGAAGGTTAATCTGAGGCCAGCGAGAAGGTGGAAAACTCCTAATGGAGACTGATCTGCAGCTGAAATCTCTGCTCCGAATCCTCTGAGTGCAGTGAAGTCTAATGCTGCATTTAAGTGCTTTTAGGAAAAAGACATGAGGACTGTGAAGTGCAGTCCAACCACAGTCACAAATACTGTTCACTGAGATGTCTGAAATGTCAAATAACACATGTGTTGCCCAGAAGGAAGGTTCAGATGCCACAAAGTTTTCAATATAACTAAAGGGGAAAGGATGCAGGTGCAAAAGTTGGTCTAATATGTTTAAATTAAGACATTTTGACAACTTGTTCTTGTTTTCCAGGTCTCTGTTGCATCTAAAACAGAAAAAATAAGGGAAATTTTCAACTGTTATCTTACTAACTATAATTCAGAGGCTGTACTGCCAGTGTAAAGTAAAATTTTATGACTTAAAAAGGCAAAACTCCACTTTATAACCTTTTATTCCTTGAAATAAAACATGTAGGATTTCTCTTTTCACTGCAAATCTGTTCAGCATGAAGCCTGTTCTTGGCCCTTTTGGCTGCGTACAAATCAGAGAAGAAAAATGGCTCCTGAACCTGAGAATGACGTCCACCAGAGTTGTAATTATTTCCATATCCCGACTGTACAAGTGCCTCTTCATGTATGCTGTATGCTTTTGCATTCGTGTGTGTGTGTGTGTGTGTGTGTAATGGAAGCACATAGCGACTGTCAGCGATGTGCTCTCCAGGGAAAGAAGAAGTCAGTCCCTGGCAGTGACAGCAGAGTGAGAGGAGGAGAGGACAGTGTAAAAACAGTGTGTGTTGTCTGTGAAAAGAGACTAGCTGCTTCATATTATCACATGCAAGCGGTCTGGCTTTGCTAAGTTTCATAACCGTGTTGCAAATGAAAGAAATGGTCACCAAAACAAACACGCTTCCACTTTGGAAATCGCTGGGAGTTCTTTACAAACACGAACCATCAGTTCAGAGTTTTAAAAAATCCCTCCTGAGTTTTGTTTCAATACAATATATCACAATGTAAGTGAGGCAACAATCCAAACAGCTTATCATGAAACTATGATTTCGACAGACAGATTTTAAGAGCCACATTCCTGCCATGAAGCCCTGATGACGTCTGGTTATTATAACTTCACATTTTGTTGCATTCCAACTCATGATGGTTGAGCTGAAAGGGGGATTTCTCTGCGGAGGATCGTTTTCATTCAGATTTACACAAAAATACATAATTATAAGCCACAGCATTTACAAATTCTGTTGATAAAGAACACAACAGACTCTTAACATGTATCTGTATAAATGTATTAACTTCAGTATGAAACTAAAGCTTCTCAGTACTCAGATTTGCTGAATGTAATCTTAAGTTTCTCTCCACCTCATAAAGCATATGCATTCACATTTATTAGTACATTTGTGCTGAAAGAATTAGCATAGCAGTAAAAGTCCTCTGTTTTAATGAGAAAAATGAGTTAACAGCATTATTTTGCATTCTTTCCTGCCACTTTGGGACCAATAAACATGTATTTGTGAGCCATTTTGGACCGTTTGCACTTTGATTACACTCTTTCTTGGCCCAGCTGTCTATACGACTGTTAAACAAATCTTTTTATAATGCACACAATAAATCCAGAGGAGGATTGTTTCATAAGAATAATTTTCCTTTATTGTCCACATTTTTTCCTGTATATACAGATATTGTGATGTATTGAGGAGGATTATCTTGCAATATATCGAGTGCTGCTCCGAGTCTCAGCCAGGATGGAAGTGAATAAGTGTTTCTATGCTGATGCACAGTCAGCTGCACTGATGAAAACCTTCACCCTCCATCGACCTCTGGGAAAAAAAAAAGAAACCTTTGTCTCACACTGCTGCAATCAGACAGTTTTTACTTAAATTGGCTGCCAAAGTAGAAAAACTGGAAGCTCTTTCACCTTCCTGTGTTTAGCAGAGACGGGACAGGTGGCCTGCAGACACCATCAGGTTGGAAATATTTGCTAAAAAGTGTAAAATCTTTGAGTTCAGAGTTTCATTATGTTCCCCCCCCTCACAGCTTTAACAATAACACACAACCGTGTGCACTCAGGCTCGTCCTTGAGGAGGGATTTGGAGATAATGGGGTGTAATACAGTGGTGACAGTAAGCTTGAATGGTGGTCAAGGACTCAAGAAACAAAGAACAAAGAATCCATCAGTCAGCAGCTGAGAGAAGAGGCCTCTCTGTTCTCCATTGTTTTCTAGCGTCCTCGTTGGATGAGCAGGTGTTTGTGGCTGTGTAGGTGTGCATGCTCAGGCAAGCTGTTGTCAAGCAAATCCTCCATGTGTGACCACGAACCTGCCATAAATTCTCCCCTGACACGTCTCAGACGTACACAGTTCCTGCAAAAAGTCGGTGTTTCTGAATTTATTTCAGGACTGTAGATTAATAAAATCAATCATCCTAATTGTATTTGTGTGATCACCCACTTAAAAGATTGTAAAAAATAATTAGCACAATAATAAAGAAATTCCTCAGAATTTCATAAATTGTCAGGAAAGTCCCGTCAGCTTATGAACACTTTCTCCAAGCTGTTTGAATAATCAGTACCAGAGTTGCCATCTGAATTTTCTAAAGAATTCGACCAATAAAAAGAAGTGTTTGCATCCACCCGTGGTTAACATCACACCTCTCCACTGGGACGAACAGTCGCCGTCCTGCCAAGCTGTAAGTACCACGGCAAAATGCACTTACAGCTATGAAAACCAGCCGCAGATGCAGATGCAGATGCAGATGCGGTGATGATATCTGGGTCAGACTCTGAGGATGACCTCAGCTGGCGTTGTTGTTGTTCATCATCAGGCCTCTCTGCATGCAAGGGGGCCTTTGTGCTTGGCAGGAGAGGAACTGACCTTTTTTCTGAGTCTTAAAGTTTGACTGAATTACCATGAAATCCATAACAAAACCGGCAAATTTCGACAAATTGCATAAGGAACGGAAAGGAAGAAGTGTCACTTTAATTTTCCTTCCAGTCGAGATCCAGCCATCGTCATCTTCATTCATGCTCCATGAGGTAAAGGGCGTCGGTTGGTACCGCAGCGAGCTAAAACTGTTTCCTACGTCACTTCGGAAAGATCTTAGAAATACGCCAGTGCATCGATAGGTGCCCAGGAATGAAGTAGTTAGTTGATGCAGATGCTTGAACGTTTCTTAATCCAAACTTTGTTTCAGTCTATTTACAGGCTTCGATTTCTCTGCTTTTGTTTTACGTCTTCTTCAATAACAACATTCTCTTCTCTGGTAACTTATCTGCAGACTTCAGAAGGTTCAGCAGAAGGTTTTTGATCTGGTGCTCCTGTGGTTAAAGTTTGGTGCCTTTTGATAACTGCTTGGTAAAGGTCAGAGAAAAGTTGTTGTCATGGTAAAAAACAACATTGAATGTCAGTGGTTTCTGGTGTCAAAGTCATATATATTCAAATACAGGAGGCCAGTGTAAACATTAGAGGTGCATAAGGTTGATACAGTTCATTTAAACCTACTTGAATAAGTAGATCTGCTCCTTTCCTTTGTTTAATGACACAAACGTGCATCCAGCTTTGTTTCATTTATCACTGCAAAGTGTTAAAGTCCTGCTCTGCTCCATTCATGCTTCCTGTGACGTGAGAGGAAAGAACATATACGATTCAGTGCAAAAGCGGATTTTTTTCATTGAAACTCTGGATCCCAATCTGGAAAAGTGTCTTTTTATTAATACTCAAAACTCTGATCCACCCACAGCTCAGATGGTCTGTTGTCCAAAACCTGAATGGAAACACTGGATGGGATGATAGAGATTATTTATGATCCGCAGGGGGATTTTTGTCAGGGCAGCAAACATGACGGGAAAAGGTTTGGTCGTCTCGAGACGAATGTTAGAACCAGACGTTTGGACGAAACACCACCCAACCCTCACACTCGTGTGCTCGCAAGGAGAAAAGGTTTCCTGATGACAATTCCTCACCTTGACAACATTTTCTCTGAAATTACGTGTGATAAAAGAGTGATATGCACGAAACATTCGCCAACCAGAAACAACGAGCAGAGACTAATTGGCTCCAGTGGTCTGTTGCTGAACATTTTCCAGATTGTGCGTACAAGGACAGCTTCTTTCCCACAGATAACTAGTTGTTATAATCTCAAAACTGTGGTTAATTGACTCATAACATGTCTCTTTCAGATGTCCCTAAGCATTTTCATGCAAAGCAGAAGAGAAATGAACTTGTATATCAGGGATTTTTCTCAAAAATTAAGCTTTATGGCTCATTCCCCTCGATACATCAGTTTAAATTATAGTTATGAATTCTTGTCTCAAGACAAAATGAGGCATAGTGTAGCGTGAGACCATGCACTATAATTCAGAATAAACTCTATGATTGCAATGTGTATATATCCAAAACTTACGTAAATCCCAGCAGCCCTGATTTGCTAATGAGCATGTATACAAGTGCTGAGCAGAAATAAACCCCGAGCGGTGGGTGAGGTAGAGCTTTGGATTTATGCTTGTTATGTTTGTTTTCTTTGCAAATAACCTTGAAGAGAAAGTAACAAGAACAGGGAAACTAAGGGAGAAATACTGATTATAAATATACAGCATGATTAAAAATAGATTTGGTTTTCAACAAACGTCTTGGTCCTTTCTCACTTCTAGACCCGGGAAGGCGATGATGTTCAAAAAATGTTTAGACAGCCTTGACTTTTGTAGAAAAAAGAAGAAAAAAAATAGGAGAATATGTTGAGTTTCTTGGCAGACAGATGACAGTATGTGAGAAAACCCAGTGAAAATGTTCTCCTGGCTTCAGAGGCAAAATCGGGGCTTCAGGTCCGTCCACGTCTCTGCTCTGTTTACCTGCTGCATGTTCTTTAACATCGCTGGAATGAAGGAATGCTAAGAGGTGAAGCTGCTGGAGATGTCAGCAACACCTGTGCACACACACTGATGAATATATACACACATAAATACACTCTTGGATTTATGAAACACGCTAAGCGATGTTCTCTTAAGGTGCTAATACTGTTTTATCATAATCTCTCTGTGTAAATAGGTCATATAGTGGTAATATTAGAGGCCCCTTCTCAGTTTTCATGTGATCCTCAGATCTCCAGTTTGTGCTGTAGCTGTTTGAGTGGGAACTGGTTATTTCTAAAAGGATCGGGTTTGTGTTTTGTTAGCATTTATTTAGCAGAGCGAGCAGCATTATCGAAAATCACGAGGATTCGCATGTGTAGCTTTTTGGCTAGCAGGCTAAAGCACACATTCACACTGAGCTTTTCTCTGCTCACCTGAACAAACTGAAGAGGTTTATTCACACTTAACTTTCACATTTTTATTTAAAACGTCGCTTAACTGACAAAGCTACCAAATGTTTTTTCTTACACAACAGCCAATCAGATTACTAGAGCTGAGCTGTGTTTAGAAATATACACAACCTATCTTAATCTTTCCAAAGCCACAACCAGATGCTGCATGTCTTTCAAGATTGAAGCTCCAAGTATTAATGACAAGGAACTTATGTGTGTCCTTTTGATTTGACAAACGATCTGCAAACTAGTCTCACAAGACGCTTTAATTAAGGAGGGACTTCCAACACTTTGCTTCATGATGAAAAGAGATGCAAAGATATAAAAATAATGCAGTATTTGAGCTAAGTGGATTTGTGTGAATCAAGAGGGCAGGCAGAGCTGGAATGCATCTAATCCTCTGCTGCTCATTGAAACCAGCTGCTGCTCACACGTGTTAACACATCTACATCTGAGTTTGATCTCACAGATCCCCAAAAAACAAAAGGTGTGTCTCCACATGGTCACTCAAAACTTCTGTGTCCCACCTCGAAGGCACAACCCTCCTTAAATGTCTTCTAGAGGCTGACATCCTTCACTTGTACATTATATTCCGACAACTCTTGTTTTATTTTGAAGGCCAGAGGGATAAATCCAGTGAGAAAAAAAATCACCTGCAAAAAATAGGAAAAAGAGACAACAATCCTCCAATTTTTTTCCATGAGAGGCCTGGTGATGCTGCCAAGGCCCTTTTGAAACATCCGTCTTGCCTAACTGACCACACACAAACACTTGTAAGGAAAAGAACAGTGTGTAAAAACTTCAGTTTTATCTGCGCACAGAAAATAAAAAGGTTGTCAGCCCCTTTCGTTCTCTGGATGAACCGTTGACAGGTATCAGGTTCTCCAGTATGAAGTGTAGAAAAAGAAACTGGGAATAAAAACTAGACTTTTATGCCAAACAGTATCTATAAAAATACACAGATGGGTCACAGAAGTAATAAAAAAAAGTACTTTTGAGGCAACTGAAACATGCTGTGCTTTGTAAATTACATTTTACTTTACAAACTAATCCTTCTTTTAAAGAAATTGAGTCTCATGTCAACTAATGTGAGTGTTTTGTGAAGCATGTGACTGAGACTGCAGCATGCAGTATAAATGCCTGAAAATAAAATATGGCCCGTGTTAAGGAACGCTTATTTTCCACCTTATTTTCTGCCCCTGGCTGCAGCTGCACAGCCAAGCGCAGGATGAATGAACAATATCTGGCTGCTGCCGCCGCTGCTGCTGCTGCTGCTGCTGCGACCGAATCCTCCCCTGACTGACGGTTCCATTACATTCAGGCTGCTTACATTTGCTCTTTAAATTCCAAGAAAAGCTCCAACGCAGTGTGAAGATTTAAAAAATCATAGCTGCCCTCCAACCTGCAGCCCAGCCTCCCAAACACAAGAAGCAGAGTCTGTCCTCCCTCAGGGTTGCACACAGTGTGTAAAAGCTTTGTGTTGTTGTTGTTGTTGCGGGGTCAAGGACGACCTGTTCAGAGGTCAAACTTCAGGCATTTTACTGTTCTATAGTTGGAGCCAAGAGCACCTGTAAGGATAATTGCACCTGGAGACTGTAATAATGTCCATAGTGGGGGGCAGTGAATGGGAAGATAAATGGGATTTGGAATGCAACTCGACAACACTGGCATCTCTCACTGCTTGGCACACTTTCTGTGAGCCGGCTGCTTAAACACCTGTAAACACAGCTTCCTTAGGGTAAAGAGAGGCCAAAGGAAACATTAAAGAAAGCTAAAATATACTTTCAAGTTTCTTTTTTTTTCTTTTTATTCAGAAATTCGGCTTGATGTTCACTCTTAACACTTGTATTTGTAGACCAGATGAACTCTTGGCAATAATCCGAATAGATAGACTAGAAAATAGATATTAGATACTTACAAACAATTCATAATGTGATGAACTTCCATAAACACATATTGCATATAATTTATTAAATTTTTTATCACCAAATTTGTTTTTTTTTTCAAATTTGATTGTATATTTAATCTACTTTAGCTTACACACTGTGCATAAGGAAAAAAAAACTGCACAGCTCAATTTCAACATGATCTTGTGTAAATGGAGCGTTTCATGATAATCAGCAATGGAAAATTGACCAGTGACATGTGTAACTGGCCTGTTCCGACACCTCTTTTTGCCACCTGCTTTGCGTTGTGATGTTTGTGGTGAAAGGAGGAGACGAAGACAGTTTCTGCCTTGCTGACCAGGGGGATTTATTCTGCAC